>JAVYIG010000488.1:0-567336 GCA_035222895.1 Strongylocentrotus droebachiensis
ACTTTGCCAAGGTGATGTAAAGAGCAAATTGTATTTAAATTTTGTTTTTGTTAATTATATAATAGGCCTAAAGTCGAAGTTTTATTTTGTATTTATATCATTTCATGCCCGGGATTTCATGTTCACCTTCTCTCTCTCTCGGCGAGGAAGGAAAGGAAAATGTAGTGTAGCACTGCACAGTAAATTTATTAATACTCTGAGTCTCGCACCCCTGTTCTTGGTCGACTCCTAAATTATTGCCCACACCATCGATTGAATGGAAGCTGTGAAATTCACTAAATCAATATGTGAGCCAGAAAAAAAGAAACAGCGCCATCTAATCATCATTGCCAGGCGGAAATGTAATCTTTTTCATATAGAGCCTAAAAACCCAACAACAACAACAACACATCTTGGCTGCGATCTTATTTTAACTTTTAAACCCCAGCGCGCGCTAGTCTACGTCGTGTCTTAATGGGTTTCTGTTAGAGTAAGGTATGCTACATGTACTAACTAGAAATTGGAAAAATGTTTGCCAGAGATGACAATGCTGAGAGACGTTCGTTATTGGAAAAAACACAACGGAGGAGTAAAAAATCAACATGAAGGAGTCGGTACAGGAACCAAATCTGAGAGTGTTGATGGTGTGGGAGGGTTGCTGGGACCCGGCGAGTTTGGGTGCGGCTGCCGGTAGTGATGGCGGGCAGTGGCTCAGCCGTGGGCGTGCCAACTATGGGACCCCCGAGCGATCGTGCTCTTGCCGGCAAATCTGTGCTTGTAGACGAAGCTTCAGATTTAGTTATCCATTCTTCTCGGTTGACTGCATCATTTTATGGTTCACCACGTCCCGATAGGTTAGGTTGAAATCTTTGGTTATACTGTGGGAAGTGATAATTAATAGATGCAGAAAATTCATTTTGTGATCATTCATCAATTCAATTCATAACTTTTAATAGATCCTAGATCTAGTTGGTTCTAACTTTTACAGCATTGCCATTGGATCACTCCCTTGTCATGCTTGTACATGTACATGTAGTTGTAGTAGTAGAATTTGAACTAAACCGACTATTTAATTTACTGTTAATCTCAAGTAAAAAATTATTAAATCAATCGATCATTCATTCATCCATTTAGTCGGTTACACATTCAGTCATGCATTTATTCATTCATTAAGAAATTAACAGCATAGAAATTAGAATTTGATCTACCTTTTAATTTAAGGTCTGAAGTCCAACTTCTTTAGATCTAAATTTGATGTGACCTTTTCATTTTGTGTCTAGATGTGGATCAAGTTCATTTTATTTATTAGTTACAAACAAGTTACAAATTATATCAATGTGGGTCTTGAATCTACATGTATTACATGAAAATAACTCATGGAGAGACAACATGAAGACAAAAATTACATGTACATTTAGACTATAGACCATTTTTTCTAATAAATATACAATATTTTCTCATAAACTATTCAGTGATGGGCTCAGGTTAACTTATATCATTCTGAATTTTGGAGCCCCTGAAGAAAATTGTATTCTAGGAAACTAATGTCCTTCACCCCCTTCCCCTTATACCCACTGGAATAGTCTTATTACTTGTAAGTTAAAAATAATGTACAATATTCCTTATTAAAGTCCTTTAAAACATAAATACACATGTACATAAAAATGGCACATTTCTAAACATAAATATTGTATACTCATAACATTTGAAGGTTGTAATATACATGTAGAGGCATAGTATGGTTGAGTAAGGTATTGGCTGTGGGATGGAACTAGCAGCCTTTTCACACACGGCTAAAATTCTATAAACATGACTAGTATAAACGTGTTTCGAACGTGTTTAAACTAATCACGAGCCTTTCACACACAGAAATTTCGTTGCGATCGTTAATCGTTTCGTGATTAACTACTGCTCGTAAAATGCGCAGTAGTGCCATTGCGCATTGAAGGTCAGGTCATATCAAACAGAGCGGTCGCTCCATCCATTTTAAACACGTTTAAACACGAATTTCCTTTCACACACAAAATGTCAAGCTCTCTAGATACGAACTTCGTATCTGCAGCCTGCTTTTAGGGGCGTATGGATCGCGACTTCGTATCTATCCCAACATCGTATAAACGATGTTCACACTGGGAAATTTTGTCTATAAACATGATTAAATTTTTACGATGATTCTAATCATCTCTAGATACGATGAATTTTAGCTGTGTGTGAAAAGGCTGCAAGTGTAGTCCAATTGTGTTTTTAGCATTCCAAGCCCACATAATTCATTATTGAGTGTTTGAATCATGTACTTGTACAAGAGCAAATCATACATGTACACAAAAGAATTCCCTAAATCTTTTCCTCATAATTGGACATTCTTGAGTAGACTAGATCCTGTTGAAAAATAAATATGGCAATTGGTTGGAATAGCATACATACAGTACATTGCACATAAGGCCATGTAAAATTGATTTCATGTTGATCGTCCCCGCCCGCTTCCTTTTTGGGGGCCGCCTCCTATTTTTTGTTATTTGTTATTTATTTTTTTTTATTTTTTTTAGAATTTTTTTTTTTTTAGAATTTTTTTTGAAAGAAAAAAAACATGAAAAACACTGCTAAAATGGCTCTATTTCTGATTTAAAAAAAAAAAAATTGTCGGCGGCCATCTTGAAAAAAAATAGCCTCGACTGTCAGGGAAAATGTACCGAGCGGCCATTTTGAGCGGCCATTTTGAAATATCAAATATCAAATAACATGGTACACCCTCCTCCTCTTTTTCAAAAAATCCGGACGATCAACATGTAATCAATTTTACATGGCCTAAAGGTACTGGTAGTTAATAAAAAACTTAAAGGTACTATGTCCCATTTCTCCCAAATATCTCAGTCTGTGTTTGACTCAATATAATCCTGTTGAAAAATAAATATGGCAATTGGTTGGAATAGCATACATACAGTACATTGCACATAAAGGTACTGGTAGTTGATAAAAAAAACTTAAAGGTACTATGTCCCATTTCTCCCAAATATCTCAGTCTGTGTTTGACTGAATATAATCCTGTTGAAAAATAAATATGGCAATTGGTTGGAATAGCATACATACAGTACATTGCACATAAAGGTACTGGTAGTTTAAAAAAAATAAAAGGTATTATATACCTCACTTAAGAAATCCAGCCATCTGATTGGTCGAATTGCATTCATAAACTTCAACTGTTCCTGTAAAATTCTCGGTAACCATGCATAAAACATTTCAATATTTTTAATAACCATGGTTACTCCATGGTTACCCCATAGGTTTACATGTTAAAAAATGGTTTGAGCGATGGAGGATACCGTAATGTGTGCGAAGGATTGGTCGGTAATTTCAATACAATTGAATCTCGATCGATCTTACCAACAATTTTATCTTGCATTGTTGACATGAAGACGAAAATAAACTCTCAAAAACAAAAAAACAACATCTGCCGATAGATCTTGATCTAAGTTCGTGCCAATATGCATTGAAAAAGTAAAAGAAGGGCCCGTTTCATGGAGCTTTTGCGAAGGATCCCTCACGCAGAGCCGTTTTCAATCCATTTTAATGTATATATTGGAGAAAACTGCCAAGCATGTTAACGACGCGCGATAGCCTAGTGGTCTAAGCGTTGGTTTTCGATACACCTCTTGTTGTACGCAAGAGTTCGAATCCCGTCTTCGACAAAAATGAAAAATATTTTTTATTTTTTATTTTTTAGTCTATTTTTTTCGGCATATAAAAGTATTAATGACTGCTTTAATATTCGAGAAATAGTTGTTTTCATACGCTCTCGGGAAGGTTACAATTGGGCTATTCCCCTCGGCAAGCCTCGGGGAATAGCACAATTCTAACCTTCCCTTGAGCGTAATAAAACAACTATTTCTCTCAAAGCAGTCATTAATACTATACTATGTCCCATTTCTCCCAAATATCTCAGTCTGTGTTTGACTGAATATAATATAATAGTCTTGATTTTCAGACCATTGTACCGAATGGTCATCGTTTTATGCTGTGCAAAGATTCAATCAGCTTAATTTTGGCCATCGCAAGAAGTGGATTATTGATGTAGACAAATGCTCATGTACCCTTTACAGCCCATTTTATGTATGGAATTACCAAAGAAGAAACAAAGCCAGTCAGTCACTCAATAGTGTCTGACAGTGAAGTCTAGCAAGTAAACGGGTTTCCTTGCCTAATTTGAATATTAGGACACTGCTAACGTTTAAATTTCACAGATAGGACATACATGACATATTCATAATTCCTGCAAAGTTCTACAGAATTTGAGGTTGGCTGCAAAAGGGACATAGTACCTTTAATGGTTTGATTGATGGAAAAAGTTTATTTTTAATTTGTTATCCATGCTCATGCATTTAATCCCTTCTTTAAACTATCTTTATGTACATGTACGTGTGTACATGTAGATCAGAAGGATGCTAAATTTCAGGTACTAACAATCTATACCTAAGTATTCAATTGTTTCAGGTACTACAATGAGGTGAAGAAAAAAAAAAAAAAAAAGCAAAGTAAAGTAAAACCAGAAAAGAAAGACATACATGTATTTGAATGATTTTTGTAAATAATTCAAAACTTGTATCAGACTGATATTGCACAATGTAAATTTGAAGAATGTGAAATTTGTGTAGCAATTTGCATTCTTTATAAGTACTCAGTTTTAACAAATCAAGGTGCCAAGTGCCAACAGAATCTGTGTGTATCAATACTTAATTCAAATTATAACAGTACTATTATAACGGTGCTATCCAGTCTTTAAGTATCTATGACTCTAAATAAAGAGAAAACTACAGCTGCAAACTTGTGTTTTTAATTATTACTGGTACACAAAGACTTGTTGCTTGATTGCTATCAAAAATGTAAAATGTGATTAAAAATTGATGGCATTATAATTATTTTAAGTACCGGTATCTGAAGAAATAATATAGTGTACTGCACATGAATTTAAGAGAATTGTTAGAAGGTTAGAAGGGGTTTACATTCTGTGAAAAATCAGTGAAAACTCAGTGAATGTAATAAGCTTGCAATTGCAATCTTCACTTTTCTGTACTTGCACTGATAACATCACAACACTTCATCTGACCATATATTTTTGTTCATTTTGTCTTCTTTCAGGCTGCAACAAAACAGAACTAAAGTACCTCAAAAAGTTCCCTTTCTAAGTTTGGTAAGTATTCACATTATTTAAAAGTTAATATTTTTAATTGAAGGCAATGGATAGTGGATAATTTTTAATGAACGATATAACTGGTATTATGTTTTAGTAGTGGTTCTCCAAAGAGGAAATAATTAACCAGTCTTATAGATTATTGTATAAAATCTGAAAATAAGACTGTATACTCGTTGTTGTAGTGAGATTAAAAAAAAAAAAGTAAATCAAATGATATTAAAATTGTATACTATGTGTATGTTTCCCGAATGTCATTTTATTTTTATAAACAGTTGTGTGATCCTCATTTAAAAGGCAAGAAAATATGACAAATAGACCACTTCCAAAGGGCTCAAAGAATATATTTACAGATCAAGTAATAACCTTTCAAGTCATAAGGGAAGTCATTAGTGAAATTCACGATCAAAATCAAAATACATCAAAATCCATTTCTAACATTTCAGTTATTTCTTGTGAAGATCTTTCATAAAATGAGATTAACTTCAAGTACATCTTTCCCCCACAGAATCAGAATCCATTGAAATTCAATTAAAATACACGTGATATGATTTTGTCCACATAATCTGGCTTTGCAATTGGATAGATAAGGCTATCTCATGAGACCTTTACATTTATGAAACCATAATCAATCTGTTGGGTTGACCTCTCTTAGCTATTATGTAACCAGTGTATAATTAGAAAAAAACAGAAATTGCTTTTAAATTATTTCTCTTCACATGTAGCGCAGGTTGCATTTCTGTGAATGTCATTTTTTTAAATCCACCCTTTACTATCCTGGTATTACCACCTTAAAATCATATCGTATACCGTAAGCAATTTTTTAAGAAAATTTTTTAAATTTAAAGATGCATTTTAAGTTAGTACTGGTCATGTAATTCCATTGTAAAAGAGTCTACCGTACACAAGTTATTATGCGTGGTTGATCTTGTTGTGAATAGCAATAAGTGTCTCGGGTTAACATAATCATATGAATACTGAGTTTATTAAATCTTGTGAAGATCTTAAGGAATGAAAACTACATGTACTGTACACAGTGCACATCGTTGTAGGTACATGTATATTCATGTATAGGACTACCGGTACACTAATAAACATGTATGACATCAAAAACAATGTTTGGTCAAGAATTATAGAAGTTTTCTTCTCTTTTCATGTTTTGAATATGAAGACAAATGAATACAAGCCTACAGTAAGACTTACATGGCATAGTGTATGTGTTACAGTTTTACATTGTGGCAGATGAATTGATACATTGGGGCTAGCAATCCTGGCATTGCTCTGTACAGAACAACATAACAAATTAAACAAACAAACATTGTAAGTGTATCAATCTAACCTATTGTCTATGGGAGCCATTTGGTCCCTGTGTTAAGTCAGTAATCAATAGGTTGAGTAAAGGAGCATGATGACTTGCTCTTTAGTAATTATAAAGTAAAAATTGCTGGTACTCCAGATGAATGGAAGGACATGGACAGGCATGTACATGTATAGTATACTGGTAGTATACCGGTACTTGTAATATACATGTATGTAATATAAACATGCACATCTTTTAAGTGGCCTGATAGTAAGTGACCATAATGGCATAAAACAAATGATGTATGATGTACATGTATCTGTCATTCTGTCTTTCTTAAACTAAAGCCCCATAAATGTCACCAATTTTTTTTTCTATCTTGTTTTCATATGTACAGGTTTGTCAATATCACTAATCTGTTTAAAGGTACAGTTGAATTCTTGACGTGTGATAAAATCACAATAGAGACTATCTACATGTAGATAGAAGTTCTTGGAAAAGGTTGATTATAATTGATAGGAAAAATTGTGTTTTGTGGGGTTTTGGAATCATCAAAATGATCAAACATGGACTTACAGTAATCTTGCTGAAAACTGCACACAGATATGTACATGTTTATGCAAGAATACTTACACATGTGACATCAGAAATTTAGGCTTAACTTTTGATAGAACTAATAATATGATGGCAGTATAGCAAGGGTTAAATATTAGCTTTCATGAGTAGAGTGAGTCATACTGATATTTCCATAATGTGGTCCATCTTTATTCACATTATGTTCATGATGTAAATAGTATTTGTTTGGTTGTGATCATGCTGTGCTGATATCTCTCATTCTTGTCTCTCACTTGACAGTACCGATATGCTACAGAACAAGACTGGCTCCTCCTCGTCTTGGGTGCTGTAGGGGCCCTAGCCAATGGATCAGCATGGCCTATCCTATACCTATTCCTGGGACTCATGCTCGATGATTTTATTATGTTCAACACAGCCAATGTAACGCTAACAGACTTTGATAATGTAACCATGCACACTACAAGAACGTTATTACAATTTAGTGGTGCTAATGAAGATGTTCTTATAGTGTCAGATACGTTTGAGCAGGGCGTTCAGGAGTCTTGTATACGTTTTGCCTTGGTTGGTCTGTCTGTTATGATCTCGTCATACATCCAGGTGAGTTCAGTCAACACTCCATGGGCTAGCTCTAAAGAGTTGCCATACAAAGTATCTCTTAAAATACATGGACTTTAACTTTAAACTGCATTTTTAAGACTGGTGTTTGGAGGATTATCCAAATTGAATTACACACTGTACAGGTACATGTATGTGTATGTTTGAACCATTTAAGTCAGAAGCGTATCCATTCCCTTGAGACAGTGTTGACTCATTTTTGTCAAGGTGTGTTTGTTGTACTATTAATCAGACTATATTGACTTAAGTCCTGATATAAAATGGCAATGGGCCTAGATGATTGATTAGTACACAGATAAGCAGCCGCCCACATCCTTGTGAATAATACGTACAGCTTATACATGTACATCTCAAATGGGTCTTGTAAGGAACAATCTATTAAAACACAGGCATATGGGTGCTTGGGCAGTGCTTGCGAAATAGAGGTCATGCTAACTTCTTTTTAGTCTACTCACATAGGTTTTCTAAAAGAGCAAAGTTATGTTATACCAAAAATTAACTTGGTCTATAAAGTCGAGGTCAATAAAGGTACTTAGTCCAACATTTTCTGTCGTTCAGAACTTCAGATTATTTATGATGGCCAACCTTCACCTAATTCAAGTAGACCAAGCTCAAAACCAGCGTAGTCCACACTATGGATTTCCATATAAGTTATTAGTCTCTTAGAATTAGATGCAATAAGCCATCAAAGGCATGCGTTAACTGGACTTCTATTTTTCACATAACTTCAGTGATACATCCGATTTTTTTAATTTGTTCTCATCATCCAAAATGACTTCCAAAATTGCAGAATACACTAAGAGATACAGAAGGGCTGTTAGTGGACATGTATCCATGGTTTCTATTTTCTAACCTAAATGTCCTTGTAGAGTCTTGGTTAAGTTCAGTGTTGGCATTTACATGTATAATAATAATATTCTGTGTTAATCAAGAAAATTTGATTTTAGTCTCTTAAAAAACAATATAAAGCCATTAAAACCGCTGCTTTAAACCAGAGTAAGTTTTTCTTTTGTGGCTAACCATGGTCGGTTTAGCTACAAAACAGAAGATATTTTTAATGTACCTGTTTATGAAAATTCACATGTTTACAAGTAGAGATGGAATCAGTGTGAGTAGGTATCGCTCACTGTTCATGATAAAGTGTAGCTTTTCATAGCGTTTGCTTGATTGTGAACATAAAACTTTAAAGTTGATTTCAAATTTATTGGTAGAAGAATAATGTATAAGAAATGGTGTGGTAAGTAACTTTTCAATATTAATAACACATCTGTCAACCATGTACCCTACACATGTACATCCCAGGGCTTCACAATTACATTTTAGATGGGGTCCGGATTGAATTTTTTGTGTATTTTGTTTTGTATAGCGCCTTGATTAAGTTATTAGATAAGTGCGCTTCATAAGTATTTATTATTATCATTATTATTGTCAGAGAAAAAATTAATATTCATTTTTCGGGGGCTACATTCTAAAATTTGTTTTGCATTGAACTCTAGGCAAATTTTCAGGGGCTCTTTTCTGATTTTCGGGGGGCTCTTTTGGGCATTTTGGGGGCTATTTCGTCCTGAGCCCCCGTTTATTTTTTTCACTGATTATTATTATTATTATAATGTGTCTTGGGTCCCTGTTAGCTTGTGTCAAGCCTTGCTACATGTACATTCATTTTTGTTTGTTCATTAAGTGTTACAATAAAGTTGATCCTGTATTTGTGTGTTTTATATTAGACTGCATCATTTGGACTGACGGGTGAACGGCAGACTAACCGTCTCAGGAAGGCATTCTTTCATTCTATCCTGCATCAGGAAATCAGCTGGTTTGATTTTCATCAGACAGGAGAAATCACCTCAAAGCTTTCAGAGTAAGATCAAATCAAACAATCACTCTTAAAGTTTAGCAAAAACATGCAAAATAATTCCTAGAAATCATCTCTTCTAAATATACAACACTTTTCCATCGTGGAACTGTGAAAGATACTTAAAGGACAAGTCCACTTGAAAAATAACTTACCGTACTTTCAATAAAACCAGAAAAATCAGACAAACCAATCAAAAAAAGTTTGAGCAAAATCGGATAACTAATAAGAAAGTTATGAATTTTTGAAAAAGTATGTAAAACTATGGAACAATGAGAATCACAACACAAATTGCCAAGATGGTTATCAGTTTGTGACGTCATGTCCTCACTATTTATCAATTGCTCTATATGGTTTAATCACATTAATTTCTCTTTTTATTCCACAAAACTTGATTTCCCCATGCCTTTGTCCAGGTTATATGATTTGTGTCATATTACGTGCATGACATTTCACAAAATCTTTTATGAACTTTGAAGAATTTATACTATTTTCGATATTTTATGTTCATACTTCATAATTATTGATGTTTATATAAATAGTTTATCAAAATTCACATTTTTCATGATTTAACAGGAAAAAATTACTCTATATTATTGCATCCACACAAAAACATATTACTATTAATCTAACTCTGATGCTGGCGTGAAGAAATAATATTCTTTAGGAGAAACTAGGAGATTTATCATCAATATAAAGAAAATAATTAGTGGATAGTGAGGACATGACGTCACAGACTCATGAGTGAGTTGCCAATTTGTCTAGTGATTTTCAAAGATTTAATGTCATTCAAAATTCATAACTTTCTTATTAGTTATCCGATTTTGCTCAGACTTTTTTTGATTGGTTAGTCTGATTATTCTGCTTCTTTTGAAAGTAAGTTATTTTTGGAGTGGACTTGGGCTTTAAGAATCATGAAAGATTATTTCAAATTCTTTCAGGAGAGAGAAAACAAGGTCAAATATGGTAAAGAGTGCCTCACATGTATACATGTACATTGTATATGACAGACAATGGTGACTGGAGGCTATTCACCAAAACCGCCTTTTGGAATTACTTTTTCATGATTGTTGCAGATCTAGCAGTTTTTACCACAATGAAGCGTTTATGAGCCAGTGAGCATTTTGTTAAACCAGGTCACAAAGTGATACAAACTGTAAATGTACATGTATACACATGTAGATTTCAGTGGAATTGACAGTATAACAATCACTGCCAACATATAAATCTTAAAAATTACATTCTGTGTATAGTTGGAAGAATCTATAGGTGAAATTTATTCAATATCAGTTTTGAGAAAGTTGGGTTGTTCCCGCATTTACTTTTAATGTACATGTACATTACTTTGTTTTGGTATTAGAAGATTTACTGCATGGTGCATACAAGCACTTATACCACAATTATACTAAGGACCCATCTGGCTTCAGATGTGGGTCCGAGGCCAAACTGATGCTAGACGGTTTTCAGTTTGAAAGCTCCTCCCCCGCACAAGGGACAGTCCCATCTGGCCTTCGACCTGCACAAAACTGAACCACACAGAGGTGGTTTAACAGTCCATCTAGTGAGGCTCCAGTCTTGGTAAAACCGAGACTGGAGCCTCTGTATATATGAGATATCATAGAGTCATAACAAAACAGGATATTAAAAAAAAGAGTAATCATAGCCGACCGTAGGTATTTTAACACAGAAGACATCTCCTCACTATCTGAATGCCTGTGCCAATCCACATCTACATCTAGGGCTTCTAGGGCTTCTAGGCTCATAATGAGCTGTATACATGGAGCTCCTAGAAGTACTGTATGTATTAATTCAACACACAGCTAAGAGTTCATTTGTTGAAATTAATGCATGGAGTAAATAGGCAATTCTGGACTTACTGGCAGTGTTAATTTCCAGCAATGCATGAAACCAGAGCGCTGTTTCATTTGTTTTTTTAATTTTGATGAATAAAGCAAATATTAAGTATCTAAAAGTCATTATTTCTCATTTTTTTTTACCAATCAAAGAGCTGCAGTCCATGACTGTTTTATGATACACATAGGAGGCCTACAAGTCCTTGTTTGTGGCTTTTCTAAAACAAACTAATCATTTTCGTTTTATTGTCTGCCATCACTGTCACCTGCTGGTAGGGTGCAGATCAAATTCCAATTCCAATTATACATACTCATTACTATTTCCAATTTGATCTGTTGAATACCAACTCATAGATAATTCCGGCTGAAGTGCTGTACGTGGGAAATGTGTAGTACACTTGTATCAGTTAACTTACCTGAAATAATTGAGTGGAATTTCTATTTAAAAAAAAATAGAAGAGATGATGTGTACATGTATGAGAACATGTAAATGTATGAAAATTAAAAAAACTTGTGCAATTTTGATTTTCATCATTAGTTCAATAACTATTTATAACAAAAAAAATAGAAGAGATGATGTGTACATGTATGAGAACATGTATGTATGAAAATTAAAAAAACTTGTGCAATTTTGATTTTCATCATTAGTTCAATAACTATTTATAACAAAAAAAATAGAAGAGATGATGTGTACATGTATGAGAACATGTAAATGTATGAAAATTAAAAAAACTTGTGCAATTTTGATTTTCATCATTAGTTCAATAACTATTTATAACAATACAAAATGTGAATGTAATGTTAAAGGGTTTCATTCTCTGAACTTTTTCATTTTAAAAATGAACTGTATTTCTTGTAAGAGATATCAAATTGTTTTATCAATACCATGGAAAAGAACACATTGATATTGAAATTGATTTTCCATAGTTTGCTCATTCATTTTAACACATGTACAAAACTACAAATTATGGTCAAATGGTGAACGCCCACTTTACAATCTGTTTAAAACATTACAAGATATTCAAAGTTGCAATGAAAAGTTATCTCCCTCATAAATATGATTGGGACATTAATCCAAGAAATCAAAGCTTTGTATATGTAATTAGAAAGTGCTCTCACTTTCATCTTTTTATCCTCTTTTTCTCTCTGTCTCTCTTTGTTATTCCTCTCTTTTCCTCACTTTTCCATCTCTCTTTGTTTCTCTTCATCCTCCTGTCTTTTGTGTACATTCCCCTCCATGTTTTCTCTCCTTTCACCGTACATGTATATGCCTCTCATTTCTATATGTTTTCCCATTATGTAACTATCACTTATCTTTCAATTTTACCTCCTACAGTGATGTAGAGAAAGTGAAGTCTGGTTATGGAGAGAATGTAGGCATCTTTCTTCAGTTTTTAGGACAAATCATTGCAGGTGAGTTATTTTCTTGAATCTTTAATTTACATGAAATTTTCAAAGACTCTTTGCTTTACAGAAATGAAACTTAATAATTGGTAACATATAGCATTTATTTATATATTTATCTGGTTATGTTATTAAATCACCATTAACTTCTTCAATTTGACTCTACCTTTTTCTCTTTGAAATTTGTTCCTTTTCTTTTATAAAACCTTTTTCAATATAAATCATGAACATCTACAAGATGATAGGCTATGGACAAATAAACAAATGATTTTATCATTACCGGTATGGTGCTGGTAACAATATTTATAAATGTATGTTTATACAAGTCAGCACGTACAGTACACCATATGGCATGTTCTTCATGAATTAAATGAATCCTACAAATATCCTGATTTCTATCCCAGGTACATAACCTTAAAGGTAAAGACCAGTATTGGAAGAGCCCCAATTTCAAAAAATGAAATGGAAGCTCTCATTACCAATCATGTGAAAGAATATGTTTTGACTAATACATGATGATAAAAAATTTGCCAGGAAACCGCCTACTAATTCATATATTTGGTAAATTTGTTTCTCTCATGGACTGTGAGAGATATAGGGTAGTCCCATATACATCTTTCTGTGTATAGTGCTTGTAACTTTACGTAGAATAGGCCAAATTTCTTATCATTTTGATGATTCCAGAACCTTGCAGATGCTAGATGATGGATGATCAACCTTTACTGATCGATTCCACAACGTTTCTTTCACAATGCAATCGCATGACCATTACTGGTCTTTACCTTTAACGTACCGTCTGTCTGTTGTCTCAGAGTCCATCTCTATGACTATGTGAACTATGTTTGAATCATAAGCTAGGATGAAGCCAATAGCTTTTGGTTTGTAGTTTCAATACGTGTTTAAATGGACCTTGAATCATTCACACAAGTATATCATGCACTATATGTAATTCATACATGAACAATTTCATTCTTTTAAAAAAGAGCTACATTCTACAGGTCAGATAATTTTAGTAGATGAGCTTGTGTAGTTGTAGGTTTTTTTCTTCTTAGTGAGTGATTCATTTTGTACAATGTAGTTACAGTATATCAGGGACAATATTTATTGGCATTGCAGTAAATTTCTTGAAGGCGCCATTGAACTTTTGAAAACAAAACACAAACAAACAGAAACAACACAATGGAACAAACACCACCATTTTGAGTCCAAAGTCTAAGTTGTTTTGGGAAACAGGGTTTACATGGTTGTGGCTATGGTATGAGATTCTTTTGAGATTTCTCCCCTAGATATTGTGAAATCTCTAATGGTAGAATGATTATTTTGTACAGAAGTTTAAAATGTTGTACTTGTAGTTGGTATTTAGTTACATTTGTGTTTTTTGGGGGGATGGGGGGGGGGGGGGTGGGGGGGGGGGGGTGGTGGAATTACTCTTACACAAAGTTAACTACATCTACAATATGACCAAGTAAAATGTTAATTAATACCTTCAATATAATGTGTCCTTTGAATTAAACCATACTTTAGTGTACCAGCATAAATCTATCTCATATTAGGTTGAACGGGTGTGGCGTCTATGTCCTTGTTGTAAGCTAGATATACCAGCCAATACATTAATGTCTAATCAGTTTATAGCATATTGGCTCTAGCATTAAAAGAACTACATTACTGTTTGTGTATGAAATGCTGACACATAGCTACAGTATATGAATACAAGCATTTAGAATAAGAATGTGTTGATAACCATAAAATGTGATGTATTTCATCTTACAGGTATATAAACATTAACATGTACATGTATGCATATCTGAATAACTGCTAGTTTTTGTTAACATTTACCACAAAGTATGGCAAATAATCTCGACATGATTGTACTCTCATACATGTACACACTGTACATGTACCCCATCCGGGGTACAGCTCAACTAGACCCAGTACTTGTAGCATGTGCATCTTCAAAGATTATGTAATCTTTCAATTTTTTAAATTAAATGAACTGGACAAATATCACTTTTTGGAGAAAAAAATAGCAAAGCCTTCTATATACCTTGGAATATCACAAATAGCATTTCAAGAATAAAATGATTACATTTACTATAAAGTTGTAAATATTAAGTGTGCAGAAATGCAGACGTGAAATATGAATATGACATGTTTCATTTTAATTCATATGGATGATATTATTTTAATAAATTGTTCTGTCTTATTCCATATCAGGTTTCATACTTGCCTTCAGTGTTAGTTGGGAGCTTACTATAGTTATCATGGCGGTACTGCCTGTCTTAGTCCTATCCAGTGGCTTTATGGCTCATGTAAGTATTACTTTCTACCTGTACATACCTTCTTTCAAAAATGATGGTAAACTATCTCAAAAACTACAGCAGCTTAAGAACCATAAAGAGATCCTGTCAGAAGTGGAAATTAAATAGATGAATCATATATCAATGGAGGGCTTATACGCCATAGATTACATTGATTTCAATTATGTGCTATATTAATGTCTGTCGGAGTAGTAACAGTTCTCTGAAAAGTAGAAATCTAAAGCTTTGACAATCAGAAGTTGTTGACTGTGATGATGTCACCTCATGTGGAGTCTGCATATTCACAATAACTTTGCACAGCTCATTGCCTCAGCCATATGTAGGTGAGCCGATCGGGTCCGTTATGTTGTCACCATATTCCTGTATGTTTGCATTCTATGTTCATTAAGCTTTCCATTGATATAAGGTTGTATTTTCATCGGATAGGGTCTTTAAATAAATGACAGGTCACAATTTTTTAGAAGAGAACCAAGCGTTTATTGAGGAGAGTAGCCACCTGACCTCCACCCCTGAGAGACAGAAAGACCTATCTCGTTTTACGCATTTAACTTTATTCAGACTCTCAGCACACAATATGTTATATGAACATTGAAGTAACTGTGTTTCTGTTTACATTTGTGATGACTCATTAATGGTTCACCATTGGTTTTTATTTACACTTTGGATTTAATTTCTTTGAGTGCATTGTGGAGGTACACTGTACATGTAGTCTGAGATTAACATCATAAGTGCATGTCTTGAAGTCATTGAGAGTTGCTTAGTGCTGTAAACATCCATAATTCAATAAAGATAAAGACATGTTACCAATGAAAACATGAATGCTGTAAAATGAAGCAAAGTCTGATGTTGTAGTATTAGATATACATGTAGGGTTGTTTTGGCTACAATGACCCTTACTCTAACTAAAATCTAAACCCATTGCTAGGCTTAAGCTTTTGTTCATAATTGGGTTTAGCAAAGAAAGCTAGTCTGAGATCTAAGTGTTCCTTTGTTGAATCTGAATTAGTAGAACACGTACCATTGTAGTTTGTACTTGTGTGCTCTTGTTAGCCAGTACAAATGATGAATTGGTTTTCATAAGTACCCCTTGTTAGCAAGTTTTGAATTAAGTGCTATTCGCACATGTTAAATTTCAAGTCAAATTTGTGTGTAAGCAAGTTTTTGTGCATTGCAGCCCGTTGACAGAAAATGTATACCATGTTAAAAGTGGAGATGGAAGGGCATATCAGCCACATTCCTGTTCTATTTTATGTGCTGGTTGGTAGGATTATAAAACATGCAGGTATGGTATTTTTTGGTTTTCAATCAATCTGATGACTTAGATAGGTTAATCTGCTCCTGCTAACGTGATAATGTTTTTTTTTTTATAATTATTTTTAGTAAATCATAACAATTGTATGCCATTTGATTTGGTTAAGACTAGCATAATATAATCAAAATTAAACAAAATAATGTACAAAACCACATTCACTTACTCTGAAAAGCACTATATTAAGCACTATTTTAAGGACAAGATAGTTTATTCCTTAATTTATCCAATGCCCTTAAGGCTCTTCTGTATGATAGAGCTTACGAGCTTTTTTAATAATTCTAGGTGGTCAGGTCAGACTTCAAGACTTCTCATGAGCTTAAAGTAACTTCTTTGAATGTGGCAGAAAAAGGAAGAAAAAACAAACTTCTTGGAATAGAATAACACTCCTGGACCAGTGTATCCATTTGTGAGACATGATCCAGGCAAGTCTCAGGACTATGTCTGTGTTCGTATGTATGAGATACTGAATATATATATACTTTTCAAAACATTCAGACTCCCAAAATGTTCCTAGGAAGGTTTTTCTCTTTGTTTTTTCACTTCACATTGAATATGTTGAAGTGTTTGAATGCAAATCATTCAGTTGGGTACTTAGTTCATCTAGATGGTAACCCTGATGATGATCACCTGAAGTGCAAGAGACATATCGTAAGAATGTTTATCCTGTAAGGTAATACTGTTCTATGGCTTTGACAGGTGATATCAGTGATGACCACACAAGAAATGCAGGCATACTCCCAAGCTGGTGGTGTTGCTGAGGAAGTGCTCTCATGTATACGCACTGTGATGGCGTTTGGAGGACAGAAGAAGGAGCTGGAAAGGTGAGCTCAAACATCCTAGCTTTATTTTATATTCCTTTTAATTATAGGGAATCTTACAATATGTGAATGGGTTGAGAAAAAAAGGTAATTTAAATGAGCAGTTTAGATGGTGAAGTAGTTATGATGCAATAATGCTACATTATCATGCTACAAGCAATGAGGTTACAGTCTTTCCTGCAATCATTAAGTGATCGTGAAATATAAAAATGATAATAATATGTCTTGTTTAGCTAGGGTAGCCTCATCAGTGCTATTACTGTTCTCCCTGAGTGCCCTACAACCGTATTATTACCCTGGTTTTAGCTGAACTATCATGATAAAGTGCTCAAGCACTCAAGGGATTTCTTCCTACCAGGTACCTATTTGCTACACCTAGGTGGAGAGTTGCAAACTTACATTTATATCTTGTCAAAGAGCATTAGTGCCACAGTGGGACTAGAACCACCAACCAACGTATTCACTAGACCACAAGACAAAATATTGAGTTGTTTGAGGACTAGTATATATTCCTATATTGGTCCTTGTATTCTATCTTTGTTGTAGATATGAGAAGGAGCTGTTGACTAGTATGTAATCTATCTTTGTTGTAGATATGAGAAGGAGCTCTTGACTAGTATGTATTCTATCTTTGTTGTAGATATGAGAAGGAGCTGTTGACTAGTATGTATTCTATCTTTGTTGTAGATATGAGAAGGAGCTGTTGACTGCGAAGGCAGCAGGAATCAAGAAGGGCATCACTAGTGGATTAGGCATTGGGATGAGCTATCTCTTCTACTCGTGTACTTATGCTCTGTCACTCTGGTAAGTTTAAGCTTAATACTTACAATTAAAGAAATTTGCTGTAGAGAGTAGTGATCTATTTCCACACTGTATTATCAAAATGGGAGTTGCTACCAATATTTTTTTTGAACAGAAAGTTATGCAAGATTCCATTTTTCTTTTTCACAAAATGTATTATTTTACCTGTGCGTGACAGATACTGTTGTAACATGTGTAGGCTTTTTATCCTTGAAAAATATAGGTTTGTTCTGTAATCAGCTATCATGGAGCAAAAGAGTTCTGTTTTGATAATATTTGAAGAAAGAACAACAAATTCTATTTTTATCAGCATTAATTTCTTGTAGAGCACTATCTGGGCCACCAAGTTTACAAACATGTATGACAAATTTGATATCATGAAACAAGTTTTCAATCATGTAGGCTTCTGTCATTGTTCATCTTAATAGACAACCTTTTCATGATTTAAGACCTCGTATTTCTTTTTACCGGTAAACCCATTTTTAATTTCATGAAGAAAGAATGAAGAAAGACAAGCTTTTCCCCTAGTCTCCAAAATTTTATAGAACATTAAAATTTAATGGGTCGAAATGGTCACACCAATGAAAGGGTTAGTAATGTAGCGAATGTTGTTTGTTTTTGACAGGTATGGTCCTAAGATGGTGAGTGAAGGTCGAATCAGTGGTGGTGATGTTGTGACTGTATTCTTCTGTATCTGGTCAGGATCAGCGTCTATAGGTAACTTGACACCTTCTGTTCATGCCATAGCATCAGCTAGGGGAGCAGCCGTCGCCATCTATGAAGTTATCGACAGTGTGAGTATTTATCAAAACAACTGACCCGGCCAAGTAGGAATGGAACAGGTTTTTAGTCCCTTCATATAGCACGAAAGGCGCTACATCGGTCCATGAATATAGTGTTAGAGCGCTTATTGTTTTCTGCATTAAGCTACATTTGCCACACTCCACCCAGGTGAGGTAAATGGGTACCTAGTAGGATTATTACGGCTGCTGGGGCTAAAGCTAGGGTAAACATTTCAAAAAGCTCTTTAAAAGCGCATAGAGATGTTATTTCATTACGTATTTTAAAGCACTATACAAGAACTGATTATTAGGCCTTTAAAAAAAGATGTTGTATTGCCCTTTGTGACCGACCCAAAAATCTTGAAATCTAAAGGGAAATACAACATCTTTTTTTTTCAGGCCTTATTTCAGCGCCTTTGATTAGGCAACTAGATATTGACGCTTTATAAATTCCTGGATTGGATTGGATATGAGGTTTTTTCCATCATATGGGCAGTTTGCTTAAAGCCCCACTGTACTACTTGTAGCTACTTGCTCCCTCTATATAGAAAACTTCCCCAATCGGTGCCTGTTCGTCCCCCATGATCCTCTTTTTCTTAATGTTAATTGAGAGCTGAGTTGATGAGATAGCCACCTGCCAGTGACCACGCTGTGTGGTCTAATCCCTTCTGGCCAAACTAGTGCAGACGGGCTTTAAATGGCATCTTGCTCCATCATTTTTGTTCTCATTTATTAGCAATACACATCCTTAGGCCTTGCAGGCTCACTCTCGCTAACAAGGTACTGATTGCTCTTTATGATTTTGTTTTCCTTCAGGTATTAAGATCTAAACATATGCATGATTCATCCAATATACTTCATTTACAGATGTAAGGAAGTACTTTTTAAAGCATATTTGGAAATAATATTAAATTATCTGCAATGTTGTGTCTCCCACAGGAACCAGAGATTGACAAGAGGAAAGACAAGGGAATGAAGCCCACATCAATAGAGGGTAATATTGAGTTCCGTAATGTAAGATTCAGCTATCCAATCAGACAAGATGTACCAGTCCTTCGTGACCTCTCCATGAAGGTCAACAGCGGTCAAAGAGTTGCCGTGGTTGGATCAAGTGGGTGCGGCAAGTCAACCATGGTCAAGTTGCTGCTACGCTTCTACAATCATGCATCGGGCGAGGTAACTCTCTTCTATTGTCTTTTTCTTTCAATGGAAATTAAATTTTGTTGCTTAAACACAAGTCCATGAATTATATATTAATGGTTTTATAGAGATGATTTTGAGATGGTGTGATGCCTCAAACTGGATCTCCTGGTTTGAAAGGTGCCTTTGACAGTGAACTCTGAATCATTTATTATATTGAATTGCTTATTGTATTTGCATAGACCCTTGTTATGAATTCAATGTCTGTTTTGATCTATCATATAATATAACATTTTCCTGATAGCAGTCAAAAAGTCAAGCTAAGATGCAACATCCTTTCAGGTAGTCTTACATTGAGATAAAAATGATTTACGAGATGTACTGTTCACATATTAGACTCTCAATAGGTTGTAAGATGTGTGTGCATGGGAAATGTGTTATCTTGGTCTGTTGTAAAACTAAACATTTTTGCGAAGTTTATGATTGTTGCCAAGGGTAAATGCTGTACAATTTACTGTAAAGCTAGAAACTTTTATGAGTGATTGAGCTTTTCAAAAGAGATAATGCCTAAATACTGCTGAACCACAATGATGAGTGTGAACAATTCTGTCCACAAAAATAGCTGTTAACATTTTGTAAAAGTTTCATGTCACAGGATATTCTGGTTTTACAGAAAATGACATTGTATATCATCTCCATCTCCCTCTGCTCAATTTCTGTACAGATTTGCATAGATGGAATTGACATCCGTGACCTGAATGTGACCTGGCTGAGAGAGAACATTGGTGTGGTGAGCCAGGAACCCACTCTCTTCAACTGTAGTATAAGGCAGAACATTGAGTTTGGACATGAAGGCGTGAGTGATGCTGAGATAGAAGAAGCTGCCAAGAAAGCAAATGCTCATCAGTTTATTTCATCTCTACCTAAGGTATGCTCTATTCATAGAAATAAATAGAAATGTCCACATGCATTCTTGTTCCTGTGGTATCTGACTGGTATGGGCCCCAGGGAGTGAAGAATGCACCTTGTGCCAAGTCAAATGACCAGGGCCCCATTTCACAAAACTTGTCATCAGTGACAAATGACAGTTTTTGTTATAAGCTAGTGAAATCCTTGCTTCTGATTGGTTATCAGCAGCTTTGTCACTGATTTTTGTCATTTGTCATTGAAAAAAAAGCTTTGTGAAACGGGTCCCAGGTTAACTATACTCTTGTGTAGTATTCTGATCTGAATTGGGACAATGTAGTGAAATAGTTTTAGTTAAATATTTCTGTAGAGTCTACATAGGGATGCAATCAACATGTCCACTTATAAACAGATGACCTTTCTAGACAGGTTCTGTTATACATTTCCTACTACAGGGGGCTAACATTATACATGACCACAATGTGAAAAATGTATACCATCATAGGTTTTCAATGTCTGTTCTATGTTTTCTGCTATTCCAGGGCTACGACACCACGGTAGGAGAGCGTGGTGCTCAGCTGTCTGGAGGCCAGAAACAGAGAGTAGCCATCGCTAGAGCTCTGGTCAGGAACCCAAGGATTCTACTCCTTGATGAAGCTACATCAGCCCTGGACAGTGAGAGTGAGAAACTAGTACAGGAAGCTCTAGACAAGGTAAATAAGATACAATTTTTAGATAGAGACATCGTTCCACTATTGCTATCAGATGTCTGGAGTCATTGTTAACTCAAATTAGAAATACAATTATTTTCATTTGAAGATTTGGTCAATCATAGGGATTACAGTTAAGCTAACCACAGTTTAATCACCAACAAATATCTAACTTTGATATAATCATCTGGTAGATTACAGAGAGAGAGAGGGGGAGAAAGAGAGAGAGAGAGAAAGAAAGAAAGAAAGAAAGAAAGAAAGAAAGAAAGAAAGAAAGAAAGAAAGAAAGAAAGAAAGAAAGAAAGAAAGAAAGAAAGAAAGAAAGAAAGAAAGAAAGAAAGAAAGAAAAAAAGGAAGAAACAAAGAAACAAACAAAGAAACGGGAGAATGAGAGAAAGAGAGAGAGAGGAGAAATTCAGTGTAGAATGTTAGATTTACTTGTAGCCTTATTTCCCACTCTGTTAAGGCCCAAGAGGGAAGAACGACCCTGGTGATTGCCCACCGTCTCTCTACAGTCCAGAGTGCTGATCTCATCTTTGTGATGAAGGAAGGTCATGTAGCTGAGTCGGGAAACCACAAGGAGCTCATGAACAGAGAGAGTATCTACCGTCAACTTGTCACACTCCAGATGTTCAAAAAGCAAGATGAATCCATTCTGAGTGGTACGCCCTTTACAACCCTTTATATAGTATTTTGTAGTGGCCAGTTACAATTGTCTTATTCCAGGGTGTCAAACTTTGAACGACCTAGTCTACAACCCCCAAAAATGTATATTTATCATTTAGCATCCTATATGACACATTGATGCAATGTCTCTTTAGTAGCATTGATCCACCATGGTAGTATGAATGTATTCCCACTGACTAGTTTGAACGTTCCTCTTGTAGATGGCACTAGAAGAAACCTTAGGCGTAGCCATGGCAATTTACTGTTTTAAAATGTTACTGCTAAAGATAAATGTTTTGGAGAGCTTGGTCATTACCTTGGCAAAAGGATACATGTATGTGCCCATTGATAGAGTTTTACTATTTCAGATAGAGAGTATGATATTTATAATAGTAATAACTATGATGATGAGGAAGATGACAACAACTATAAGTTCTACAATAACAACAATAGTAATGTGTATTTATAAAGCACTATTTCAACTATTCAAAATGAAAACAGCATGGGTCATTACCTCGTCAAGAGAATTGTTTCTCTGCTCCACATGAAGAAAAGAAAAAGGCAGGAAACCTTGGCCATTGCCATGAATATTTTCTTGTTTGTGTTTGGATGTTGTTTCAGATGATGATGTAAGGAGCCTTGGTCGTCAGTCTTCTCTCAATGATTCAGTGCCTTCATCACCATCATCTGACTCTGTTAAGTATAGCAGTGTTAATGATGAACTCATTGTTCCAGTGAATGGCAATGGGAAAATACACATGGGAGAGGAGGAGCCTTCCATTAAGACCAAGAAAAAGAACAAGAAACACAAGAAAGAGGTAAATGTTTGGTGATGCTTTTGAGTCGCTGCTAAATACACCCACAGACTACATGATAGGGACTTTTAGATTTGCACGACGGGATCGTGGACTGCTACATGTGACATCCTTTTAAGGCACTGACAGTGCCCGGACGTGCCTTAAAAGGACATCACATTGCCTTAAAAGGATGTCACATATAGCTGTCCACGTTCTCGTCGTGCAAATCTAAAAGTCCCAAGTATACCTACGTTATTACATATTTATGAATGTCTACAGAGAAATTTAGCTAAGCCTTTATGTTTGTAATGGCCTTATCAGATATCACTAGCCCTTTGAGCTGTTTTTCCAATAAATATTGATATGTTGTGTCTTAAGAAAGGGCTAATTAAAAAAAAATGAAAACATAACAAACATAAAACTGACTATGAACTAAGGCACAATTATGTTTTTCTGTTCATTCTTGTGTTTGACTATGATGTGTGCTAGACAAAAAATTTCAGTATGTCTTGTTTAAAATTATAGTTATACTTTGTGTCAGACATCTCCCCCCATATTCCATGGCTAGAGGTCTACATGCATACTTCTGTGTAATGAGAACTTCTTGCCTTTCTTTCAATATGCTTTTAAAGCATTAGGAATTCCAGTTATGCAAGAGAGTTGAGTGGGTGTAATCTGTTAAACCAATATTGACTACTTTGATTGAGGGGTAAAGGTTGAAGCCGTTCCCCTGAGGTGATCTCATAACTGTGCTATACCTCAAGCTGAGGTGATCTCATAACTGTGCTATACCTCAAGCTGAGGTGATCTCATAACTGTGCTATACCTCAAGATGAGGTGATCTCATAACTGTGCTATACCTCAAGCTGAGGTGATCTCATAACTGTGCTATACCTCAAGATGAAAGTCAAGTGTCCTCAGCAGAACCAAGCAATATTGTGCTTCATATACTGCATCATGCCTGTGTTTCCACAACACAGGAAACCGTGGTATGCATATGCCCATTCAATATGTATGTACCTGCAGGGATATTGCTTATAATAATGATGTTGCTTACTTTCCTGCACAGAAAACCTTCACAAGTGTGCCTAAGCTCTCGTATTGGGACATCTTGAGACTGAATAAACCTGAGTGTCATTATATCATCATTGGATGTATCTTTGCTGCGTTCCTTGGTGCAGCTCTACCCACCTTGGCTATTCTTCTTACTGAGATCATTAGGGTAATTGTCACCATAAACTTTTTCAAACATAACCCCCCTCCCCCTGGGATTTGAACAGAGATCCAAATGTCACCTTTTATGGCAGTTTACATGTAGGATACGTGAAGTCAATTTTCTTATCTCACTTCTGCTGTCCTTGGTTGTTACAGCAAATATTCTTCTTTTTTCACAAAAACAAAGACACACTTTAGTGCAATTTAAATTGTGATCAGAACCTTACAAATTTCCTGAGATGTTTATGTTCACACAAGAAAATATGTTTGATTCTTATCTTGTTTCTAAATCTTAGATTAAATTTAATAAAACTTTTTTGTTTGTCAAAAAAAAATGTTTGATCACAGTCTACAGTTGTAAAAAAAAAGTGGTTTGTTCTTAGCCAAATAGTGAATCAAGCCTTGTAGTACATTTTGGAACAAAAAGAGATTCATAATTGTAGTAAGGAAAGAAAAGAAAAAAATCGACTCCAAACAATTTTCTATTTTCTATGCAAGTTCTGAAAGAGTTGCTAGAACCTTTGATTAATTACACTGTAACATTCATTCAGGTTTCTTGCCTGTGCTCTTTCACTTTGGAGTATTTTTTTAAATGTTCAACATATGTAGTTTCTCTCAGCAGGTTTGATAGTTTCTTTTTTTCCGTTATCCATTTTAGTCCAAACGTTGTTACATGATCAAAAATATCTTTACAAACCCATTTTTTAATTTAGAGAAAAGTGATAAGCTGTATTTAGTCCAGTCTTCAAATTTTGGCAGTATTTACCTCCCAAGGTACTTCTGAAAGTTAACTATCAATGGGGCTAAACCCAGATTAAATGGTATTTGAATTCCAGGAATATCACATAAATGCTATACAAGAAGCAGATTATTAGTATATTACTAGTATTACCTTCTGACCAAGTACCTATATATAATTTGATTCTTACAGATATTTAGTTTGCCACCCGATGAGATGGTCGCTGCAGCATCTTTCTGGTCCCTCATGTTCATTGTATTGGGTGTAGTGCGAGCTGTTAGTATCTTCGTCAGTATGCTCATGTTCAGTATCTCAGGAGAACTCCTTACTCTCAGGCTCAGAAAGAAAGCATTCTGGGCAATCTTGAGACAAGTAAGTATCCCCTCAATATCTTGCAATACATTTATATAAGTACCATATCATTTAAAGAAAATCTATTAGGGTGTTTTGCCTTCAAGATTTTGTTGGTCCATACATGAGTTTGTATTTTGAAGTGCATTAGAGTGGGTTTGATATAATTTCAGCTGTCTGTGCATCATCATATATAAGTAATGGAAATAACATTGTGTGTTTATCATACTGGTATATACATATTCATGAAAAAGTTAGGCAAAGAACTTTTTGGCTAGTTTACTACATGTATTTTATTTCACAGAAAATAAATCAAAACATCATTAACAGTTTATTAAATGTTGGTTTGATTCATATCCTCGCCCCCACCTCTTTTACTATGTTAATTGTTGAAAACATTTTCACATTTCTTGTCTTTTCTGTTTGTTTTGAATAGGATGCAGCATGGTTTGATGAACCTGAGCATAACACAGGTGCTTTGGCTAATGTACTCGCTACTGATGCTTCCAATGTTCAAGGGGTAAGATACATGATATCATCTTATCAGAATGAAAAGAACAAAAAACAATGTTGGTGGTGTGAAGAAATTAATATCATCTTATTCACAATGTGCTATTGTTACTTTGAGCTTAATAAACAGATAGGGGGTAACAGCTTGTGTCATATGTAATTATGATTTAAAAGGGCAAGTATTTTTTACTGGCAATGTGCCAATACTTGAAATGCTTTTCTGCTTTGATATGTTTTTATTGGATTTAGCAGCCTAGATCATGGCTTGCAGTATGTATGCAGTAATACAGCAATCTATGTTCATTCTTAAATTAGATCTATAGACTTATCACAAATTCCTCTCTTACTCAATCCTACAAAAAAATCAATCTCTGTACATACCCAAGATTTATTTTCTTATGTGTAAGTGTTGAAATCACCCTTCATTTCCACATGGCTTTACCTTACAGGCTACTGGTCTGCGCATCAGCACCCTCATGCACGAGTTTGTGACCGTGCTCATCGCTGTTATCATTGCATTTATCTATGGCTGGCAGCTGGCCCTGTTCACATTATGTGCTGTTCCTCTCATGACATTCTGGGGACGCATTCAGATGGCAATGTTAACAGGCACCCAGAAACAAGACTCGCATCTTCTCTGCGAAGCATCAGAGGTAAAACAATGGGTGTACAGTTTTCCCCAGTTCAAGCTTAGAATGTATTTCAAGTATGTTGTTGACTATACCATTAACGTTTAGTTCGACCCTGATACATTCAATGAGGGGATGTTATATTATATTAAAAAATGAAAAGAGTTGTATCTCCTGAGCGGTTATAAGGTGATCAGTTCATTAAAGAAAGATGGGCTATAACAAATTATACTATGTATTGCTAGGAGGGGGGGGGGGGGGGGGGGGGGGGTGAGGTGAGGGCACATTGGTAGAATTTTAATTTCTAAGATTTGCGTACAGTATTACATTTGTCATACATTGTAGGTACATGTATGTATATGAACAGAGTGAATTTATGAAACCATTTCCCTTTTAGAACTACACTGTCGCTCATAAAGTTGGAATATTTTTTTCTTATTCCAATTTATGGAATTATTTTAAAAATAATTTAAAAATAATAGATCTAGATAATAGTATACATTCTCAGATTTTATTGAAAAATAATTTGCCAATGTGTTTTTTGCGTGACTGCTAAAGCATGTGTATGCTACTATGCTTATCAACTAGGGGACCTATGCCCTTAAGTCATAAATGACAGTAATGAGGATTAATGCCACACAAAAGGGCACTAATATAGCACATCGACACGGTTTTGATCCTGGGGCCTCACAGTTACGAGGCTATTGCTTTGTCACTGAACCATGACTGTACGCAGCGGGGGCTAGGGTAGGGGGCAGTTTCCATAAATTAAAAAAACAACAGAAAATGCAATACATTTTCAATAATTTATTGCATTTAACCCCGGTGCCTAACATAAAAAAAAATTCTGTGTGCCCATGCCTTGAGCCATAATGCATGGCCGTCCAGAGGATTTTTTTTATGTTGGGGACCGGGGTAAAATGCAATAAATTATTAAAAATTATTGCATTTTCTTTTTTTAATTTTATTTATGGAAACTGCCCCCTACCCTAGCCCCCGCTGCGTACAGTCATGGTTCAGTGACAAAGCAATGGCCTCGTAACTGTAAGGCACCATGATCAAAACCGTGTCGATGTGCTATATTAGTGCCCTTTTGTGTGGCATTAATCCTCATTACTGTCATTTATGACTTAAGGGCATAGGTCCCCTAGTTGATAAGCATAGTAGCATACACATGTTTTAGCAGTTCCGCAAAACACACATTGGCAAGTTATTATTCAATAAAATCTGAGAATGTATACTATTATCTATATCTATTATTTTTAAATAATTTTTAAAATAATTCCATAAATTGGGGTAAAACTAAAATATTCCACCTTTATGAGCGACAGTGTAGATGGTTCCTGTATAAAGCGTAGGTGATTGGGAGAATCAAGTAAACAGGTTAAAAAACTCTTATCCAGCAGTATTATGGTAAGAAGTAAATCCATATGTTGCATCCACACATTCAGAGAATGATATCAAAGGTGTTATTTCTGTGCTTCCTAGATTGCAAGTGAAGCGATAGAAAACATCACAACGGTATCATCCCTCAATCTGGAGGAAAGAATATATCATTTCTACTGTGAGAAACTTCGTGAACCTCTCAAGTAAGTTATAACAATATACACTACCAATCTTGTATAGTTCAATTTTCTTGATCGAAAGTTGTATACTAGAGCATTGATGTCATTGGTCTGTAATAAGATTGGGAATATCTGATAGATGAAAACAAGTGTTATATATCTATGGACTCTTACCTGTGTTTTCTACAACTTCCATCACTGACTATTTGTCAATCTGTAACATCATGCTCTTATTACCACAGGAAAATCCAGAAGCACAAGTTCTTCTTTGCCTTTGCAGTTTGTTGCTCCCAGGCATCAGTGTTCTTCCTCTTTGCAGGAGCCTTTAGGTTTGGTGGTCATCTAGTGGCTATTGGTCAAATGTCCTCAGATGCTATGTTCAAGTAAGTGTCACTGACCCACTTTATACAAATATTGCATGCTCTGGCATTCAATATTATACAAATAATGAATGGTTATGAGTTCAATAGTGCGAATATGTTCATGAGTTGAAAGATTAACATTCTATTCAACGAGGCGTCAGCCGAGTTGAATAGAATTAACGTTAATCTTTCAACGAATGAACATATTTGCACTATTAAACGAATGAAAAACATTCATTATTTGTTTTATACAACATCGAAGAAGACCTAATAGGGTCTAGAACGTTAATCAACAAATTATGCTTTACTCCTTATAAAGATAAATTAAAGTTCGAGTCAAGCCTTCTCGATTACATGCAGATTGCCTTCGCGTCAGATACACGCAGGGATACGCGCACATGCAGCAGAGAGGTACGCAGTCTGCATATAACCAAAAATGCACGGCGCATATAACCAAAAATGCACGACCGTGCAATATACCATCTATTGAATATCATGTGACCAACAATCGTCCAATCAAATGACAAGGATCCACGTAGGTGTTGTATAAAACAAAATATATGAACCAAAAATTTCTGAATTTTCCTGATTGATATTATATTTCACCCAGGCTGCAGGCCAAGTTTGAAATATAATGGCACGAGGAGCATGCAGAATTTGGAGGTTATATATGTCTTATTGAACAGCATGCATGTATTATTTTGTTATGTACAGTTGTTGGTATTTGCGATCTCATTCCTTGATCTTTTGAGTTAAGCTCTGTTGATTATTTGCCTTCATGTTTGTATGTGTTTGACCATGCCAAAAGTATTGTTCAATGTCACATGAAACCCTTTTAGTCAATAGGATACTTGCTAGCAAATACCATTCTTGATATCATATAGAGGTATCATGGTTGCGAGTGGATACGTCATGGACTGTGGATCACAACACACAAAATGTCTTTTTATTTTCTTCAAAATGTATGACTCTAGAAGGTTTTTTACTTTAGAAGACCTTCAATAATATACTATCCATAATGTATTTTGAGTAGTCCACCTGAGGAAGAAGGCCCTTTGAGGGTAAAAACAGATTTGTAATATTTTTACATAACAAACAGAGAGAGTTGTTGGTGACCACGTCACAATCCACTTACAGAATTGCCTCTTTGAGATTTGCATAGCTCTAGCGATCTCATACTTCAAAGATTCATAACTTTCTTATTATTGGTCTGATTTATTTCAAACTTGTGCCTTCTGTTTCTCATAGTTTTCTGCTTTCATACAAATGAATTCATTACAAGGGTGTAGTTTCCTTTTAAGATAAGAGGACTGTATATTGTGAAATGATGCTATCGGCTTTATATTATTGCATGACTTTCTCTGTACTGAAAAGTAATATTTTCCTATAATTTTATACATTAATATTTAAACATTCCTTCTTCATGTAGGTATGGTTTTCTTTTTCATATTGATATTTGTGTATAATTGTTTTCCCTTTTGTGTCTTTGTCCAGGGTGATTATTGTGATCACCTATGCAGGTATTGCATTAGGCCAGGCAGCAGCATTCATGCCAGACTTCAGCAAGGCTAAAATGTCAGCAGCTAAGCTCATCACACTGATTGGTCTCAAACCAACCATCGATAACTACTCCACAGAAGGACTCAAGCCAGTAAGCAATAACAAATGTTCCAATAACTGAAAACACTCATTTGTATACTGCTAGAATGCATAAAATCAACCTAAAAGACTTTTACCTGGCATTCTATGGGCTAACAGACATGTAGTAAGAAGGAAATAAAGAATAATATAAACCCACGTGCACGGAATATATAGTTGGACTTGGATTCCGTGCAGGTACTATTTTATGCAAGAGTGTATGGGTGTGTCAGGTAGTCTACTCACAAGTCCTCTTTTTGGGGGGTAATTGAGAGTGGATTTAAATTTGCAATATCTCCTTGTAGAAGTCATGTTGTTTGAAGTTCTTGTTTTGAATATAGTGTAGGGACTTTAATAAAACCATTAACGTATAGAACAAAATATTTGTTGGTGGTTGTTCCTCCATATGTTCTTATTTAAAGACCAAAAGCAGCCCTTCAGACCTTCATTTTAGTGTCTTTATAAGTCGATATTATGTGAGGCATTTAACATGTACATATATGCACACCATCATCACATATGAACACGTTACTAGTCTATTAGCTTTGCTCCCACTCTTTGATCTCTCAATTAATACCAAAAACCTTTGTTTTGATTGGACAGCTCAAGATTGATGGCGCCATCAAGTGCAATAACCTGACCTTCAGATACCCCAACCGTCCTGGTAGCACTATTCTGGACAGTCTGAATCTAAACATCAAACCTGGTCACACAATGGCTTTGGTTGGTGAGAGTGGATGTGGAAAGAGCACCATGGTTGCGCTGATGGAACGCTTCTATGATCCCAACTGTGGATCCATTGTGAGTAGACATTTTCTCCTTAAATTTTCTTTGTGTAGTCAGTCCCCAAACCAAGTTATCATGCTTAAGTACCTCTAGGTTTTGATGATGGAGTATTTCATTGTTTTGTGGGCAATTCCAAGCTATTTTGTCCCATATGCTACTGATTACATCGAAGATTTCAGAATTTCTGATGACCAGCAATCTGATAGCCGTACTAGAGCTCTAATCAAACAAAACATCAAATGAAACAACATTCTGATGTCAATTTGTGTTTACAATTCCTTCAAACAATTCAAGAATACTCAGAACATCACACCTTTGCTTTTTTTGTTTTATAGCAACTTGACGGGAATGACCTGCGTGACCTAAACATTGGGTGGCTTCGGTCTAATATGAGTATTGTAAGCCAGGAGCCAGTGTTATTTGCTTGTTCTATCCGTGATAACATTGCCTATGGTGTGGAAGATGAGCTCCCTCAGGACGAAGTGGAAAGGGTTGCTAAGATGGCTAATATCCATGATTTCATCATTTCTCTGCCTTTGGTATGTAAACAACTGCACTCATTTTCTGCTCAAAATTATTCTCCATTGTTTATCATGTCGAAAGTAGAGAGTTTCTTTTATACACTAGCAAATTACCAATAAACAACAAAGTTACATTCATCTATTAGCACATTTAACATTTTCACATCTTTATTTTGTAGCTGGAATTTCCTTGACTAGCTTAATAATAATGATGTTCCACATTTATATATTGTTTAATGAATCAACGATGTCTCTAAGCGCTTTACAGATGTGCGCCCGCACACATTGTGTGCACATTTTCCGGTCCCTGGGGAGTATTCCAGACAGGCACCATTTTACAGATGCTCACAATGCTGAGCATACTTCATTAACGTTCGCATCCTACCGGGTACCCATTTTGCACCTGGGTGGAGAGTGGCAAATGTCTTGTCAAAGGACGTTAGTGTCGGGCTGAGATTTGTTTATAACTGAAGTATCATGCAATAATTTTATGAACGTGTAACTTTTGAACTATTTGGTAATAGAGAACAATGAAAATACTAATACAATACTAAATGACTCAATATTTGATTGTTTGCAGGGTTATGATACTCTAGTAGGAGAGAAAGGAGCTCAGTTATCTGGAGGTCAGAAGCAAAGAGTAGCCATCGCCAGAGCTCTGGCTAGAAATCCTCGTATCCTTCTGTTTGATGAAGCTACATCAGCACTGGACACTGAGAGTGAACAGGTAATGATACTTTTTATGCCTCAAATTACCCATATGCCACATGTATCTGGTTACAATGCTCCTAACTTTGACAAAAACAAACTTTCAATTGAAATCTCCCAATTTCATGCCTTAGCTGTGGAAATTGGTGGACTTTATATTCATCTGCACTAAAATGCAAGGGAAAACAAATATTTGAATTTCAAGAAAAGTAACCGATGGTAGGATTTGAAAAAATATGAAGAAAAATAATGTTAATTTTTAGTAGGGAATCTATATATACAACTGTACGAAAACTACCAATATTTTTGCTACCTTATATCTGTAAAGCGCTTTGAGAGGGCCTTCGGTCCTGAAAAGCGCTATATAAGAACTAGCTATTATTATTATATAGAGGCAATGAATAAGTAAATATATATATAGAGAGAGCACTAAGCAGGATATGATAAGGAGCTGATTTCCATGTTCATCTTGCTACAGATTGTACAGAATGCACTGGACAATGCCATGGATGGACGAACCTCCATTGTTGTTGCCCAGCGTCTCAACACCATTCAGAATTCTGACCAAATCGCTGTCATTCGGGATGGAAACATCGTGGAGCAAGGACGTCATCAGGAGCTGGTCTCAAGAAAGGGCCACTACTACACCCTCACAATGGGGCAACATAGCTAAACACACCACTCTCTTTCTTTCATCTTTCACCTTATTATCATTGATGTGTATATTTATTTACCTGACTGCAAAGATAAGAAATGTATGCTTGTAGATGTAATCTTTATCTTGAAGCCCTGTTATAGGGAATTCATTATTCAGTATTGTATGGCTCACTTTAAGAGCTTTAAAACAGCAACTCGGTTCTGAACCCTAGGCGGAGGGGTTCCAAGACTAACGTTCTATTCACTGAGCTAATACAAAGCAAGCTGATCACCTTATTTGTGCCTTGGATGAAGGATGATGAATCCTTTGAGAAAGCTACAGAAAGAACAATACTACTTCTGAGAGACTTCCTAAATTACTTTTGGTCCAAAGAGCACACCTTTGTAGCGAATAACCTAAATGTTCACCATATTGTAATAAGTAGGATGTCTTTCTAAGGTGTGATGCCTGTTGATGATTCATGCTAATACATGTATTAGGAGTCAAGTTTGTCGATGATTCATGCTAATACATGTATTAGGAGTCAAGTTTGTTTAAATTCATCCACATTATTGATGTGGCAGTATGTACCTTTTAGAGACCAACCCATGAAGCTACAGTACTACATTGAGGTACTTCTGAAACAGCTCCCAAGATCATATAAACATATCCTTGGTATATCACCAATATCTGGGATCTGAAACATTTGGATCATCATCTTATATTGAGACCATTTCAATAGTACTACAGTGATAATGCACCATTGGCACCTTGCCATATTGAGACCTTTGATGCTCATGCTCACAATGTTCAACATCTAAGATTTTCAAGTATACACCCTATCATCTCTGGATATTAGAACAATTGTTAATTTTGTCATTTTGACATTATTACAGCAAATTTGAGTTGTAGTTACAAAGCTCTCATTATTAATATTTTACTCGTATGATCAAATGTCTCTACACAAACACACGCACAAAATTGAATTTCTTATTTTAAGTTAAGAGAGGAAAACATGGGTGATGAATTTTTAAAAGATAATTAAAACTGCTTGATGAATAACTGATAAATGATATTGAGTTTGGATCTACAGATACTTAGTATTAAAATGAGAGGGGATTTTAGTTGAAAATTGAGAGTGGAAGAAAAGAATGAAAATTCTAGGACAGATGTGAGTAGAGCAATATAATTTTAAAATCTCAATATGTTTTTTCTTGAGTTCTAGAAGATGGTGCAAATTCTCTGTGTAAATATGTGTTTCTTTGTAACGTGCAAATAGATCATAGTACAAATATCACAAGCTGATTTCAAACATGATTATGAAAAGGATTTGTTATATGAAGCCTGTGAGTTCTATCTATTAATATTGATATATATATATATATACCAATATGTTGTTTGTGATTGTCTATGCACCAGGTATTATGTAATCAAAGAATCAGCCATGAATCTGCTTCATTGTTAGCTGGCTTAGAAGACCTGTTTTAATTATAATAATCTTATAGGACCAAGAGGTTGCAGATAAATTGTGGCACTATGGTCATCCTTGCGGGTACTAGAAATAAAACTGCAGGGAGATACAATGATGAATGGTTTCAACTGATGTCATGCACAATATCTTTACAATGAATACTGTCCAACTTGTATAGATATACTCTACAACTCAACAGAAAGAAAAATTTGATGTTGATTCTGTTTTATGTTTGTTGTTTGTTGTTGTTGCTGTCCGGAAGCTGTTACAGAAAAATGTTCCAGAGGAAACCAAGAAAAGAGACTGGGGTTACTAGTTGAAAGGGGGTGGATGGTGGGGGTGGGGTTGCTACATAGGTTCCAGAGGAAACCAAGAAAAGAGACTGGGGTTACTAGTTGAAAGGGGATGGATGGTGGGGGTGGGGTTGCTACATAGGTTTCAGAGGAAACCAAGAAAAGAGACTGGGGTTACTTGTAGAAAGGGGATTGGGGGTGGGGTTGCTACATAGGTTCCAGAGGAAACCAAGAAAAGAGACTGGGGTTACTTGTTGAAAGGGGTGGATGGTGGGGGTGGGGTTGCTACATAGGTTCCAGAGGAAACCAAGAAAAGAGACCGGGGTTACTTGTTGAAAGGGGTGAATGGTGGGGGTGGGGTTGCTACATAGGTTCCAGAGGAAACCAAGAAAAGAGACTGGGGTTACTAGTTGAAAGGGGTGGATGTGGGGGTGGGGTTGCTACATAGGTTCCAGAGGAAACCAAGAAAAGAGACTGGGGTTACTAGTTGAAAGGGGATGGATGGTGGGGGTGGGGTTGCTACATAGGTTCTGACTGAACAGGCCACTAAAGGTGAAATATTATGGTAAAAAATGTTGGGTTATTCCTTAAGTTTGATTGTATAGCGGTCACTTGAAGATAAATGAGAAAGAAGTCTATTGCTGACAACCAAGAAGGTTTGAGCTGTGCATTAACGGATATGATTTAAAACCTTTCTACCTTTTCAACATTCATGCATGTAAGGTAACTCTCTAGCCAAAGATATTAGTTGATATACTTGGTTTTATTTGCCGATTCTTTTTCTTGCAAGTTCACATTCTTCCCTTTTGAAAAAGCCTTACTATTTGAATGTATGACAGTGTTGTTTTATCTTCTATCTTTGAATTATGTGTTCTAGCACTTCCTGAGAGAACTTCTCAAGTTAGATTATATATACATACCACATGTAAGAATTTATTTCTTGATTAATGGATTCATTAAAGATTGAAGATAACAACTAAACTTCTGCTTTTTTTTCTGAACATTCCACTGTAATTAATCAGGAATTCAGGGAACATTTCAGTAAGCTGTTAAGTCCCATGTAACTTCATACTGTGTTGGTAAATATCTTGATGTTTTTCTGGTTTGAATGGCAAGTTGATTCAGGCTTTTTCTTGGTCTGAATTTATCAGTAAAATGTTTTCTCTGATGATCAAGCCATTACATACACAATATGTACCTTTTATAAAATTTGAGCTTAAAGCATTATTAAGATGTTGCCATCTTCTAGATTTATTGTGGTTCCTTAGATCAGAATTGTTCTGAGGTATGTTTAAATAGGACCACTCGTTTGTATGTTCAATCTTCTCTCGGTTCTCATTGTTCTCTAGAGTTTTGTATAGTTGCTGTTGTTTTGCTTGCATTTCTCTCTATTTCATGATAACGGTGAAAATTACAACATTATGTGTCAACGTTCTATCTCCGTCTTTAATAGTACTATCTCTTAAACATTTGCTTAGTTTGTAAATATTTGACGACATTGTAAATATCTTCAAAGCAGAAGTATGTGTAGGAAGGAGAGATATGGTTTAAGTTTTATGATTTGAATCCTCTTGCTATGTATCTCGATGCAATGCTTAAAGATATATGCTTTATTATCATTTCATTATTATTGCCATTCACCAACAGTTTGCCAATAAAACATTTCATATTACTGCATTGATATTAGACGTGCATGTAGATGTATTTCTTTTGAAATCACATCTTTATACATCACTTCTAAATATACTGAGTACCGCTATATGATTTTATATTATTTCTCAATCGTTAAGTATGCATGCAATGCAGTTAGTTAATGATATTTATATTTTGTTTTTTAATTACTCTCAGTTTTGATTACCAGCTGCTGTAGACTATACATACAAGTTAGACAATGCTCAACTTAATGTATTAATTTGTAAAATACATGTGTGATCAATTATATAAGTGTGTGACACAGATATCTAGCCAGCAATTGTGACATCAATTATGAAATGGGCATTTATTTTAATGGTCTTTAAAGGGATCCGGTAACTTTGTCTTAGATCCTTTAATAAAATCCTTGATTTAGCTCAGGCTGCAATGATAATTATAAAACTTCAGGTCAGTCAGGAACCCCATGACTTTTACAAGCCTGTCTGATTACCAAGATATTTATGATTGAAAATCTAAATCAAATTTTGCGTTTGCCAAACGGTTTTCATAAAACTACAGTCTATTGGGGAAAAAAAGTATGGTAAAACCGGTCACTCAAAGTTTTTATTTTATTTTATGCACTTCTTGATCATTTTGGAGCGCAATTTTTTTAGAGCTTTAATATAACACCATATCACAGACACTGATAACACGTAGGGTCGTGCATCTCAGATTTAACATTCCTTTAAACAAATTCTGGCATGAAACACAATAATTATGGTAATACATGTACAACAAAAATGGACATGGTGTGCAGAAATATTGCCCTTTCTACTCATGCATCTGGTATAATTTTTAAGGCTCTGAATCAAAAGTTATTGAGCCAAACCACAAAATGTGAAATGATTAGCGCAAAAAAGGTTACACTGCAAATGTGCATCACAAAAGGGATTATTTACATACATGTAAAATTGACCTACCGGTACATTCTGGTGAGGACAACAATTGCAAGTCTCACAAACTTTAACTCTGAATGTTAGAAGTAGAAATGAATGACATAGACCAAACAAACAGTGATAGAAGGGGTGTGTACTAAAGCAAACAAACAGTGATAGAAGGGGTGTGTACTAAAGCAAACAAACAATGATAGATGGGGTGTGTACTAAAGCAAGCAAACAATGATAGATGGGGTGTGTACTAAAGCAAACAAACAGTGATAGATGGGGTGTGTACTAAAGCAAACAAACAGTGATAGAAGGGGTGTGTACTAAAGCAAACAAACAGTGATAGAAGGGGTGTGTACTAAAGCAAACAAACAATGATAGATGGGGTGTGTACTAAAGCAAACAAACAGTGATAGAAGGGGTGTGTACTAAAGCAAACAAACAATGATAGATGGGGTGTGTACTAAAGCAAACAAACAATGATAGATGGGGTGTGTACTAAAGCAAACAAACAATGATAGATGGGGTGTGTACTAAAGCAAACAAACAATGATAGAAGGGGTGTGTACTAAAGCAAACAAACAGTGATAGAAGGGGTGTGTACTAAAGCAAACAAACAATGATAGAAGGGGTGTGTACTAAAGCAAACAAACAGTGATAGATGGGGTGTGTACTAAAGCAAACAAACGGTGATAGAAGGGGTGTGTACTAAAGCAAACAAACAGTGATAGAAGGGGTGTGTACTAAAGCAAACAAACAATGATAGATGGGGTGTGTACTAAAGCAAACAAACAGTGATAGAAGGGGTGTGTACTAAAGCAAACAAACAGTGATAGAAGGGGTGTGTACTAAAGCAAACAAACAGTGATAGATGGGGTGTGTACTAAAGCAAACAAACAATGATAGATGGGGTGTGTACTAAAGCAAACAAACAGTGATAGATGGGGTGTGTACTAAAGCAAACAAACAATGATAGATGGGGTGTGTACTAAAGCAAGCAAACAATGATAGATGGGGTGTGTACTAAAGCAAGCAAGGTAAGGTACTTATGATGCACGGTGGATTGAAACTACAATTTCCCTGTAAAATAAATCAAAAAGGCATGTAAAGCTCCAAGACTGTAATTACTTTCTACTTTGTATGCATTTCACGTTTTGAAATACCTCTTTAAATTATTATGGAATGGATGGACTCCATGAGTCAATGTGTAACATCTATTCCTTTTATTCTATTTATGTGCATGAAATTTGAATAAGAAAGTTTCCAGAAAGACTTGTAATGGATACAGTAACCGTGAAATTACTTGTACATGTATGATACTAATTATCTTCCATTTTGTGGAAGTCTGTTTTATGAATTTGTTTTTATTATTGGTAGTATTGATAGTAGTATTATTGTTGTTGATATTATGATATAGAATATTTAACAAATAAATCAATAATGAGAAGCTGAATGTGTTTGGGATCAGCTTTGAGATGTAATATTGTGAATTATTGTATAATATTCTGTGACAAAATTTTAAAAAGCCAGCATAATGTTGAATGTAAAATATGATTTAAAGAATGAACTGAAAAATGCGGAGCTGCAGATTTTTTTAGATGATTGGATGATCAGGGGTATTTGTGACTTCAAAGGATGAAGGGATGGGGCAATCATTACTTTGCTATTATTCAACAAATATAGTGCTCTTGTGTAGCTTAATGGAACAATTTTAACTGTTTAAAAAAAATCAAACGACTTGTGTATGATGTAGAGGACAATACTAAAAGAAGTATCAATGCAATATCTGGTGTGATTCTCAGCTAGGTGATCATCTGTTGTGTTTCAAAATTTCATATGCAGCACAGAACAATTGTAGTTGTTTTAAAGCTTTATTTTGTGTTTCTTTTCATAAGAAACTGTGTGCAGTGATACTTAGTTACAAATATTTAACAAAGGATTATTGCAATAACAGTACCAAAGACACTATTTGTAATTGCATTTGATCTGGGAGTGGGAGATTTGATTTATATACCTACAGTGCTTATACAAGAAATTTCTTTTAACCCTATGACATTTTTGTGCATGGTCGCTGTAGAGCGACTGTTTTTTTGGTGATTGTCAAACTATGAAATACAAGAGGAATTTTCAGAATTGATTAATGTGATCCACTAAAACGCTGATTATCTGTACCATGCCAGTGCCTTATATGGAGAATATCATGCATTCCAAATTTGGAATATGCAAGAGTCTTTCACTTGTGTGAATGACTTGGCCAATTCCATTCCAATTAAGGGGGTGTTTATTGAGGTTATTGTGTAATTATGTTAGTAATTACTTGACTTTTGAAATGAATGCTTTGATCTTCTATCATGGCTTAGCTTGGTATTAATTACCATTTGTGTATAGCATGAAACATTGGAATCTACCATTAAAATGACGGTTGTGTGTTATTTAAAGGGCACTCAATCCTGATTGATAGGGAAATCTATGTAACAAATTTATCTTTTTGTGTTTTTGTTGTAATTGATATTTTTGCACCGGTCCTGCCAATTTTTCTTTGTGTGTTAGAAAACAGTTTAATTATATTACTAAGCAGGTTTATATATAAATATATGTATACATGAATATGATATGTACATAAAATCAAGGACGTGCTCATATGCATGTTCAAGTCTAGTATGCATATGCTCGTACATGACAATATATTAAAATGTTACTTACCGGTAACCATTCTTTCTAGTTGAAAAAAAAAATGGAATATTATAGAAAAGCCTCTCATTTTGTCAGATATCAAATACTTTTGAGATCTTACTCCTCTTTATATCTTTTTCTCTGTCTCTCGCTCTCTTTGTATAATTTTGTGGAGTTAAAAAAGAAAAGGAACCCCTATCATGAAAGCCTATGGTGTTTCACATGCATTTGTATTATCTTCTTCATCAACAAACATTGATAAAACATGTATAAACAAACTCAAAGCAACATTCATACAATATTCTACTCTATAAATAGTAAGGTATAGTCCTTCGCGAGGTGGGAGAGCTGTAATTTCCACGATTAGGATCATTCAGCCCAAAACATAGATGATAGATTAATATTTATATCCCTTTACAACTGAATATAAGTGATTTGATTTAAACTGGAATATACACCTGATCACATCAGACTTTGATTTTGCACAGAGATTAATCCACTTAAAAAAGAAATACAAAGAATAAAAATTCAAGTACATGTATTCTCATTAACGAAACAATTTTGCTATAGGTATACATTATAAGACTAATAATCTGATAGAATGTACATTGATGTCATGCTAGACGGTGAACACCCGACTAGAGAGGCAAAAACTCCTAAAACCAAAACAAAGTAGCATCAACCTAGAGAAACTAAAAGAGAAGAGAACAGAATTTCAACTGGAGTTGAAAAACCAATTTCAAGTTCTGACGGACAAATGCACAGAGGAGGAAGGAAACAGATCGCTAGAAACATGGACTGATCTGCTAGTGGAAAAAACCCAAGAAACCGCCATAAAGATCGCAGGGAAAAAACCAAAAACCAGTGAAAACAAGATATCAGAATCTACCATAAAACTCATGGAAAAAAGAAGGAACATGAAAGCAGAAGGCATAGGCATCCAAAATGTTGAATATGTAGAAACCTGCAAAACAATAAGGAAAAAGCTACGTGAAGACATCCGTAGTTACAACACAACATTGATCAAATCCACAATTGAGGGAAACAGAAGCCTGAAGAAAACTTACAAGAAACTAGCACATGGAAAACAGAAAATCACAAGCCTCCTCGACAGAAATGGACAAGAAATCACAGATCAGGACCAGATACTTCAAAGAATTGAAGAGTTTTATGAACAACTATACAATAGCAATAAAGAGACAGAAGACCCAGGAGAACCACAAGAAGAGATCCCAGTTGTAACTGATTGGGAGGTTCAACATGCAATAAACCAAATGAAGAGAGGGAAGTCACCAGGCCCAGACAACATACTTATAGACACAATCAAAGAAGGAGGAGACACAATAACTGAGGAACTAGCCAAACTTTACAATGCATGTATGCAAACGAGGAGGATACCACATCAATGGAAAGAAGCCACAATGATAATTCTGCACAAAAAGGGGGACAAGCGAGATCTAAAGAACTACAGACCCATCAGCCTCCTCTCAAACCTGTATAAGCTGTACACAAAAATCATCACCAACCGGCTAGAGAAAATCCTTGATAACAACCAACCAAGGGAGCAGGCAGGCTTCAGAAGGGGTTTCTCAACTATGGACCACATCCACACCATTAATCAACTGAAAGAAAAATGCCAAGAGTTCAACATCCCTCTATGCGTAGCATTCGTAGACTACGAAAAGGCATTTGATTCCGTAGAAACCTATGCAGTACTGAAGGCACTTCAAGACCAAGGAATCAACAATGCATACATCAAAATCCTTAAAGACATTTATTCAGACTGCTACAACACTGTCAGAATGCACAAGGCCAGCAACAAAATCATGATAAGAAAGGGAGTTAGACAAGGAGACACCGGCTCACCAAGATTCTTCACTGCTTGCCTAGAGAGCATCTTCAAAACATTTGACTGGTCATCAAAGGGAATCAACATAAACGGGGAAAACATGAGTCACTTAAGATTTGCAGACGATATTGTCATAATATCTCACAACTTAAACGACCTCGAAATAATGCTGCAAGAACTGGACGATGCAAGCCGACTAACAGGCCTCAAAATGAACATGAAGAAGACTAAAGTCATGGCAGGATCAGCCAAAGATCCAAAACAAATCCAAGTGAACGTTACCAAAATGGAGCAAGTAGAGGACTATATTTACTTAGGGCAACGTTTCTCCCTCCAAGACAAAAATCAAGACGACGAAATAAGAAGAAGAATCAAAGCTGGATGGCAAGCCTTTGGCAGATACAGCACCATCATGAAAGGCAAACTTCCATTATGCCTGAAAAAGAAAGTATATAACCAGTGCATCATCCCAGCAATCTCATACGCTGCAGAAACATGGACACTAACATCAAAAATGGAAAGAAAGCTAGCAGCCTCTCAACACAACATGGAAAGAAGTATCCTAAGCATCACATACAAAGACAGAAAAACGAACAAATGGATCAGGGAACAGACAAAAGTCCAGGACATCCTTGAAACAGTGAAAAGAAGGAAATGGAATTGGGCGGGCCACATCAGCCGTAGGAAGGACAATCGCTGGAGCTCAGCAATCACTCACTGGACACCATATGAGGGAAAACGAAACAGGGGACGTCAAAGAAAAAGATGGCGAGACGAGCTGCAACAGTTCTGGGGACAGACAAATTGGCACCAACAGGCGCTGAACAGAGGCATTTGGAAACATCATGCTGAGGCCTTCATCCTGCAGTGGATTGACAACGGCTGATAAAGTAAGTAAGTAGACGGTGAAGCGTGACCATTCGTTGGTGAGGTTTACTGAAGCTGATATACCGGTATGTAATTAAAAGAGATAAGCATAATATTTATATTATCCTTTTGTTGCAAAAATCCTTGTTAGAAAAGCTTCTCACTAGGGTATGCCATTAGTGTTATATCAATTGACAGCAGGCAATTACTCTTTCTGTTTTTTATTCTTTTGATTTCGTCAGTGTTTAACTACATGTATAATCGAAAATGTAGTCTAAAATTAAATTTATCAGATAAATAATCGTGGAACAATCAAGTGCAACGCCACGTATACCAAACTAAGTCAGCTTATCAAGTAAGATCGAGGCTTTATTCAAATCAAAACATGTACTAAGTGAGTGTAAACTAACATTAACAACAAATATGTATAGATTTCGCATTTCATACAAAATAAATAATCTGTCATACTTGTATTTCTTACATTGTCATAATTACATAGAAAATAGTAATAATAAAATTGATAAAAGTTATGTACACATAGGGTCTATTATTTGGTCTACATTAGTACTATTTGCACTTTCTTAAATTTGGTAAGATCTAAAGAGAAAAGTCAATAAAGTCCATATAATGTTATCGTGTCGTCCCAATGAATTTGACTTCATGATCGAGATCCGAATTCCTGATGTTCTTGTTTGACATGAGAGAAATGTTTTATGTCTTTACTTATAATGACCATCACCACCATCCTGGTCATTATCGTCGTCACCTATGCAGGATCTTTTCTAATTACAAAGAAGTTAACAGGAGGAAAGTCCGTATTTTGGGATCCCAAATCTTGTCATGATCTATCAAGGAAGTTGACAAGATCTGGCCGTCTTGTAACATATTTCATCTTTCATATATATTGATATCATTTTGTGTAGAACTTCTTCATGTGCATTCTTGACAAAGTTGTTTCCATGGTTACGTTTCTATAGGCTTCCCATCTGAGCTGGTTCTCCAAACTGCGCTGAATTTCATCCTCTTTAGCAAACGGCATCATCTGAAGAAAAACATAATAACACAGGAATTTGAGAATAATAATAATATTAAATATTGATAATGATAATACATGTTGTAGTAATAGTAGGAGTATAGTATTACCAAAAGTATAATGATAATACTACTATTTATATTGATTATAACAATGATAGAAATGACAATAACAACAACAATAATAGTAATAAATACAAATAATAAAATTATCATAATACATTCTTTAAGCGCTTTACAGGCATATTGTCTGATCTTCCGGGGGCTCTGCCCCCTGGACCCTGGACCCTAAGGGCCCTAAGACGGGCCCCCTAAATGCTCATCTGACCATAATGAAATGCCTAAAACCCCTGACCTTCATGGGGTTCAGTCCGTTGGACCCCACGCCAATTATTGACCTGCCAGCCCTGCCCTGTAGTACTATCTACACAGTGTAATTCACTTTTTGCTTCTCCCATCAATAAAGGCGAACTATCTTTCATCACGTGAGTTACTTTTGACCAATCGTAGAGCAAGATTCTTAGTATGTGGGATATAATGATTCTTAACAATATTGATATTTTTGGATGCCCCTGTAGATGTATTATAAGCAATAGAAAATTTAGCCCCTAAAACACTTCTGCTTTCGAGAAAAATTGAATATGAAAATTTACCGGTACTCCCGGTAAATTTTGATAAATTTCTAATAGAGCCTAGGGCCGTACAATGGTAGCTGAGACCATGCAAATCTCAGAATATGTAGTTGTGATATATAATTTCCAAACAGGAAAAGCTGATCGGTCGATTTTAGTCAAGAAACATTGTATTATAGCTTTATTAATATCTCGACCTTGAGAGGGAGCTATACAACATAAAGAGTTTGTTATTTACAATTTCATAAGTTTAGACTCGATTTCATACGCGACAACGATTATTGAATATTGTAGGACCGAATATGCTTCCAATATGTTCATTTGAAGTAAATTCATGACCCCATCCCAAAACTTTGTATTACCTCTAACTTCATTTTATAATGGTAATAAACTTTAAGATTGAAATAAAGATGATATTTGTGTCGGTGGTGTGATGACGAGGTTAGTTGTGGCGGTTAAGCTCATGTGAAGCTAATGATCATGAAGGTGATAAGAGTGATGATGATGATGTTGAAAACAGGCCTACTGATTTAAACGATGATGATGATGATGATTTAAGATTTTTAAATGGTGCCAACTTAATACCACATGGCTGTTTTGATGATATAATTCCCTTAACATGTCCAATGTTGGCAATGTACATACCGATATCTTGACCCTATGTAGCATATCATCGTTGGCGTGTTGAAGGAAGAAGTGTTTAGACATGACCATACACTCTGCTCCATTACTTATCAGGCTCAGGCTTGGTTGTTCACTGAACAGAACATCTACCAAACCCTGCAAACAAGTGTACAACAAATAAAATTAAAGAAATTACAAAAGACGATCCTATAAGGGCTTTAGGGAATGAAAAACGTAACAATACAACAATTCTATAATTTGTATAAGAGTTTTCCAGAACAATTATGAATTAAGCTATTCGTGATTTTTGAACTGCGTAATTCTTGCACTAAACTATATTCACACTCAAAGTTTAGCGAACTCGCCAAAGTGAATGCTATCTTGAACTGCTTTTAGTCCTTTGGTGCTATAAAGGACTACCGGCTGATATTCATAACAAATTCTAACTCTAAGATTGATACCCAAACGAAGTAGGTAGATTACTAGATTAGCCTTCAATGTAAAAGGTCCTTAAGGTATTAAGCATTTAGTCGTTATCGAAAAAGTATTTCTGATCAATTTTCAAATTTTGCAAACATTGCATTAAAAAGGGAAAAACAATTGAATAACTGAATCGACAATTAATAGGGGGAATCAGAATGTTCACTTAGAATGATGATAAGAATTGTATTTGTACCAAGATTTTAATATAATAATTAAAAAAATATAATCGTAGACCTCATAGTAACCAAAAATGTGCAGCCATTGCTAGCACCTACGTAATACTGCTAGGCCATTAGATTTTGGACTGATATTTTAAAGAGAGAACATGGCATCTGTTTTGTTAACGTTTTATTGAAACCATTTTCATACTGTGGAATAACGATTCTACCAACAAAATAGCAATCATCATTTAACGTTAAGTAGACATCTAAGAAACTTCCTGAAGTAGATCCAGGCCGGGACAGAACAAGATAATGTACTTACAAAGACTCCTCCTTTTTGCAATGTCTGGATACATACGAAGACAGGACGTGAATCGGTCGTAATATCCGAGCTCAGTCTAGTTGACTCCTATCAAACGTACCATGCGTCATCAAAAGAAAATATGACAAAATCGAGGCGTCATCAAAAGAAATATAACATCGAGACATATTATATGAGCAATAATAATAATGGATTGCGCTATCTACGTTAAAAAACTTGAAAAGGAAATTAGTTTATGCGCTAGTTTAATTTGACACAATGTTTACACTCATCATTTTACATTCACTTATTGTATAGACTTTCCCAAGGCGCATCAAATACGACATCAGTCACTGGCGCAGTCCTACGTCAGCAAAATGACGCCTCGTGCCCGATAATACTAATATTTACAGAATAGAGCAAAATGACGCCTCGTGCACGACAATCCTAATGATTACAGAATAGAGCAAAATGACGCCTCGTGCACGACAATCCTAATGATTACAGGATAGAGCAAAATGACGCCTCGTGCACGACAATCCTAATGATTACAGAATAGAGCAAAATGACGCCTCGTGCACGACAATCCTAATGATTACAGACTAGAGCAAAATGACGCCTCGTGCATGACAATCCTAATGAATAGAGAATAGAGCAAAATGACGCCTCGTGCACGACAATCCTAATGATTACAGAATAGAGCAAAATGACGCCTCGTGCACGACAATCTTAATGATTACAGAATAGAGCAAAATGACGCCTCGTGCATGACAATCCTAATGATTACAGAATAGAGCAAAATGACGCCTCGTGCATGACAATCCTAATGATTACAGAATAGAGCAAAATGACGCCTCGTGCACGACAATCCCATACATGCCAACATTTGAAAACCAGAAATCTGTACAAATTATGCTATTTTCAAAAAAAAGAGGAACAATCCTAACTTTCCTATTCAATACTACAGACAAATTTGTACAGGAAGAGGAACACCTGCATTAAAATGATAATTATCTTCTCCCAAAAAGAGGAATGTTCCTCTTTAATCTGTACAGTTGGCATGTATGCAATCCTAATGATTACAGAATAGAGCAAAATGACGCCTCGTGCATGACAATCCTAATGATTAGGCCTAAAACTTGTTGTATTGCCCTTTAGGTGCCAAAACACGGTCGGAAAAGATTTTTTTTTGTTTTTACCTTTTTTTTGTGTCGCCCTCTTTGGGCCGATATTTTTCAGTTTAGATTTTTTTCCGCCCTCTTTTGGCTGATATTTCTCAGTTTGTAATGCTTTAATACATGTGTTTCAGAGTCATCATTTCATTCATATCTTTTTCACCTCATAATAATCCATGGTTTGCAATGTTGTGTTAAGACAACACTCTGTGCTTTCCTGCTGACGAAGTTGGTTTTCAACTACCTGTAAAACTTGCTACCAATGTGAAGATTGTTTGGAATAATTTGATTTTATACATTTATATCCTAAGCATATTAGCATACACATGCTTTAGCATTCACGCAAACACAAACACTGGCAAATCATTATTCAATAAAATCTGAGAATGTATAGGTGTTGTGGAACAGTGGATAAGTCACCGGACTGTGGATCACAAGGTCAGTGGTTCAAGTCCCGCCGCAGCACTAATGTCCTTTGGCAAGACATTGATCTACATTTGCCACTCTCCACCCAGATGTTAAATGGGTACTTGGTAAGATGCGAAAGCTAATGTGGTTAGATTAGCAAGTGTGCGCTTGTAAAAATGACGCCTGGCTGGAATGCTCCCCAGGGAGTGGAGAATGTGCATACATTGTGTGCGGGTAAGCCTGCATCCAATGACCGGGGTAATAATATACTTATCTGTAAAGCGCTTTGAGAGGGCCTCCGGTCCTGAAAAGCGCTATATAAGAACGAGCTATTATTATTATTATTACTATTATTTAGATCTATTAGGAATAAATCATTGTCAAAATAATTCATAAATTGGGGTAAAAAAAAACATATTCCAGCGTTATGAGCGACAGTGTACAAACCCAGCTTTTCAGCAGTCCCCTCAATGACCAACCTGTTTTTATATGCCTTTTGTACACTGTGGACCAATTACAAATATCCTTGTTTTACTATGTACAATGCAATTCCATGTACTTTATTTTATTTTGTTGGAAATGGAAATAAAACGAAACGAAATGGAAGCCATAATATTTGGGCAATTATCTTGAAGAATAATTGCTGAAGAATAATTGCTGAAGGGCAAAACTATGACCTACCTTTCTTTGTAGAGCACGCTGATTAAGGTCATGGGCGAATGTTCGCTGTGGTCCATATCTCGGGGTAACATCATCTAAACATAAAAAGAAGTTGCTATTGATGGGTGTTTCATGACTATTTATCGGTCAATCTATGTTTGTATGTATGTGGTTATGTATGTTATGAATTTTTAAATAAATGATACGCATGCGCGTAAATCTGGAGCCTGCATATCGAGTATTGCTTGCCCTCTTGGGAGGGGGGGGGGGGGGGGGGGATAACTATCCAAACGAATACAAAGAGTACTAACATATGCGAACCGTAGAGGGCCGAGATATGTTTCACTTCAGTTTAATATCTATAACCAGGTGTGTTTATTCTGTAAGCTTATAACTTTAATAAGCTATTTGTTAATGCATGTATATCGCATCATTTGAATCCTCTATTAGGTCAAGGAGTCATATCTAGCTCATTCCATTTGTACTATGTTCGATGCCGCCAGGAGAAAATATGTCAGGCAAGATGTGCTTAACTGGATCTTCCTTGCGGATACGTAGACAAAAGATTCCTTGGGCCCTAATCTGACATATAACATCATAAAGATCTGTACATGAACAAATTCATTTTTTTATTTTCGTGAGCCGGAAGTAATCGGAAAAATGTCAATAATTGTAGGTTTTAGGATTGTCAAATGTTTTTAAAACTCCTATTCTACAAGGTAAGCACATTTCTTGACACAATTAGGCTTTTGTATACATATTTTATCCCCTGTTCGATATTCCCCTTGTTAGTTCAAATAAAAAGTGAAATATATTCGATATTTTTTTGTGAACAAAATCACTACTCAAGCTTTCCAATGATACTTGGCGGCTTCGAACCTCGGACATTCGGATTCTATTCTGCAACCTTAGACAACGGCAGCTGCTTGGATTGATTTGTTGCCAATTGGGACTCCAGCTCTTAAAACTCATTCATCAGGTTAACGAAGAATACGTAGTCTTTAAACATATGTTTTATCAATATAATGATATAATAGTTTTATTATGTATTCTTTTTCTACAAGACTAAAACATGTGGAACTTCTTTATTCATGAGTGACTTCACATCACGTGATTTTCCTGAAATAGTGTTTTTTCTTCTTTCTTTTAAGAGTTTCATAGTGAGCGATTATCATACCTTCGTCTTTCCTCTCAACTTCAATCAACGGATATAACAAACTCTCCTTCATGTCGTTGAGGGCGCCACCTTCTTCCAGCTCTTCCATCCATTTCTCCTCTCTCTTTTGCTCTTCGATATTGTCTGTCCCATCTTCACCCTATAGAAAGGGAAAAAAACACAACAGGTGTTGAGACTGTCTATCTCAAAATGAGTTTTGACACCGATTGTAAATGGCCAGCCTATTTCCACTGGAGAAAAATAACATATATTTCTAGTTTTATGAAATTGAATTATGCCTATAAAGCTAGTTCCAACGTGTAACATGTATCATATGGCCACGGGAGGCGGTACTTAGCCTACAAAACGATGTCTACATGGCCTCTTGCGCTATTAAAGTCGTGTTTAAAAACAAATCTAAGGCTCGCATTTTACTAAAAAATAAACCCGATTATCATTTTTTATAATTTTGTTCAAAATCGGGTTTAACAACAGAAGGTATTCTGCGGTCTTTGTTTTCCTTGTGATAACGTGATCACAGACCAAAGGTGGGATTAAGTGGATTCGTAAAATATGGACCTTTGAGCCAGTGCGAGTAAATTTTTAGCCCACCATGGCTCAAAGTGTATTCACGATTTGCCTTTGATTTTGGAAGTTGCGATTAATTGCGGCTTTCAAGCAAAAGGTCAGACAGGGATAGAGTATAGAGAGACCGTGTAAGACGTTGCCGAAGAGGGAACCGGAGTCGGTAAGTTTCTTTTTATTTACATATGACATGAGTGTACTCACAGGAAGAATGGTGGTACTCCTATTCCTGTTTGGTGCAAGTCCTTCCGTCAGCTCCTCGTTCATCATGAGATAGGGTAGATCCATTCCTCGATTATACAGTGATTCCCTCTGCGCACGCGCGGCAATCATCCGGCGATTCGTGAATGAACGTTCTCGATCCAATAGGAGTTGCTTGTGCCTTGATGACGTCGCTCTCTCATCTAAATAAACGAGAGAGAGAAAGTATCATAATATGTATATGGCTTTCTTTGACAATGGTGTCCAGTTTCATGTACTGTAATACTAATAGCATCCCCTAAACTCTCTTCTTTAATTATTTATTTATTTATTACAATTGATAAAACAGTGGAGAGTAGTCCGATTCAGTTAAAAGAAACTGCTTTCCAACGGAGCCTTCTTAGAAACATTAATACAATGAATAAGTGTTTAGTCTGCCTTAATACAAAAACACCACTTATTCCAAAAGTTAAACAGAAGAAATGAACTCGGTAAAAAAAAAATAATATTTGCTTTTCTTTTCTTTTTCTTCCCAAGCGCATAGCGGCCTATTATCATGATGATTATTATTGTTATCATCATCATTATTATTATTATCATATTAATTCATTATTGTGTTTTGAAAGTCTTTGCCTCTTCTTCCCCTTTAATTGTTCTCTCAAATCATTTCGAAAAAGCATATTATAGATGAGGGAAGATCTTTTGATCAGGTGCTTTTGTTTTGGAAATGTGATATTCCAACCACTTTGGATGGATATTTCATAATAACCAAAAACCACCCCTAAAATAAACAACATAATACAGGGCAATGGCCATTCCTGACCCAAGTTTGGTTGGAATAGTATAGAGAGTTACCAGTCAGGAGAGAGTCTTGAGGTCAAATACTTTTAACATATTAACGTAAAATGGTCTTAGTTTGGTCACATTAGGACTAACGGTCACAAAGTTATTTGTCTTAGTCTTGCAAGTAAATTAATTCATTAGTGAGGGATAACAGACGGGAGGACGCCATTCAGATCCTACAGTCTCGATTACACCTTCAGTGGGGCCCGGGGGGGGGGGGGGGGGGGGGGGGGGGCAAAGGAATAATCAAGTAAAAGTGATATCAAACAAATACAATTTTTGTATCCTCGAGATAGACCGCCTCATCAATTTTCCCTCGGTATTGTAAATTAGTTTAGATTCAGATTTAATATCGTGAAAGGAATTTAACAACAAAAAATCATCCATTTCAGTTCATACAGGAAAATAACATACCTATTTATAGTGGTTTAAGAACAAATGGAAACGGAGAACGTTTTAAAGCACTGAGCAAAATAAAAAAAACCTAACCTTTCCTTGGTTCCCGCTTCTTAGGATAGAGTTCGGGTTCGACGTTCTTTAGTTGCTTCAGCACAGAACAGCTTCCCTAGTACAACAAATGGAATGTAAGAAGAATAATAGAAGACTCAACTAAACGGTATTTATGTTTCTAATTGTTTAGGCCTAGTAATTATTACGCACACCATTTTATTCAAGTACAATTTCAACACTTTTAAGGATTCCTGCATCGTTATATTCTGATTTTTTTTGTGTGTGTGCTACTTTTGTGAATTATTTAATCACGAAATCACGATAACTAAGAAACTGTATGAAATTACCATTCATCGTCTATAGTTTACATATTAAGTTATGTTACTAATTATATTCATTATAAGACAAATATTTATCTTAATAGATACATTGACACACTCATCACACTTAGGGCCTATATCCATTCAGTTTACAGTTAAACATTGATTAACAATATCGAAGGATGTATTCAAGTAATGGGCGCTAGTTCAGAAGTCTATCCAAATTTGAGCCGTTACTCTGGCGTGGAGATACCCTACTAAAACATACCCCAAATGAAGTAAATATTCATCAAAATAATAAAGGTCATGATTTAAAAGTCGATATGTTTGTAACCTGTTTCGTGTCAATTTTCTTATCTTTTTCTGAGTATTTTTCCTAATATGGACTTTCTAACGGGATTCACAGCAAACTGCAGCACAATTCCATTGTATACCGTACGGTGGGGTGCGGGAGCGCGTGTGTTCAGTTAGCGATCGTAAACTTAGATTACAATCGCTAAATGAACACACGCGCGCACCCGCACCCCACCGTCGTAATTGTATTGTGCTACAGTTTCCCGTGAATCCCGTAAGAAAATACATATTATAAGTCTTCGTTTTTAGGATAAAAACTGTTGAAAAGATACGAAAATTGACACGAATCAGGTAACAAACATATTGACTTTTAAATCATGACCTTTATTCTGACATTTGATGAATATTTACCTGATTTTGGGGTATGTTTTAGTAGGGTATCTCCACGCTGGAGTTAGGGGTCAAACATTGGATAGACTTCTGAACTTGCCCCGAGTAATGTCTTCATAGTTCGTAAAGATTTATAGCAATCGCATAGGACCATGGATATAGAATTAGATGTCAGCTAGTCACATTATTCGATATGAAATATATTCTAAAACAACATAATAGTCGCACCTAACTATAATAAGGAATAGCCTATCATGATTGAAATTAGTAGAGTGATTGTATGATGGATAGAAAACATATTAGTTCAAATTCCTACCGATTTGACGACATAGATCCATTCAGACAACTTGCTATCTCTTACGAGGACCGTGTCTTTCCTGTAATGTAAATCATCTCATATAAAAATGCATGTACTACTAGACATCGTTACACTAAACAGCAATAAAAAAAAAAGGAACATTCAAGAACATATGAAATCATCACATATAAAACTTACAATTGGACCAGCTGATGCCATGTAACTTACACAATCATATAGTAATAGTACAAGAGATCCTTCTTATTATAGAGAGCAGCATAAGCATGTACATGCTCGTGCGCTCAACCCCTTGAGGTTGTTGTACAAGATCTCTGCTTATTTCTCTGGTCATTCCTTCAATGAGTCCCAATCACCCTTGAGGATGTTGTACAGGGGAATTACACAAGATCTCTGCTTATTTCTCTGGGCATTCCTTCAATGAGTCCCAATCACCCTTGAGGATGTTGTACAGGGGAATTACACAAGATCTCTGCTTATTTCTCTGGGCATTCCTTCAATGAGTCCCAATCCCCCTTGAGGATGTTGTACAGGGGAATTACACAAGATCTCTGCTTATTTCTCTGGGCATTCCTTCAATGAGTCCCAATCACCCTTGCATGAGGTTGTTGTACAGGGGAATTACACAAGATCTCTGCTTATTTCTCTGGTCATTCCTTCAATGAGTCCCAATCACCCTTGAGGTTGTTGTACAGGGGAATTACACAAGATGTCTGCTTATATTTCTCTGGGCATTCCTTCAATGAGTCCCAATCCCCCTTGAGGATGTTGTACAGGGGAATTACACAAGATGTCTGCTTATTTCTCTGGGCATTCCTTCAATGAGTCCCAATCACCCTTGAGGATGTTGTACAGGGAAATTACACAAGATGTCTGCTTATTTCTCTGGTCATTCCTTCAATGAGTCCCAATCCCCCTTGAGGTTGTTGTACAGGGGAATTACACAAGATGTCTGCTTATTTCTCTGGTCATTCCTTCAATGAGTCCCAATCACCCTTAAGGATGTTGTACAGGGGAATTACACAAGATGTCTGCTTATTTCTCTGGTCATTCCTTCAATGAGTCCCAATCCCCCTTGAGGTTGTTGTACAGGGGAATTACACAAGATGTCTGCTTATTTCTCTGGTCATTCCTTCAATGAGTCCCAATCACCCTTGAGGATGTTGTACAGGGGAATTACACAAGATGTCTGCTTATTTCTCTGGTCATTCCTTCAATGAGTCCCAATCCACCTTGAGGTTGTTGTACAGGGGAATTACACAAGATGTCTGCTTATTTCTCTGGTCATTCCTTCAATGAGTCCCAATCACCCTTGAGGATGTTGTACAGGGGAATTACACAAGATCTCTGCTTATTTCTCTGGGCATTCCTTCAATGAGTCCCAATCACCCTTGAGGTTGTTGTACAGGGGAATTACACAAGATGTCTGCTTATTTCTCTGGGCATTCCTTCAATGAGTCCCAATCCCCCTTGAGGTTGTTGTACAGGGGAATTACACAAGATGTCTGCTTATTTCTCTGGGCATTCCTTCAATAAGTTTCAATTCCTGTTAGAGGGGGGGGGGGGGGGGGGGGGGGTGCGACACCCCCATCTATCTGGATATTGTCGGTAAAATTGTGCTGCTGTTGGGAATAATGAGTAAACGGGGAGGGGAAAAAAGAGAGGGAAAGAAAAAGAAAAGAAAAAAAAGGGGAAAAAAAGGAAAGAGAAAAGAGGGCCAAAAAAGGGAAAGGAAAGAAAGGAAAAGAATGAAAAGAAAGAAAAGAAAGAAAAGGAGACAAGTAAAAAAAGAGAAAAATGAAACAAATGAAATAGGGGATGAAAAAGAGGAGAGAGAGATAGAGAGAGAAAGAGAGAGAGAGAGAGGGGTAAGAGCATGAGAGAGAGGAGCACTCAGTGAGATGTATAATGTCGGTCGGCCGGCGAAATATTTTTTCCCTACGAACTGTGACTTTCCATCCGGCACTGTGACGACTTCGAGAAAGACTACAACTATAAACACTTCAATATTAAATAAAAAGCTTAATTTTTAAGAATCCAATTTATCCGAATTAATATATTAAAAAAAAGTAAATCTAGTTTGAAAGGAAAGAATCAGAAGAGGCGTAAATATCACTTCTGAATGATAGACGCCTATAAACCTTAACCTCAAAGTTTCACCAGCAATCATGAAAAGTCATTGTCAATTGTCATTGTCAACCTAACTATAATATCAGCAAAAGAAAAGATGGGTTCAAAAATCGCCCCATCGAGCTTCGCCATTTCCGATTACGCCACACCAAAAAATTGAAGTACAGGTTGTATTTTTGTATATAGCTACGATGCTGACTAGATCTAGTCTTGACGAAATAAACCGTGTATTTATGAGGTCAAGTAAAGTGACCATGTGCGCATGCGCAGGTATAGATAGTTTTGTAGGAAAATTAGCCCCCGGCCCCGGGTTTATATGTTTCAATTTTATTGGCAAGTTGGCATTAACGTATTTGTCGGTAATTGATGGCTAGTTTTGTCGGTAATCGATGGCCTCTACACCCCCCCCCCCCACCCCACTGAAAAAGATCTAGCGACGCCCCTGCATGTGTGCAGTCTACGATATTACATTTGTTCATGTATATCTCGCAAAAATGTTATTGTCACACGTTAAACATTGTTTACAAATCATACCTGAAGAAGTTGAAGACGCATTTCTTTGGATTGTTTTCGATTTTATTCAGCGGCCATTCCTTCAAGAACTCAACACTCCTTAGGAGAAAACAAAAATATGAAATAGGTTAGGCTAAGCACAACTTTTCATCATTATTAAAATAAAGAGGTGTCGTGGTATACCGAGAGGTTCATTCACTTGACTATCAACCCAAGGGTTGAGGCAAGGGTAGTCCAGAATCGGGTCGGTTCTTTATATTCCCTACACACTTGATTCAAGCCGCCGCATATGGCGTTATCAACGAACTCATAATTATGCTCCTGAGAACCTTTTCGCCGGGCGTCCTAATTTAATGATCATGCCATCTTCGGCTGGTAGCAAGGAAGTAGGGGGAGGTAGCGTGTGGACGTGGTGGAGTTCAACATTAAATAGGCCAGATTCTGGAAGAAGGCAAGGGCGGCGGAGCGTCTTTCAAAAAGGGGAACACCAACAAAAAAAAACTTTATAAACAAGGGAAACGCTCTCGGCGGTCTCGCCTGCATTACGCAATTCGACATGATGAAAAATTGAGGTTGGGATATTATTTGTAGGCAGGATGGCCCATTAGCAGCCCCCCCCCCCCTCTCAAAAGAAAAATTAAATCCTCTAAATATAATCAGCATTTTGAAGTGAGTATTGGCTAAGAATCATCAGAAAAATTATTTACTATAATTTGTACCAAGATTTATAACCTTTAATGGAATATGAACAAATATTAAAAATAGATATATTAATTCTCATATTAAGTTGTGAAAATATAATCCAAGTCTACTGACCTAAAGTGACCTTTGACCGGGAATTTGCGCCATATAATTTGTGATACTTGATAACCCTTTTGTAGAAGTTTCATGGAATTTGCACAAACGCTTTTGAAATTATGCTAAAAATTCAAAATATTGAGGTTGATTCCACAACAAAGTCTAAGTTTGCAGACCTTAAATTACATTTGACCTTAACTATTCTAAAAAATTTAACCTGAGGTTAAGTTTTCGATGAAAATGTCACAACATATTCCAAGTCTGTTGACCTAAAATGACCCTTAACCTTAACTTTGTGACCTGAAATTCTACTCACATGATTGGCGATACTTGATAACCATTTGGTCCCAGTTTCATTGAATAAGTACTTTTACTTTTAAAATTATACTAAAATTTCAAAAACTTAACCTGAGGTTAAGTTTTTGATGTTGACGCCGTCGCCGTCGCCGCGCAGTGGGCCAGAATTGCCTCAAAGTGTGCCAAAATTCAAAATTGGCGAATGTGAATTTTTATATTTTTTTCATTCGCTTGGGGAAGAAAACATTCTAAAGAATATTTTTCCACCCATATTTTAATATTTAGCGAGTTTTAAAAGTGTCATATACCCCAACGGTTCCCCCAACCATTGTTCCAACACAACAAAGACCTGATTTATGTTTCATTAATTTTAGGAAAAAGGAAATACTAGTATTTGAGTTGACAATTCCATTTGAAACCAACATTCAACAGGCCCACCAAAGAAAGCTTGACAGGTACGCCGGACTTATACATGATATCTCAGAAGCCGGCTGGACTCCCAAATTACTATGTATCTCCCCCTCTCTCTATGGGGATAAGTTCTCGTGGTGTGATTACTCATGCTACTATATTGACAGATATGATGACGGTACCTAAATGTAAGGTGTGGCATAATTATGTAATTGGGAAAAGTAATATTTCAAAAGTATATTCTGTGGGTTTATATTGTTTTTTACAGCCTATCTGAACTCACTTGGAATCACTACAACACTTGGAGGTGAAATTACTTTAAATTAGGATACGTATATAACTTGTTATAACGGGACCTCCCTCTCTATCTCTCCCTCTCTCTCTCTCTCTCCTTCTCTCTCTCTCTCTTTCGCTCTCTCCCCCTCTTCAACTCTCTCTCTCTCTCTCTCAATGGAGATAGGTTCCCTCGGTTGATTACTCATTAAGAAGAGATTGATAGATATGACAACGGTATGTAAATGTATTATGAGGCATTGCTAACTAAGAAAATAATAATTATTTCTGTTTTTGTTATTTTGTTAGGAATTATTAATGTTTTCATTTAAAACACTGACGTTATGATGTTCTCTTTTTCCGTTTTGTTATTGTGTATTGTAATTGTTTAACCCTGCATGAGATGCATTTAATGTAATACAAATCTCTGTCCTGGGTTTTATGTCACATCTTTATTATTATGTTATATGTATACTTTCTTGAATAAAGATGAATAAACAACTGCGAACATGGGAAAATCTACATGTTGCTCCAAAAATTATAAAAGAGGCAACTTTACAAGAGGTGTTGAGAATTTATCCGTGCACTTCTTGCCTATTGGTAACCCAATTAGAAAATACAATGACCAAATTTATGGAAGCTTCATTTTGGGAAAAATGAGCATTAAATTTCACAAAAAAAGGAAAAAATTGCATTTTTTTATAAAAGTAGCATGTTTATTAGGATTCCGGCCGATTCCCGCAGGGATGTTAATCTCAAAATGTCCGCCCAAACCTAAGCTTTCCATGTATGGTATTTCTTTTTGCCAGAATTTGCAACACTGCATGTGCAGGCGCTTTTCCTCCCCACGTCCATCGATTATTATTAGGCATAATCGGTACACATTAATTTGTACTGTTTCCGTTTGCGCACAGTAGATTCAACGCTCGTCCAAAGTGCGCCAAAACTCATTTTTGGTGATTTACTTTTCTTCAATTCTCTTCTTGACCAGTTGAACTGTAATACATTGAGGAATACCTCAGTAAAATATTTAATTCCGGTAAGCACAACTAGGGTATAAATTTACTCCTTCAAACAGCAAAATCCTACATATTCACAGTTTTAGTGCAAAAGTGACTTATTTTATAAATCTTTCAATTTAACATGAATTTCTTAAGTTATTGATATGAAATTGCTCTCACATGTTCCTGATAGTTCATTTCGTTGCATGAATTGGTTAAAATGTATAGAAACACAATCTTCATGATACTTGAAATGCACTGTGCGCTGATTACGGCTGCCGGAGCTAAAGCTAGGGTAATAATTTCCAAAGCTCTTTGGAAGCGCATAGAGACGTTATATAATGTGATATGCGCTATACAAGAACTGAATATTATTATTATTATTATTACAGTATATTAAAGGTTAATTCAATAAAAATGGACTAATTATCCATGTTTTTTATAAATCCAGAGGAAACGTTTAGATTTCCGCAGAGTTCCGCTTATATTTTAATACCACCATTTTGTCTGATGTCTAAGCTTTAAGTTGATACCAAATTTGGCTGCCCGATCATTGCCCGTTGTCATGTTAGAGCCGATTCCCCTTGCCACGTTGTCCCGAAAAATATGTTTGTTTTTAGTCCGCGGCTGAATCATGAAGGATTCGCGGTCATAAATCACGGCGCTTGGGGGTGCGTGACACTTGTTCTGACACCGCGGACCAAAATAAACACATTTTTCGGGGCAATGTTGCAAGGAAAACTGCTCTTACATAATAACGGGCACAATCGGGCAGCCAAATCTGGTATCAACTTAAAGCTTAGATATCAGAGAAAATGTTGGTACCGTTAATACCATTTAAGCGGAAATCCCTGGACATCCAAACATTTCCTATGGATTTATAGAAAATAAATCCCCAGAAATTAGTTTTGGCACACTTTGGTTCCTCCCTGACCCACTGTGCGCCGCCGTCACCGGAAAAGCGGCGCCTATGTCTTGCTTTTTGCTACGCAGGCGAGACAAAAAAGGCGCATCTGCAAGGGTGACCTCAAAGAGAAAAAAAAAATCTTAAATTTTTGTATACCCATGCATATTATTAGTAATCAATCAATTATTAGGGATGACCTTCAAATTTTTGTCTTTACGTTGTCCATATTGCTTCATCAGCATTCTTTGCAGTTTTGTGTGATGGTCAGACGATTCATCTGTTAAATCATTAATTTAAAGATATTTGAGACTGCATTGCGACCGACAATTTGTTATTAATATATGAAATAACCAATTCTCATGGGCTTCTAAGCACAAGAATTAAAGACCTTTAATGAGATGCGAGCGAGCGAGTTTGGGGAAGAAATCGAGAAAAATTGCTCTCGGTTGCTCGGGAGATTATGATAAATCTATCGTTTCAGGGAAGTTGATGGTGATAAAATCATGTTGTCAAAGTTATGGTTATCATGTCTCTTTTTAACACAAACGACTTTTGGTAAATATTGTAATTGCAGTTACTACACGAAGCTTTTTCGATTTTTTGAAACTAGATGTAGTAGGGCGCACTATTGGAAATATAGGTAAAGGAGGGCACTTAGCAGATGGCAATTTCTAGTATGAGAAAGAAAAGTGGGCTCTTATAAGAAGTAAAATGGACACTTATTAGAATTGAAAAGGGCACCTGTAAGAAAAGGAGGGAGGTTTTATTTGAAAAGAAAAGGAGCACTTGTCAAAGTAAAAGGGGCATCTATGAGATTTGAATAGAGGCACTTATCCGAAGTGAAAAGGGGCACTTATGAGATGGGGGAAAGGAAATGGCTCTTCTTAGACAGAAAGAGGGGTTCCTAATCTGAAGTGAAGGCGGCACATCTCCTAAGTAAAAGGGGCACTTACTTGATAGGGTTTGGGGGCACTGTGCCCCTGCTCCCCTTGAGGCGCCGCCTCTTGGTTGAGGGTTCGAATCCCAGCCCGGCACTAAGTCCTTTGACAAGACATTAATCTACATTGCCACTCTCCACCCAGTTGTAAATGGGTACCAGGCTATTGCTGGGTTAATAATTGCAGTGCCCTCTTGAAGAATTGCATTTATGCGATGAGGCTTCCCTAGGTAAACTAGTATTACGATTTCCCTAGGTAAACTAGTATTACGATGACAACGGTTTCCTTTGGTTCCACAGCAAACTTAATTTCTCCTTATAAAAAGGGCCTAGCATACTTCTTGACTGTGATATTCTTTGGTATATAGCCATACAATTTAAACAGTGGGAACAGAGATATTTTGTTTTATTGTAAGTGAAGGAAAAAGAGGCGTGTTAAATGAAATTAGGCTATACCACACATTTTCCTTTTCCGTGCAATCTGCAACAGGTCACTTATTATCACCATGAATATGCTGATAAATGTAGATGTAAGGATTTTATAATTTACAATTACGTTTTAGTAGTCATGCATACCTCATAAATGTCACTGTTACCGGATCTTGAAGCATCTTACTGTTTCCAGACATCACGATTTTAGTAAAATCCTGTTCAACAAGTCAAAAATCAACTAACGTAACATTTGAAATCATATGTTTGAATCTTTAAACAAAAATCCAACCTTATTAGACTCTACAAGAAAGCAGGAAGGTCTGCGGATCAAAGTTATTTGGTTAACTTTTTCCATACCGGGGCAGCTCGACCGGATGCAACTGCTATTGCAATATTTATATATGCTCGCTATTGATTTTATCTCAATTCTTGTTTGTTATATAGTTGTATTTACGTGACTTGATTTGCCAATAAAATAAAAATAATAAAAGCAGAAAAAGCAGAAAAGCAGCCCGTTAAAAGTTTGAATGAAATCGGGCAAAAATAAGAAAGTTATTAATTTTTGAAATTTGTTATCACTATACGCATAATACGTATATGGGCACTTCAAATCGGCTGAATCGGTAATGAATCGTGACGTAGTGCTGGACATTTATTTCAATGCACAAAATGACTAAAATGTCAATTAAAAAAAATGTATGAGTCAGGAGAGTCTTCTTTTTAGAGGACCTATAACTATAAGCAATGCATCGTATATTTTGAGTAGGAAGAAGGCGCCAGCGAGAAAAAAAAGAAATTAATTATATTTTTTTACACTGCAAAAATGTAATTAATTAGAGGTTAGTCCACCATCTGTAAAAGCTCTTAACGAGGTTGTAATTACAGGGAAATTCCAGTTGGTATTTAGTTGGGTTCAAAATAGACAGAGAAATAGGTAAAGCAGATAAGTGAAACTTTGAGCGAATCCGATGAAACATAAGAAAAATATTATGTAAATCAATGAAACACAAAATGACAACTAGGTGACGTATCCTCCCGTTCGGTCATTCTGAAAATTTGATATTCTTTTCATTTAATTGATGAAGGAATATAACTGTTTCTTCTATATTTGAATGGAATAAGCTGGGAATGGCTTCATCTGTCAATTCATTTAAGAGATCAATTGTTTCAACAAAGTTGTAATGTGTAAATACACTGTCGCTCATAAAGGTGGAATATTTTAGTTTTACCCCAATTTTTGGAATTATTTTTAAAATTTAAAAATAATAGATCTAGATAGTATACATTCTCAGATTTTATTGAATAATAATTTGCCAATGTGTGGTTTGCGGGACTGCTAAAGCATGTGTATGCTACTATACTTATCAACTAGGGGACCTACGCCCTCAACTCATAAATGACATGAGAATAATGCCCCACAAAAGGGCACTAATATAGCACATCGACACGGTTTTGATCTTGGGGCCTCACAGTTACGAGGCCATTGCTTTGTCACTGAACCATGACTGTACGCAGCGGGGGCTAGGGTAGGGGGCAGTTTCCATAAATAAAATTAAAAAAAGAAAATGCAATAATTTTTAATAATTTATTGCATTTTACCCCGGTCCCCAACATAAAAAAAATCCTCTGGACGGCCATGCATTATGGCTCAAGGCATAGGCACACAGAAGATTTTTAGAGAAAATAAAAATTTATGAATATTTAGCGAGAGGACCTCGTAAGATAACGTCACAGAGTTGCCAGTTTGTATTTGATCGATTGCAGCTTGATAAATTCATACTTTTCTGATTACTAATGCGAATTTGTTCAAACTTTCACTGATGGGTTTTTCTGATATTCTGCATCAATTAAAGCGAAAAGGTGGTAATAATGATAATAATTCTACATGATATTTTGTCCTGGAATGGAAGTCCAGTAGATATTTTCCTGTATAATGAAAATAATTTACTTACCTCTGCAGAAATGACGAACATCTCGATATTGTCCCTAGTGGTAACTGTTGATGTACGCTTGCTTTGATTCAGAATAGCTAATTCCTGCAAATAGACGAAAACATCGGAATTATACTTTCAAACAATATGTGTAAACTTGTATGTTTTTTGTGCCGGAATGTTAGATTCTTTATTAATGTTGTGGAGAAGGAAATGACGGATACGAGATTTTATTCAATCTTCTGGTATTACTGTGTTCCAAGACTGTGAAATAATATATCAGTTATTTATTTTCCTTTTCAGAACAATCTTACAAATGTACATTGTAAAGGTGTTGCAGTCGAGTGGATACGTAACCGGACTGACGATCACAAGGTCCGCGGTTCGAGTCCCGCCGCGGCACTAATGTCCTTTGGCAAGACATTGATCTACATTTGCCACTCTCCACCCAGGTGTTAAATGGGTACCCGGTAGGATGTGAAAGCCAATGTGGTATGCTTAGCAATTTGAGCCTAGCAGCTCTTGTTGGAATGCTCCCCAGGGAGTGGAGAAAGTGCATACATTGTGTGCGGGCAAGCCAGAATCCGATGACCGGGGGTAATAAAAGCGCTTAGAAACTCAGACATTCCCGACGTATTAAGCGCTATATAAGCAATAATATTATTAGGTGGTCTGTTATCAACAGACCACCTATTGTTTTCGTCAGAATTTTCTTTCTTTATTATTTTTATTTATTATTTATTATTTATTATTCTTTATTTTTATTTATTGTTCCCACTTTTTTGTGAACAGGATAACTCAAGATCAGTTTTAATTTCGTTCAATTTTGGCACAGTTATAGGTCATTGTCATGAGACGTCAGTGTAACATTTTCAAGGTCATCAAGTCTTCATGACGTCATCCAGGCGCCATTTTGTGTTTTTTTTGGTTCTTTTTACTCATGATCATATCTTCATAACGGAAAGGCATTTCTCATTCATATTTATCATGATTAAGGTCAATATCCGTCCGGTCAATTTCAAGTCAGAAAACGCGCGCGCATGCGTACGTCCGCGCGTCAGCGCGCGCGCAAAAAATAAAAATGCTCAAAATCGTCCCAAATTCATTTTGCATACGTTTCAGGCCATTTTAAGCATTTTGCAAAAAAACGCGCGCACACACATGCGCGCGCGTTTTCGCGCGTACTGGTATTTTTCAACATAGAATCACCAAATTTTCTCTGTCATCATATTTGGCACATTTTTCCAAGCATTTTGATACCTTGTTCACCTTTTTCTGCCCATTAATAACGGAATGAGCGTTCGTTTAAGATAATTTCCGTGCGTGCGAGCTCTTGTAATACATAGCATACATGGGCAAAAACATGCCTATACAAAATGTAACGCTTAAGGATGCAAGGTGATCCCAATTTTGTTTTCATATTTTGATAGAGTATGAATCGGAGATATGATTTCATGTCTCATTTGACCCTCAATTAACTCATGACGTCATCACAATGGCCTCCGAACTCAAAATTTCAATTTGCATATTATGACGTCAGCATATTTCTGGAAAATTGACTGTATCTCTGTAAATATTGATCGATTTTCTTCCAAATTTTGATATGATCTACCTGAGACAATTCTCTACAAAGCCAGTCATCACAATATTTCATTTTGACAAAGGTATCATGGCGTATTTTTGCGATTAAAGGTGGCATGTCAATTTTTCACATTCTGCGTGTATTCTCTATATGGGACATGACTTTTTCTCAAAACTGGATTCTACATCCTGTCTTTTGCGAGCAATATCTCCGTCGTTTTAGCTGTGTTTTCGCTGAGCTTTGAGTATGATGTAGCTGAGAGAATAAGCTATCACAAGTGTGCCCTTTATTTTTCGATCAGATGCCGGGATCATGCTCATATTTCACTTACAAAGTGGGATTTGTGAATTCTATTTTCCGTTTACGTGTAATCTCTATGGGAAATGTTTTGGCATATCGGTAACGCACTTGACTTCCGACCTCGAGGTCCCTGGTTCGAGTCCGGGAGTTTCCAACAATTTTTTTTCTTCACTTTTTTTTTCTTTTTTGACTTTTCAATGATCATAAAATTGAAAACAGACCACCTAATTCGTCCCCATGACGAATTAAATTTCTAGTTATTATTTATTATTATTATAAAAAGTATCTCAAACAGATATTGATATTTCAAGAATTCGAGATTTGTAGCCCTTATGTCTAAATTTCGATAAATACTTAGATTCGATTTGTACGAAACTCACCCCGAAACTGTCACCTCGTAGTAAGATGGCCAATATCTTAGGTTTGACTTCACCGGGCGTGGGTACACTCACCAGAGCTGAAGGGAACAATTATATATACACTGATGATTGTTTTATCATATTTACCAGCAAATTAAGTTGTTACAAGTGACTTTATACACATTTAAAAACGTGCAGAAATATAACGTACATTTTTATTGTTCGTGCCTTCAAAATTTGTGATACTTATATGGTTAAAGGGAGTGGATCGCCAGTTTCCATGTGCAGAAGGCCATAATTCGCTGACACCAGACTTGGTGGAAATACCATTAATGGGGGTACAATTTTGCACACAGCAAACCCATAGTCCAGTCAAGAATTACCCCCAATCTCTGGGAGAGCTCGAGAGTCTTCGGCAAATCAAAGCATTACATAAGGTCCAATGGTCATAAAACTCAAGGCTAACCCTGGTGATTGACAACACCTGTTATTGGGTAAACACCCGAACGGTGTCGAATTCCCCATGAGAGCCGACTACTCAGTGACTTTAATACAAGGAATCAGAGAGGATGAATGAGACAATTGCAGGTTCAAAAGCTATTTTTAAAGCATCATGCTCAATTTGTATCAAAATAAGGGAACCCCGGTCCCATCGCTTCATAGTGCTTGTGCTCTATAATATTCATATTGCATCACATCATATAAATCATATTATATAAAATCATAAGTTTTATCAAATATCAGTGAGCACAATTTTTTTTTTGCTCCAAAAAATTTGAAAATTCGCTCAGTGTTTCGAACTGTTTCGAACTTCATTTATACACAATAATTTTGTTTCCATGTCAACTTACCCGAACCGGATAGAATGAAGTAGAATGCATCAGGCATATGACCCTCTCTTACTATGACTCTATTAGGTCCATATGATTCATACCAGCCTACTCGAGCTATACTTCGTTGCATTGACGCCGGGTATTCCCCTAAAGCTGACATCTCGCGTAGTGTTGTCTCTATCTAAAAAGGAAATTCATGAATTTTATTATTATTGTTATTTGGGGGTGGAGGAGTGTTGTCAGACCGAAAAAGAAAAAAAAATCGTTCTTGAATCCACTTTTGCGATTTGTCAAGAAAGCTGTAATAAGTGGAAATACGATGACGTTAATTGTTTGACTGAGATGAGTGTGTCATCACCCCACGGGTCGAGTGATACCATTTATACTTACATGTTGTATATCATGTTCGCCTCGGGTAGACTTCTGTAAAATGCGTTTAGTTTCTGACATCAGCTGCCACTATAATAATATAGAAGGAACAAAGTCGGGATTTGAAATCATACCTTATTAACATCCTGCTAATAGAAAAAATGTCAGGACCTCAATTTATATTGTATATATCAGTTTCGCGAAAACATATTGATAAGAACATAGCTTATATTTTAGATTTTTAAGTTACTGAGACTTTGGGCATGGACTTACTAAACATTACTGATTTAACATTTTACAAAGTCCTGTTTCCAATCTTCAGCAGTTTTTTTGTATTTGTTGCATTCATAAGGTTCAGGCCCCGCGGAACGTTTTTCAATTTTTGTTTTGGGGGGAGGGCTAAAATATTTATGATCAAGTAGAGTGTAGAGAGTGAAGCGAGCGGAACGTAAATTGGCGTGGGGTCCAGGGGTCCAAGGGGCGGAGCACCTTGGAGCTCAGGAGTTTTAGGCATTTAATTATGGTCAGACGAGCATATTTTTGTACCTTATTTGTGACACTGGCAGGTTATATTTTTGTTTAATGACGTAAATCATGGTCTGAAGCAATATTTCATTCCAATGAGACACTTGCTAAAGATTGGAAAATTTTAACGTTGACTTTTTTTTTCATGAGCACATGTTATAGGTGAAAGATAAATTTCTGTTCAAAATATAATACAAGTAAGTGCCGTATCATCTCTTCCACTCACATATTTCTAAAGTTTGTGGTAGATTTGTTTTGTAGAACAATATATTAAAGGCAGGGATATATAAGTTGCTTTTTTTGCGTCCCGGACTCATTAGAAAGCAAATCTCATGCACAAATTTTGCAAAAGCAAGTGAGGAATTGTGTCCCGCAGAACGCTACAAAATTTCCCAGGTTGGAGAAGATTCATTTTCGCATCGTTTACTGATTTTAATTTCAATGATTTACATATCTATCCAATCTGACCATATAGTGTAACAGCAACGACCCATCTGTGACACTAATAAACTAATTTTGTTCGGTATAATTTGCATATATATGCGCAGATTGAAAAACAGAAAAAAGAAAAGAAAATCAAAATTTTGACTGACAGATCGTCTTCTGCACACATTCTCAGAACGGAAAACTGAAAAGGCCTTTAAAAAGTTACATTATTATAATATATATAACTATGAGTGAGCGAGCTTTGGGGGAAATTGCCCTTTGTCGCTTGAAATTAGGGACACGTTTAATGATGAGAGGAAAAGGGGACACTTATCGAAATGGTTAAGACACTTATTTGAAAAGAAAAGGAGCATGTGTCAAAGTACAAAGGCTAATTGTCAGAGGTGAAAATGGGGCACTTCTTACACCTAAAAAAAAGAGGCATGCACCAGGCATGAAAAGGCACCCATCAGTGTGTATGTGTGTGTGTCTTGGGTTTTTACAGACGTGTATCAATCAGATGTGATTATTTACGTCTGGGGACCGACCTTTAAACGTCACCATCCGAAAGACGTGACTCAGTTTCGAACCTACATCCTCGCCTGAATCAGTTTGTAACTTACACTGTTAGCTGGATTACAGGAGCATGCACGCCACAACGCCTAGTCAAATAAACGGGGCACTTATCAAAGATTAAAAGGGGTAATTATGAGAAGGGGAAGGGGCACTTTAATTATAAGAAGGAAAAAGAGCATTTATTAGGAAGGAACAGGGGGACGTGTCAAAATAAAAGGAGCATTTATAAGAGATGAAAAGAGCACTCATCAGGAGCCGAAGGGGCGCTTGTCAAAGTAAAACGAGTATCTCTCAGAATTGAATAGGGTCAATTATACAAGAGATGAAAAGGGGGCATTTATGAGAAGAAAAAGGGGCTCTTTTTTAACTGGGGGCACTTATCATAAGGAAAAAGGTCACTTATTAAAAAGGAAAGGAGGCACATGTGAAAATATAAGGTGCGCTTATCCAACTTAAAAAGGGGTATTTATTAAAAGGGGAAGGGGCACTTCTTACAAAGGTAAAGGGGAACTTGTCCAAAAAAAAGATGAACCTCTCAGATTTGAATTGGGCAATTACCAGAGGTGAAGGGGGCGCTTATCAAAAGTGAAAAGGGACGTTCTTGTACTTGAAAAGGGGAACTTACTAGAGATTAAAAAAGGCACTTATGAGAATGGAAAAGGGACACTTATTGCAAAGGAAAATGGGAATTTGTCAAAGGAAAAGGGGTACGTGTCAAAATAAAAGGGGCACTTATCAGAGGTGGAAAGGGGAAGGGCACTTTAGAAAATGAATAGGGGCACTTGTCAAAGTAAAAGGGGCACTTTTCCTATGTAAAAAGGGGCACTTCTTACAAAGTTAAAGGGGTACTTATCCTATGCCAAATGGGGCACTTTTAGGGTACTTGTCTGCGAGTTAAGCTCCCACTTAGCCGAGTTGTATTAGCGAGTTATGGCGATTTATGGCGAGTGTAAAGCTGCCTCGAAGAGATACTCGCAATAACTCGCGAAAAGCTCTTCTTGTAATTTGGGATTATAACTCGCGACAACTCGTTATGGCTCGACGTTTAAGCAGGGCTCCATCTTAGCCGAGTTGGAACCTCGAGTTGTGGCGAGCTGGCGTGATCTTATGGCAAGCCGTTTTCTTATTGATTGATATCAAGAAATAATTTTACGTAGCAATGGTAACACTTGATATCAAGAATTCAATTTCGTGATATCAGGAATTTGATTTCGTGATATCAAGAAATACGTTTTAATGATAAAACTGCTCGCCATAAGATCGCGCCAGCTCGCCACAACTCGAGGCTCCAATTCGGCTAAGTGGGAGCTCTGCTAACTCTTTACAGCATTCCACGACTCTCCTCGAAGTCGCGAGCAGTTCAACATTTTTGAACATGTTCAAATTTTTTACTGACTCGTTGTTACTCGAGATGAACTCGCTTACACAAGCAATATACTCGCATGACTCGTAACAAGCTCGCATTGCATTCTTCATAACTCGTATCAACTCGCCACCTTCAAGTATACGCGAGTGCTATTCGAGTTTCCATGAGTGGAGTACGAGCACGACGATCGTGCTGCGAGTCATGCCGAGTTGCCCACGATATTTACGCGAGTTTAGATCGAGTACAGGGACTTTCAGCGAGTTTCGTATGAGCACGAGCAGACTGTAGGGCGAGCATTACGAGCGCACCATAATACATCGGCTAGCTGGCCTACCATATTGTGCAGAAGATCGAGGCATGTTTTTCCTCCAAGAGATCTAGCAAATATGCTTCTGGCATTCATCTTTGTTTTGGAGAGCGCCAAAATCAGACCTTTTCAAGTACCTGAAATGTGCCCCTTTTTACATAGGAAAAGTTCCCCTTTTACTTTGTAAAAAAGAGCCCCCTTTTACATAGGAAAAGTGCCACTTTTACTTTGACAAGTGCCCCTATTAATTTGTAAAAGTGCTTCTTTCCCTTTTCACCTCTTATAATTTCAATTCACTTCAATTCAAGGTTTATTAAAAACAGGAGTCGCAGCCCCATGGCTGAAATGGTCATCTGTACAAATAAAAGACTTACCGTACATATTTCAAACATAAAATACAGTTACAATTAATTTGTCAATATTGAAATATGGTAAGATATTGCTTGGGCAGCAAAAATTCGAAAATGGAGAGGAGAAACATTGAGAATAGAAGTAAGATAGGAGGATGTAAAAGTACATGTGCATTAAAAATAAAATTGCATACATGAATCTTTGAAGAGTCATTAAGACAATATACTAGTATAAAAATAGAAATGAAAATATTTTTGTCATCACATTGTTGACGTTTGATATTGCAAGTATTTGTATTATTGCTTAGAAAAATGATATAAACACTACAATTATGGCAATCCTTTGACAAGTGCCCCTTTTCATTCACATATCTCAAGTTAAACCATGTTCTAAAATCCAATACCCTTTGCATATTGCCCCTCCTTGGCATAAATGCCCCTTTTATTTTGAGAAGTGCCCCTTTTCCTTCGACAAGTTCCCATTTTCCTTTGCAATATGTGTCCATTTTCAATTCTCATAAGTGTCCCCTTTACCTCTGATAATTTGCCCTATTTAGATTTGAGAGGTGCCTCTATTACTTTGACAAGTGCCTCTTTTCCTTTCTAATAAGTGCCCCTCTTCATAATGATAAGTACCCCTGTTAAAAAAGAGCCACTTCCCCTTCTAATAAACGCCCCTTTTCATCTCTGGTAAATGACCCTTTTCAGATACGAGATTTTACTCCTTTTTCCTTCGGATAAGTTTGTTTTGTATTATTTCCGAAAATAATCATAAAAACAATAACACAATATAACAAAATCAAGGACTTGTACAACTATAATATAATGATAAAACAGTTAGATAGTCCATTAACCTAATGTTCTTCCATGGAGCACTGATAAGTGCCCCCTTCACTTCCCGATAAATGCCCCTATGAAAATCTAGTCCGTACCTCTTTTCTTTCAACTAATGCACATTTACTTTTATTGTGAGCGCCCTTTTTCATTCCCGTAAGATGATAAGTGCCCCTTTTCATATCTGATAATTTCCCTTTTAACAATGATACGTGCCCCTTTAAATGCCCCTTACACAATCAGATCGGGCACCTTTTCCGTCGACAAATGCACATTTCCTATTTTCATAAGTGCCTTTTTTCATCACTGGTGAGTGCCGTCTTTTTAAAGGTGTAAAAAGTGCCCCCTTTTCACCTCTGATAACTACTCTTTGTATTTTGACACGAGCTACTTTTCTTTTCTGATAATTGTCCCCTTTACCTCTCATCATTAAACGTGCCTTTAATAATTTCAAGCGACTAAGAGCACCTCCCACTATATAAACTTTGGTCGCTACGCTCACTCGCATTTATTGATGATATACTTATGTTACTTATCAAAGGCCTTTTCAGTCTTCCGTTATGAGAATGTGCTTAAAACAACATCAGGAGTAGGTTTTTCCTCTATATTAGATGTAATTTTTGCACTGCAACATCACAAATCTTAAATTTTTTCCTCCCTCGCAAATTGATTGTTCCATCACACCCAACTGCAAAGTATATTTTGTACTGTGTATATAGTGAAACAAATATTGAATTAATCCCTGATAATGTAATCACAATATAGGGGTTTATAAAATGATGACGTAGATCCTAATCAAATGATTGGTTGAAAGCGTACACGTGACCATGCATTTATTTAGCCTAACGCGAAATTTGGATAACTACTGGTCATTATCCTATGGTAATGACCGGTCATTGGCGATCATGTTTTGCGATCGCAACCATTGAGATGTATCCTTTTACTTTTACTCGCGAAAATGGCTACCGCGGAATTTAAAACGCATTAGTTATCTAAGTTAGATCTAATCGCAACTCATACCGAGCTCGCGTGACTCGAAATGAGCTCGGTTCACTCGTACATCCATCGTAGGAAACTCGATGTTGCGTCGTAGATCGCTCACGCAAATATCGCAAAAATTAGTAAATTTCAAGTGAGTTCACGCGAGTTTACGCGACTTCAAGCTCGCGCCAGCTCGCCACAACTCGAGGCACCAACTCGGCTAAGTGGGAGCCCTGCTGTACTGAGTTTCCATAGGAAATATATTTATTATGATGGTCATCTCTCAGCCAATACTTAACCTATTCAATTGGTTTTCGACATTTGGACATTATATTTTATGCTCTTTCGGAAAATGAAGAAAAATTGAGAAATTCCAAAAAAAGATTTTCGATGACGTCACACTTCACCACTCCCCTGTGCAAGAGTGGCAAATGTACAGTGCGTCCCAGAAAAAACGAAACCGAGAAGTGTCGATGTTTTATCATAACTTAATCACAACCATAATTAATGAATAATACATATTTGGAAAGGTTAGAGTCTCTTCTTTCAGTTGATGCTACTCAGATGATGCATATTTCACGCATGAGTGATTAAAAGCAATTTGAAGGAAGGAAACCAAAAAGACATTTGGCGGGCGGTATCTGAATTTCGAAGAAAAAATCACATTTCTAGAAAGTTGAGTTTCTGCCCTTTCATATGACACCTCAATCAGGAAAAATGAGCGAGGAATAACAAAGTTCTGTTTGTTTAAAGTAGTGCTTGCATTTCCATAATTTTATTAAACGAATTCGTTTTCACTGGCTGCCTGCCGTATCAATAAACGAAATTAACAAAAGACTTAACTCCGTTTCGTTGACAATCAGCCGTAGTCGAGAGTCTTCATGCATGGCTGGTTGTCAACGAAACGGAGTTAAGTCTTTTGTCAAATCTGCTTTTTGCTACGGCAGGCACCCAGTGAAAACGAATTCGTTTGTAAAAATTATGAAAATGTAAGGGCTACTTTAAACAAACGGAACTTTGTCATTCCTCGCTCATTTTTCCTGATTGAGGTGTCATATGAAAGGGCAGAAACTCAACTTTCTAGAAATGTGAATTTTTCTTCGAAATTCAGATACCGCCCGCCAAATGTCTTTTTGGTTTCCTTCATTCAAATTGATTTTAATCACTCATGCGTGAAATATGCATCATCTGAGTAGCATCAACTGAAAGAGGAGACTCTAACCTTTCCAAATATGTATCATTCATTAATTATGGTTGTGATTAAGTTATGATAAAACATCGATACTTCTCGGTTTCGTTTTTTCTGGGACGCACTGTATATAAATACCAATTGGCATTAGTCCTGTTCCGGGGCCCGAACCACGGATCTTCGCATCTCCAGTGAATCACTGGTATAGAGAATATCTAATAACTGACCTTCTTCTTTGCTTTGTAGTCTGTGACGTCAAACATTAGGTCTGTTCTCTGCCTGGTGGAGACTAGCTTTGCAAACGATATATCGACTTCCTCTGTCCTGCTAGTATTAAACATAATGGTTATGAAGGTTGTTCGGACGGTAGTGGTCTTAATATATTATATGGTTTCACAATTTACTAGTACAATATATATATAATATCTAAAACACCTCTTAAGAGTTTGAATAATTATATTGATATACCTGATTACTAATTATTGTTTAAACATGTTTAAAGTAAAGATTGGCCACTTTAATATGTCTTTTAGTTTGTTTGGGAAAGGTTAATTGCTGCCAATTAAGCTCTTAACCTATTGGCATTTTCTTTTCATGCATGACGTCAAGTACATCTGGTAACAACAATCGATTTCCTATACATAGAAAATATAATATCCATTTTCAAAAACGAAAATATTTCTCTTTTCTCGAATTGGTATTAGGTCTAATAGTGATACTTTGAATATCCCCATAACACAAACAGTTGACAGTATATCTTGGCACAATATTCAATGATTTGTCGTTGTTGTCGTTGTTTTTCATAACCACAAAGTTATACAAGATGAGGTCACAATGCAAGTACACGAAGAAATTGTTTGTAATTACCCCAAAACCTGCTACATCATATCAGGCTAAGTCACATGCAGTATACCACAATGTAATAAGAACATTTATGTATGCGTAAGGAATCCGATGAAATAGTGTTATTTTCAATTATTTTCTCCATGTTCATTATGCATATCCCATGGAAGCAAGTATGAACAATAAATACCAAGGATTACTTGTTTAACTCTGTTGTGTAACTGCGTGTTTGAAGGCTAGAATAATCACGTTGATAGTCATGTTGTCTCAGTATGATAAGACGAACGTGGATAACGTTGACGCGTTTCCAGACAATTTCCTACATAGTTTAGGGAATCTCGTGAGACAAATGAAACATATATCTAACAAGGGAAACGCTCTCGGCGGTCTCGCCTGCATAACGCAATTCAATATGATAAACCAGAACTTCAATGACGTAGCGCTCATCCGCATGTCGCAACAACAAATATCGTAAATTTTATGTGGTACACTTTTGAACTGGTCAAAAAATAAAAATTTGATAATAAATTACCATAAGTAATTAATGGAGAACAATTTCAAAATTCTGTGTAGAAGTTTAGTGTACCAAAGTTAGCTCTACGATATAAAGCAAACCAAATCAAAATCGGTCGAAATATGAAGGAGAAGATGCATTTTTTGTGATTTTTAAATTATTTTTGGAATAAATTTGCATAAATTACCATAATTAATAAATGGAGTAAAATCTCAAAATTCTGTGTAGAAGTGTGTTCCAAATTTAGCTCTACCAGATAAGGCAAACCAAATCAAAATCGGTCAAGAAATGAGGAAGAAGCAATTTTTGTTATTTTTGGAATAAATTTGCATAAATTACCATAATTAATTAATGGAGAACAATTTCAAACTTCGGTGTAGAAGTTTAGTGTACCAAAGTTAGCTCTACCAGATAAAGCAAACCAAATCAAAATCGGTCGAGAAATAAAGGAGAAGAAGCATTTTTTGTGATTTCGAATAAATTTGCATAAATTAGCATAGATAATGAATTTCACGATTCTGTGTAGAAGTTTTAAATCCCCCTCCTAGCCCTATCATATGAAACAATCAGAATCAAAATCGGTTAAAAAAAAACGAAGAAGAAGCATTTTGAAAATCTTGATGTTGATGCCAAAACAAAGTCTAAGTTTGTTGACCTTAAATGACCTTTGACCTTAACTTAGTGACCTGAAATTCTACTCACATGATTGGGGAGACTTGATAACCCTATAGTCCAAGTTTCATTGACTAAGAACTTATACTTTCAAAATTATATTAAAAATTCAAAAACTTAACCTTAGGTTAAGTTTTCGATGATGATGCTACAACATAGTCCAAGTCTGTTGACCTGAAATGACCTTTGACCTTGACTTTGTGATCTGAAATTCTACTCACATGATTGGGGATACTTGATTACCCTATAGTCAAGGTTTCATTGACTAAGAACCTATGCTTTAAAAATTATATTAAAAATTCAAAAACTTAACTTAGGTTAAGTTTTTGATGTTGACGCCGTCGCCGCCGCAACCGTCACCGGAAAAAGCGGCGCCTATGTCTCGCTTTTTGCTACGCAGGCGAGACAAAAAACATGTTGTTCTCTCGTAATGGCTCAAATTCATATCTTATTCAAATTGGCTTAAAGGAGAAATGTTACCCTCTCTCGACGAAATGAACCTCACAGATACGTCTGATTACCACAACAAGACGGGCTACAACCCTGAACAGTCTGGAGAGACGAAACTGTAGGGGTAGATAGACACAAAACAAAAACTTGGTATCAATGATTGTAATACTGTTTAGGAAATTTTAACTCAACTTCCTCGAGGATTTTTTCTTTTCGAACCCGAAAAATGTTTTCCTTTTTGTACTTATATCATATTTACTCAGCCCCCCCGCGTTTTCGCTAAGTATATACCTTGTGTTCACATCTTTTACACAGACTCGACTTTCATTTTCAGTTTTTATTCATTTAATGTACAATGATAAGCACAAAATATATACGTGGCTTTTACCGCATAGGCATAGTATTAATTTTGATTACAACGTGACAAATTTAATTTAATATTAGGTAGTTGTTCATATTGTGAAATAAGTGTACCATGTGTTCATTATGGGTTTCTTCAGAATATAACCTGAAATTTATATCAGAAGAAAAGAGAAAAATAAGTTAACAGATAAAATAGATGAATAGAATGTAGAATATAATTGAAAAATGAAATTTAATTTCCCCCATGTCTCGTCCTTTTATTCACTCAACAAAAAAGTAAGTCTAATGCATATATATATTGATCATCAAGTAATGTAAGCAAAATTGTATTACCAGCATTTTGAGTGGCTATTTTTGACCCGATTGATAATGATTTCATAATGGAATCCTCGTGTTTCTTGCCGTTAATGCTCGACCAAAACGTTGCATTTTGCCGTCATTATGCAATACAGGGTGTGCCTAGATATACGCTTTTAAATTCTTTTGTACAAGTACAGGTTCATAATTCTATTCCAATTCATGAAACTAACAGATCCAGGCGCGGATCCAGGGGGGGGCGAGCGGGCCTTGGCCCCCCCCCCCCCCCCCCGCAAAAAAAAAAAAAAAAAAGAGAGAAGAAAGGAAAAGGGAAAGGGAAAGAAGAGGAAGAAGAAAAGAAAAGGGGGAAGGAGATCGGGGGGCCGAAAGGGCCTTGCCTCCCAGGTGTTGACCCCCGGCCCCCCCCCCCCCCAATCAAAACAATAAGAGAAGGAAGGAAAGGGAAAGAAAAAAGAAAAAGAGAAGATACTGGCGTACTGATAGGGGGGGGGGGGGGGGGCTTGGGGGAAATCAAATTCAAACGTGGTTTATTTCTAATTCCACAACGGTGGTTTACAAATAATGCTGAAATGACATAATTTCCGAGATTTTTCCTCACTTTTTAGTAAACCATACGTTTGTATGTGTTTGTTGGAAAATGACAAATTCCTTAATTTACAGCCAGGCAAGAAATATGATTCTTGAGATTCCTACATGTCAGGGCCAGAGGTACAGCGGGGATCGGGAGCCTCGAGCCCCCCCCCCCCCCCCACTTTTTTTGAAAAAGTATATTAAAGAGAAGTTAAATAGAATGAGAGCATGAAAGAAAGAATAGTTAACTGCCGGTGTTAAAATATAATGAGGCATCAACATATGCTCATCTGACCGTGATTTAATGTCTAAAAGCCCTAAGCTTCCGGGGGCTCTGCCCCCTGGTTTCCACCTAGGGTCCTACGGCGGCCCCCTAGATGCTCATCTGACAGTAATTTAATGCCTAAAACTCCTGATTTTAGGGGGGCTCCGCCCCCTGGACCCCACACCAAGTGTCATGCCAGTGTCACAGAATAATAAGGTATACAAAAAAATGCTCATCTGACCTTAATTAAACGCCTAAAATCCCTGAGCTTCCGGGCCGGCTCCGCCGCCTCGACCCCACCAGGGGCCCTAAGGCGGGTCCCTGAATGCTTATCTGACCGTAATTTATTGCCTTAAACCCCTGAGCTTCCGGGCCGGCCCTGTCGCCTCGACCCCACCAGGGGCCTAAGGCGGGTCCCTGAATGCTTATCTGACCGTAATTTATTGCCTTAAACCCCTGAGCTTGCGGGGTCGGACAAGGAATCAAAATGTGTTTATCTGACCGCAGGCGCGTAGCCAAGGGGGGGGGGGGGGGGGGCGGTCCCCCCAAATCGGAAGAGGATGTAGGAAGAAAAAGGAGCAGACAAAGAACATCTTTGAAATTCAGACAAGGATTAAAAGTATAGCGAACGGCACAACGCATCGTCTTCGTTCTCTAATAATTTAATGAAACGTCAAAGCTTCGCGCAGGAGGGGAGGGGAGGGGGAACCTAATTCAGACGAGGATTCAAAGGCGAGAACGGTAATACGAATCTTTCATGATTTAATGAAACGTAAAAGCTTCAGCGATTCGCGCGGGATGGAGGGAGAACTAAATTCCGACGAAGATTATTTTCGAAAACGGTGCAACGAATCATCTTCTTTCTCTTATGATTTCATGAAAACTAAAAGCTTCCGCGCTTTGCGCGGGAGGGGGAACCTGAATGCAGACGACGATTAAGAGTCGAGAACTGTACAACGAATCGTCTTGTTTCTCTAATGATTTATTGAAACATAAAAGCTTCCGCGCTTCGCGCGGGAGGGGGGGGGAACTGAATTCAGACGAGGATTAAGAGTCGAGAGTGGTACAACGAATCGTCTTCTTTCTTTAATCTTTCTTAAATAGTTTAATGAAACCTCAAAGCTTCCGCGCTTCGCGCAGGAGGGGGAGGGGGAGGGGGAGGGGGAGAGGGAGGGGGGGGTGGCTGAATTTAGACAAGGATTAAGAGTCGAGAACGGTACAACGAATTGTCATGTTTCTCTAATGATTTAATGAATCGTAAAAGCTTCCGCGCTTCGCGCGGGAGGGGGGGGGGGGGGGAGAATCTAAATTCAGACGAGGATTATTTTCGAAAACGGTACAACAAATCGTCTTCTTTCTCTAATGATTTAAGTAAACTTAAAAGCTTCCGCGTTTCACGCGGGAGGTGAAAAACTAAATTCAGGCGAGAATTATTTTGGAGAACGGTACAACAATAATTCAATGAAACGTCAAAGCTTCCGCGTTTCGCGGCGGAGGGAGGGGGAAGTCGCCCCTCCCTGCACCGACCCCCCCCCCCCCCGCATTACGTCACTGTTGGTCACCATTACGTACCAATATTTGGCTCGAATAATTTCAAATTTGGCCTCCCCCCTAAGAAATCCTGGATCCGCGCCTGCAGATCGACACCGTCATCGCCAAATGAGCAGACGTCGTTATGCAAACATCATCTTCAGTGACGAATGCAGGTTTTCCTAAAAAAATAATCTGATGGACGAGTGCGAGTTTGGAGGAAAGTGGGAGAAACATTAAACATCTACACAAAGTGGAACCCCATCAAATTTGAAGGTAGTGATGTTGGATTGAATCAGCACCAATGGCAAGACGGTTAACAGCCTAACGGTACATCAATGAAGTATTGAGCCAATTGTGTTTCAATACGCAGCTGCCATTAGCGAGGATTTTGTCTTTGGATGATAATGCTAAACCACATCGTGCCCAAATCACCATTACTTGGAAGATAACGGGGTCGAGCGCATGCAGTGATCAGCAAGATCCCCTGACTGTCATCGCATTGAACGTCTTTAGGACGACACCAAGCGAACAGTCCAGAATAGAATTCAATGGCAACACTACCTTGGAGGATTTCCAGCGCATCTTACAACCGGCTTCGGCCAAAACGGATCAGGATCGCATATGAACTTTAATCAATAGATACCCATTAATAAACTGTTTATTTACTGGACTAATGTAAAGACATGGTTAGAGAAATACATTTTGTATAAACGAACCTGAAAGAATGCGTACTTCTCATATGTTAGTGAGTGTATGTGTGTTTAGCCAATCTGCCTACAACTTTGAAACTTTGTTCTTACACCGTATTTCATAAAATGCATGATTGCACAATGTGGGGGTCGCCCCCCCCCCCCAAAAAAAAAAAAAAAAACGCCGGCCGAAATAAAAGAGAGAGAGAGAGAGAAAAGAGAAAAAAAAGGGAAGAAAAGGAGCAGACAAAGAAATATATTTGAAAATTCAAACGAGGATTGAGAATCGAGAACGGTACAACGAATAGTCTTCTTTCTCTAATAACTAAACGTCACGTCAAAGCGGAAAGCTGAATTTAGACAAGGATTAAGAGTCAAGAACGGTACAACGAATCGTCTTCTTTCTCTAATAATTAAATAAAACGTGGTCAAAGCTTCCGCTAACTTACTAGTTGAGTGTAGATTCCGCTTTGCGCGGGAGGGGAGAAACTAAATTCAGACAAGGATTAAGAGGCGAGAACGGTACAACGAAGCGCCTTCTTTCTCTAATAATTAAATGAAACGTCAAAGCTTTCGTGCTTCGCGCGGGAGGGAGGGAAACTGAAATCAGACAAGGATTAAGAGGCGAGAACGGTACAACAAATCTTCTTCTTTGTCTAATAATTTAATGAAACATAGTCATTCCGCGGGAGGGGGGAAACTGAACTCAGACAAGGATTAAGAGGCGAGAACCGTACAACGAATCGTCTTCTTTCTCTAATGATTTAATGAAACGTAGTCAAAGCTTCCGCGCTATGCGCGAGAGGGGGGGGGGGGGGGGGGGACTGAATTCAGACAAGGATTAAGAGGCGAGAACGGTACAACGAATCGTCTTCTTTCTCTAATAATTTAATGAAACGTAGTCAAAGCTTCCGCGCTTCTCGCGTGAAGGGGGTGGGGTGGGGAAACTGAATTCAGACAAGGATAAAGAGGCGAGACGGCAAAACGAATAGTCTTCTTTCTCTAATAAATTAATGAAACGTCAAAGCCCATAGGGAGCGCGCTACGCGTGCTTACTACCGCCCCCTAAAATAAAATCCTAGCTACGCGCTTGACTTAAGTCAGTCCAGTTTCTAGTTGCAAATTCGCTTCTACATTAAAAGACCCCCCCCCCCCCTTAGAAGACAAAAAGTTTTATTTCGTATATTTTGACAGTAAGTGATTTGCCTTGCCCTCAAAGATGTTTCAGATATGTCCGTCGTGATTACAAACCTTTCGTTCTTCTCGTAGTATTTTGAGTTTTTTTCGTTTGAAGGCTACTGTAGCACCGATCACTTGCAAAGTTGATAGATGATCATAAAAACCACCATTTTCTTTGTCCTTATCCTGCTCGGATGAGCTTTTCCTGATACGACGAGCCTTCATCTTGGTTTCGACGACTTCTGCGACTCTTGGTGTCGTGGCGTCACTGACTAGCTTCAGAATCAATCGCGATTTCACAACTTGCTGCCATGCTGAAGTTTTGCTGGAAGAAGTATTTTCCGCGATAAAATCCATCTGTTCGGTTTGCTCAGGGTTTTGCTTGGAATCACTATCATTTTCTGTTCGTATAGGGAAAGGTTTACAGTGCTTCCGATCTAAAGATGGTATCAAGTGCTTTCCATTTTGGACAAATTTTGCATCTCTAGGTCGTCGAGTGTCTCCTGAAGTGCCATGCTGATTTTCAGTAAACTTTAATGTATCACGTCTTCTTTGAAAGTTGTTTTGCCTGTCTCCTCTCAAATTATCTTGATCGAAAATAGAATCACTGTTTCTTTCTTTTTTCCAATTTCGTCTTTCTTTACTGCTGGTATCCGTCACTATTTGAGCGAGGAAAGTAGAGTATTTTCCCACCATCGTCTCGTCATTTTCTCTAGCGAGTATTTTGGGCACCATCCTCGTTTCTTTGTCACAGAACAGGGAATCATGTGTCTTTAACGCTGATGAGTAGGTCGGGTTACGCAGGGATTCGCTTTGCCTCTTCCCTAATATCTTCTTCTTGTTCTTATTTTTGCCATCTAATATTTCGAGAGTGGATAAGATACTCTTAATTCGATACTCACTTTCGATTTCAGTAGCCATTATTCATTTTAAGGGTTATTGCAACCGGAGCAATGACAGTTTGACTGGTTTACTATTTTAGCCATATGCTACGACTCTTCTCTCTCGTCAAAAACTACATCACTAGTATTAGAACTACAAGGCAAAAATAAAATGAGTATGGCCCTTAAATATAGTTCTCATAAAATATAAATTCCAAGTATAAACTTGACTGAAATCATGTGCGACCATGAAAGTACCATTTTCGGAATCCTTTTTCTTTAGAACTTTGTAAACTCATTCCACTATATTTCCAGTTCTCCTATTCGTTTTCCGCACAAGTTACTCCATACACACCAGGACATTATACTCTTGCACATTGTTAGCTCAGCTCACAACTGGAGTAATAATGACATGTTTGTATCTTTAAGAAAAACGAGAAAAGAAGTCTCTAAACTATCCTCATAGCAAACAGATTAAAGTTGCACGTTGTTTTATTGATGTCTCCTCCTTGCTCGTAACATGTTCTCTAAATCGCATGAAAGCTATCAGCTGTTTCTATTAACTGAATATCCAATAACCGATGTATTTTTAGGGGAATTAGTTGGTTATCATTTGACCTTTAGAAGCTACCGTATACCGAGATAAACTAGCACAGGTTAATTTGATTTAGGGTTTAAGTTGTCAAAAATAAACAGAGACGGGATTTTAGCGATAACAATTTTGTCGTAATTCATTAAGATGCCAAAATTAGTTATCGTTACATATTACGTAATAGTGTAGCAATGATAATTGTTCCACTGAGCATGCAACATTCATATGATTTGCACTACACTCGAGATGTCGTAGTCGAGTGGTTTAAGCACTCTGCTTGAAATGCAAAGGTCGTGGGTTCCATTTCCGACAAGGCACTAATGTCCTTTGGCAAGGCATTAATTGCCACTCCATACCCAGGAGAGAAACGGGGACCTGATAGAATGACGAAAGCCTTTGTGTTAGAAAATACCCTAACGTTGACCTATGGTAGGAATACTCCCCAGGGAATGGAGATGGTACACATTGGGCGTGAATGAATCCGATGACCGGGGGGGGGGGGGGCGTAATAACATCTGCAAAGCACATAGAGACGGTATTTCGTATTGAGCGTTATATAAATCCAGACTATTATAACTATTCTTACACTCCATTTACAATATATTAAAGATAAAGTTGAGTTCTGGTCATGCGATTGTATTGTGAAAGAAAAGGTGTGGAATGGATCAGAAAAAGTTGAACATGTAGCATGTAAGTATTAGTGTGTACTGCAAGGTTCTGGAGTCATCAAAGTCATAATAAGTTTGGCCCAGTCTTGGTAACAATTAGCACTGTACAAAGAAAGATGTATATGGGACTACACAAATGGTGTCGGGCCTACTTACCTTGATTTCCTTATCTTTCTATGCTCATTACTCAGCCAGTAAGCAATGTCTCTTCGTGCGATGATGACGGCAGCGAAGAAGAAGCCTCCGACATATCTTTGGAATCACCCGAGTTGCCAACACGCCGAGTGAAAGATGATACAGATAAGCGTAAAAAGAGGAAGCAAAAGTCGACGAAAAAAACATCGAAGAAAAGATGATTTTTGTTAAACAATCTTCCTTTTCATGTATATGTCGAATTGTCTTTTCTTAAGTTTAAACGTTCGTGGTCTTAGAAATAAGGAAAAACGAAGTCAAATTTTCAGATGGTTTAGACAACAAAAAGGGACACATATTCTTTGTACAAGAAACATATTGGACAGCCGACATTGAAAATATTGTGAAAAGTGAGGGGCGTGGGCCGTGTTATTTTTCACTCGGCACAAACCACTCAAAAGAATTTGCTATACTACACTGTTGGTCATAATGGTGGATTTGTTTTTACCCAAATTTATGGAATGATTTTGACAATGATGTATTCCTAATAGATCTAGATAATAGTATACATTCTCAGATTTTATTGAATAATAATTTGTGAGTTTTGTTTTGCGTGACTGCTATTAAAGGTAATACAAAGTTTTGGTATGGGGTCATGAATTCGGTTCAAATGAACATATTCGGAGCATATGCGATCCTACAATATTCAGTGATCGTTGTCGCGGTTGAAATCGAGTCTAAAGTTATGAAATTGTAAATAATAAACTCTTTATGTTGTAAAGCTCCCTCTCAAGGTCAAGATATTAATTAGGCTATAAAACATGACAAAAATCGACCGATTAGCTATTTCCGTTTGAAAATTATATATCACATCTACATATTCTGAGATTGTCATGGTCGCAGCTAACATTGTACGGCCATAGGCGCTATTTGAAATTCATCAGAATTTACCGGGAGCACCGGTAAATTGTTATATTTAAGTTTTCTCGAAATCAGAAGTGTTTTAGTGGCTAAATTTTCTAGTACTTATAATACATCCACAGGGGCATCCAAATATATCGAAATTGTAAAGAATCACTACCCACCCAATTTTCAAAATTTCCCAAAACTTTGTATTACCTTTAAAGAATGCCTTGGAAAGGGCGGCGCTACGAATGGCTTAAACAATTGAGATCGGGCAAAAAGATGTGTTAGGCTGCGAGGACTATCCTCTCGGGCATAAAGAAGAAATTTAAGGGCCAGATGACCACTCACTGGCCAGGAAACTGACGCCGCGTAGGGCATACCCCCTCACATATTCGCTCGAATTGTAATAATCATAATAATCATATTAAAGAAAAAACGAAACTCGCTAAGGATGCCTTGGAAAGGGCGGCGCTACGAATGGCTTAAACAAATGAGATCTGGCCAACAAAAGCCTTAGGGTGGTATTCTCGAAAGCGGCCTAAGTTAAACCTGGCCTTAGTTAAACCGTGGTTTAGTTAGGCCAGGCTTGACTTAGGCCGCTGACCTAAGTCATTTTCATTTCTCGAAAGGTGGCCTAACTGATCCATGGTTTAAACCTGGCCCAACTTAGTCCATGGATTATTCACCATGGTTACGGTTTCTGCACATGCTCAGTACCGAAGCTGCGACGTCATAATGCACTAAGACAATGGGCTAAGACAATAGATGCGCGCAGTGTGTAGAGGATGCATCACCTTGACAACTTGAGCAATATGACGTCCAGGGGCGGCGGAGCGACTTCCAAAGCGGGGGGTAGCACCAACAAAAAGGGCACTCGCTGGAATTGTATCATTGTTAAAAGGGAAATTATCGGAGTTAAAAAAATGGTCACATATCGCACCTGAAAAGGGGCATTGAACATACCTATTTTAAAAGGGGCACTAATATGATAATGAAAAAGAGGCACTTATAATAAAGGAAATGTGCATTTGTTGAAAGAAAAAGGGCACCGATAATTTTGTTAATAGGGGCACCTCTCAGATTTAAATAGGGCAATTATCAGAGGTGAAAGGGCACCGATAATTTTGTTAATAGGGGCACCTCTCAGATTTAAATAGGGCAATTATCAGAGGTGAAGGGGGCACTTATCAAAAGTGAAAAGGGGCACTCCTTTACAGGTGTAAAGGAGCACTTACTAGAGATTTAAAAGGGCACTTATAACAAAGGAAAATTGACACTTATTGCAAAGGAAAATGGAAACTTGTCAAAGGAAAAGGGGCGCGTGTCAAAATTAAAGGGGCACTTATCAGAGGTGAAAAGGGGAAGGGGCACTTTTCCTATGAAAAAGTGGCACTTCTTACAAGGTTAAAATGGCACTTTCCTACATAAAAAGGGGCATTTGAAAAAGGGGCACTGTACCTCCCCCCCCCCCCCCACTCTTTCTCCCTATCTCCATCTCTCCGTCTTTCTCTCTCTCTCTCTTTCTCTCTCTCACGCACACTATCTCACATCATTGTTTATTTCTCATTTTCATGACCTCTCTCACCATTAAATTGTTCGTTCTCATTTGGTTCTCTTTCTCTTTTACTCTCTCGCTCGCTCTCTGTTCTCTCACTGTTCTATTTCCAGATTTTTCCATATAATTAAATGAACCCAACAGTATGCACACTTAAAATCAAATACATGAAAGGAATATTGTATATAACATATCAACAATTATGTTCAATTTATTTATTTTTCTTAAAACAGAAAAGATTGTAATTCACGATGAATACGATTATAAAATTGAAGGTCAAATATTAAGCTCCAATAGCCTCATAATCTGCTGCTTGAAATTATTAGAATTCAATGTTATGTACTTGTTACATTACTTTATTCCATTTTTTTAAAACAAAACAAAGCATAGTCTACTTTTGAGCCGTATTTCTTTTGCAGGGAATTTGTTATATCATGACTTGCACTATATTATAAAACACATTATAAAACATGATTTCTTAAATGACTCAAAATCACAATTTTTCGAGTGAAACAATGAACATGATGTACATAAAAACATCCTTATGAGTGATGGTTGCTTTGTGGTTCACACACACAACAAGGACATATCAGGCTTTTTATCAATGATTGCTTGTTTGTTACCATATCTTCATGTTATGAGGATTATAATACAAAGGTTTTGATCCCCATGCAGTCACAGTTACAGCAGATGGAGTCTGGTTCATTGAAGAGGCAAAGTAGAACTTCATAGTCCTTGCAAGTATGTCTGTTGAATGAAAAGAGAAAAGAATGAAAGGAAGCACATTGAGACCTATTTCTGTTAAACATTAAAAAGGTCTTGCATGTACATTGTGACCAAAGTGGACTTGCATGCACATTGTGGTAAAAGTGGAGTGCATATAAATCAATTACATGAAAGTATTGATGGAAAAATGTGAATGAACAAATGCCATCCTTGAAGTACCTGGGCATACAAACAATAACTTATTCTTACAGCCTACCTGTCAGAAATTCAAAGATCTACTCCATTGACAACTGGTCTTAGTTATAGTGTCAATCATATTCTAACTTTATAACAAAAAAAAACTTAAGGCGCCTTTCATGTAGGCAGTGACTAGGCACCCCCTCCCCACTCAGTTACTAGTAATCATCGATTTATAGAAGGACTACCGGTATCTCTTTTAAAGTCAAGAACAAACATACACATTCTTGCAGTACTATCTCATAAATGTGCTTGCACCAAGTTGTACTTGCCATGTCATGGCCTAAGAAAGCCCTAAGTAGTTAAAGTCTATAGCCAAGTTAGTCCCTTTCCTAAAATCAAGTCTAGAGGTCTACATCTTACTAAGATAACCAGCCGACAGTTGGCCTAACCTAGATGTAAACACAGCCTGGAATGTAGATTTTACAAGGCCCTAATTGTTAGAGCCCAACTTTTCCTTTTTAGTTCAATCTAACATTAGACCAAAGATTGTCTTTGTTTATGTTATCTCCCAAAATAAGCTTCGTGAAAGGGGAAAAAGTAAAATGAAAATTTACTGCACTGTACTGTACTGCAGTCTGTAGGTCTCTAAGTCTTATATGGTCCAGAATTGTTAGTGGTAGGTTTGAATTTTCTTCTGACCCAAATTTGAAAGTAGTTAATCAACTGTTGATTATTTGTGTCTTATTTTCAGAGATAGTTCCGCCCAAAAGTCTAGGCCAAGCTGTCACTGTCAGGAGTGACTGGTAGCCATGGCAATCGAGCTGAAAATATGAGCTCGTGCCGATGTAAAATGAATGAAAGTTTGAGTGTAGATTGCACCTACATTTATCATACAAAACAGTTTTAAATCACTTCATAATGTACTTGTAAACACATCTGCAGATTTATAAAATCAGCACATCTTTTTTTAATAAAAATTGTATAAACATGATTTAGTTTACAAAATTTAGGCGTAATTACAGCTTTACTCACCAGCAGACTTTCCAAGAAAAATGGAGTATCTATTTTTCCTGTTCAGGAAATAACTGGTGTTGGGCCAACTGGCTTGTAGATGCCTATGTGGGTGCAATCAATAGCACCGACCATATTAACGCCAAGGAAATGGCAGTAATTATAAAATTCATGTTGGGTCTGCACTCTGCAGGACTGCCTCTCTTGTTGATGGAATTGAGATGTATTGCTCCCATCTCCTGGCAATGGCTATTGAGATGGACTTCACAAGGCGGGACACTGTAGCTTGGGAGAGGCCTTCTTTTTTCATCCCCATGCATCAACTGAAAAGAACCTGAAATAGCAGAAAATCAAGATGAAAAATATGTTGATAAGAAATTACAATTTCTCTTTCTCTGTAGTTTACTAACTAGACTAATAGTATTATTAGACTAAACTACTGTAACATTATCAGCAAATGTATGTCAAAAAAGGAAGCTTCTGTTTAAAACAAATGTTTTTCTTGGGGAGGGAGGGGGGGGGGGTGGGTGGTTATGAAAATCATCATTATCCTGAAGAAAATTATTGCACCAACAGCCACAACTAGCACTGCAGCTCAGGCAGAGATGATACCAGACCGAAATGTCTGTCTTTTTCGTTCGTTAGCCTCTGATTTGAACGAAAGAGACAGCCAGGTCTAGATTCTAGATTTAGGCCTAGATCTAGATCTAGATCTAGAGTCTAGTGCTAGTCCACTTTTAGGCAACAGCGTCTCGAAAATTCACTATAAAAGTAGTTTCTACGTCTAGCAATGATAGTTTTAAGTAGGTGTTAAGGTGGTATATGCGTACGAAAGTACATAGTGCCAAGAAAAAAATTACCCGGTAAGAAATTGCTCAATCTCAGGAAACAAAAATGTTAACCGACAATTTTTTGCACGTATGGGACTGGTCTGCAAATTTACCAAGTTTCCCCCAAATTTATTCAGTTAAAAGCATTTTAGATTATCACCTATAGAGCAACATGAAAGCAACATGAAAGTAACAAAAATACTTTATTAGCTGGTGTAACTTTCATGAGCGCTTATCCATACAAAAGAGTGTAAATTGTTATCAAATATCGAAATTCAAATGCAAAACTTACCGTTCACTCTCCGCGAACAACTAAAACGTGACGTCACGCGAAGTTAGGCCGAACATTACTATGACGTATTTAAACCTGCCCTCTGAGCGGCCTAAAGTTAGGCCGAACTATGACGTATTTAAGCCTGGCTTATCTTTAGGCCACCTTCGAGAATAGCAAAAACGATAGTCCATGGTTTAAACCAGGTTTAGGCCACTGATTTAACTTAGGCCTCTTTCGAGAATACCACCCTTAGACTGTGGGGGCCATCCTCTAGAGCATAAAGAAGAAGATTCAGGGCCAGATGACCACTCACTGGCCAGGAAATTGACGCGGCGTAGGGCATACCCCCTCACATATTCGCTCGAATTGTAATAATCAGAATAATCAAATTAAAGAAAAAACGAAACTCGCTAAGGATGCCTTGGAAAGGGCAACGCTACGAATGGCTTAAACAATTGAGATCGGGCAAAAAGATGTGTTAGGCTGTGGGGGCTAGTATTAAATCCCAATTTGGAACCAAGCTTATTTTAATAAATTAAATTAATACTCCCTACGATGACACATACACACATGCAGCAAAACTACACACATGCACATTTATTAGTTAATTAATTTAGTCTTAACTACCTGAATTATATTTAATTTCAATAAAATATAATTAGTTACTTAATCTTAACTATACTCTGTCCCCTTCTCTACTTTCCTACAGCCAAAAGTAGAAGACTCGAAAGAGACAGGAAAATGCAAGTAAGTGCAATCACTTGCATTAATTTTATTTAATTTATCTAGTTAAAATTTATTCTTAACTACTCCATCCCCTTCTCTACTTTTCTTTCAACGAAAAGCAGAAGGCTTGAAAGAGACAGACAATTTACTTAAATTTATCTAGCTAAAATTTATTCTTAAGTATTCTGTCCCGTTCTCTACTACTTTCCCTCTAAAAGACACGAAAGAGACAGATAAATGCAGGTGCAATTCGATCCTGACACGAAAGTGACAGCATCAACAACTCAGAACAATATGCGAAATAACTGGCGTAGAATTATCCTATGCCGAGTTATATGAATAGAAAATAAAGCAATGCACACACAACAGTAAAATAAATCCAAAACACACCAAACACCTGGTAATACCAGGCTAGCGCGAACACTCGAAAGAGCTCACACGAAAACGTAAACACAATGTACACGCTACACACGGAGAACCAAAAATGTATTCAGAACAAAATGGCTGCCCACGCTTCCAAAATGTGACACGTACGAGCCCTGTAAAAGACTTGAAAAGAAATTACCAGTAGAAAACAACTAGGTGGATCTTCTATGCCTCCGTCATAGAGCGATTTTACAAACCAAAGTAGAAACAATTTTTTATAATTCAAGTTTGATAGTAATCCATTAAGAGGCTCTCAGAATATTGTGATTACAAACTATTGACTCTGAAAGATACATACATGTACATGTCCTGAGTTTGATAGTAATCCATCCATCGGTTCTAATGATAATGCATATACATGTAAGATCTTTTGATCTTAGACCTCATGACCCTAAAAATCAGTTCTGATGAGAATGCGTTCACAAGCTATTTATGCATACACAATGAGCCCCATGACCTTTGACCTCATGACCCCCAAAATCTAAATAGATCATTGGCTTAGCAAGATACATACATATCTGGAGTTTGATAGTAATCCGTCAATCGGTTTTAATGATGATAATCACTAGCTATTTTTGCATACCGGTACATAATGAGCACTGTGACCTTTGACCTTGTGACCCCAAAATCTACTCAGTTCATTTAGCTCTGCAAGATACATACATAACCTAAGTTTGGCAGGAATCCATCAATCGGTTTTTGAGATAACGCGATCACGAGAACGGGACGTACAGACGTACGGACGGACAACCCAAAAACATAATGGCTCCGGCTAATGGAGGCATAATAAAAGATACAGTTCAACCTGTCTTTAGTGACCACCTTTCGATAAGGGCCATCTGTCAACAGTGGCCACCTTTCTTGCCTTCAAACCATTACGTTTCATGTCCTGTAGAATAAATCTCAAAAGCCCCCAGTTTGTCTGCAGTGGCACTTTTTATAACATTTATTTATATTTCCTTTGAGTGGCAATATTACTACAATATAATAGTAACAAAGCCAACCTTTCCGGAATCCATCTTAACCTGACAACCAGCAACCCGATAACCCTCCACAAGATGGATGCAGTAGTCGATGGATGAACCAACGAGGATTGAGAGAGATACAGCTTCAACTGCACCCATCTGCCATCCTAACAGATAGAACATGCTCACAACCACCAAGATCACACCTGAAGGAAAGAAAGGGAATTACAACAAAAAAGAGAGATAGTTACAAAATAATCTAGATCGTGGCTAGAGATCTAAATTTAAGTGTCATTGGTGTGGGTAAATTCAACAGACAATTGTGTGTGCATCTTAATTCAGAGCTGCCAACCCAAACTTAACAAAATTTCTATTTTTTCCCCCAAAATATCCTAAATATAAACTAAAAATCCTATTTTTGCTTTTTATTCGATATTGTTGGGGGGGGGGGGGGGGGGGGGGGGGTGCCAAGTTCCAACATATAGGAAGAATTTTTGTATGGACCATTGGTTGAATATGCATGATTTTGTCATGACTGGTGTGTTCGATGTACCAATGAACATCCCCAAATTATTGATGTGAAATGCTTGTAGGATACTTAACAAGAGAGAATGGGCAATTTGCTATTGAAAATGGCAGCTACACACACCAATTTGTTTTGTTTTTGTGGAAAATTGTATTTTATTGAGGATAAAGCGTACTGTCGTATTTACTCCTAAAAATCCTACGAAATATGATAAAACCGTACTGGTTGGCAGCTCTGTTAATTGTATGAACCTCATTGAGGGTGTCTTCCAGCAAATATATATATACCGGTATATACATGCCAAATATTTGAACATTTCATTCATTATTTTTGATGAAAATTTATGTTCAAATTCTTTTTTGCCGCAATTCAATATTAGCTTGAAGATACAAGTATGTGTGTAACATTTTGTTTAATAGCAGTGACTTTTGCCAACAGCTCAAAAATAGCATCAAACTTTCGAAATATTAGGTCATCAAAATTGGCCTTTATGACAAATGCCGTTTTCAGAGTCTCATGACATCCAGAACTGTACAGCAAGTGCCTCGTGGACAATTGCTCTACAGTCAATTTCATACACAATCAAATGCTTACCTTCACCATAGGTTCAACAGTAAACCAAACCTCAAATCCAACTGAAAACCCTAACCATAACACTAGATATTAGATGAAATAAAGCCTGGAGCTATTGTCACCAGAGTAATGTTGCTGGAGCAAATACATGATCAACAATGTGAATACTCACCAGCTATTGTTAAGAATGCTATGAGTAAGATTGTGATATGAGCAGTGAAGAGAGCCACAGCAATCACACAGACAATGAGAGAGAATGCTACTCCATATATAGCACTAGTAACACCTACATGGAAAAACAGATAAAACACATGTGAAGGAAGGAGAAAACAATCTATCAGGACAACTTCCTTAACCATACAAAAACATGCATGAGCAAAAGGAGTTCACTCTCTCCTTTCCTAAATGCAAACCTCCCTTCAATCTTTATCTCCAAGTAATCAAAATGTCAACTCCTACCCCCCCCCCCCAATTATTATTGAATTCTCCATCCCTCCTCAGATCAACTCCTTTCTCTATAATATTTTCCTTTCCTCATCACTTTTGATGATCCATGATCATTTAAGCCTCTCTCAATCCTTTCTCCTTTTCCTTAGCTAAGCACTTCATTTCATTCCTTCCTTCATTTCCAAGAATATTTGCCCCTGTTTATTCATATATTTCTACCATACCCTCCTTCTATCATTATCCATCCTTCCTTCCATCACTCCTTTCATCCATCATTTCTCTTCATCCCTTACCAATAATCTCCATAAGACTTGTTCCCAGTAATCACATGTTTGGAAAACTGACATTAAACCTACTCTCTCCTCCTCTGTCAAGTTTACCTTCATTTTGACTATGGCCTTTTCCCATGCATTATAATCCTTGTAGGCTTCAAAGCTCGACTTCCCCTCAAAGATTTTCTGCACAAAGAAAATAATACATGCATAAATTTGCCAAATGTATACAACTTTAGTATTGTCATTTTGCATGCCTTCACTTTTGCCAAGGCATTCTCTGATGTACTATAATCATTGTAGACTTCAAAGCTTGATTTCCCTTCATAGATATTTCTGCACAAAGAATTGTCATACATGAATACATATGGCAAATTCATCATAAAAAATAATTCTACATATTTATGGGTCTCTTCAATAACATAAGGGCATTCAAATAATCATACAGGGTAAAACATATATAATTAGCCAGCATGAACTCTATCAATCAAGCTTTTGAGAGAAGTCTTTGTTTGTAAAGATGAAATCCCTCTCCATATTAGAGATGATTTGTTTATAACAATTTGAAGTTCTCACATATATGTCATTCCCTTTAAACAAAGACTTTAAATCTAAATTAAAATGATATTCTATAATGTTCCATAATTGTTAAAACGTAAAACCCTTGGTCAAGCACATCTATCATCATAGGTTACCTATGAATACAGAGTAAACAATCTAACAAGAGAAACGCTCTCAGCGGTCTCGCCTGCATTACGCAATTCAATATAATGAACAATTGAGGTTGGGACATTAGCAGCTAGGCCCCCCAAAATGGAAATCCTCTGAAAATCATCAGCATTTTGAAGTGAATATTGACCAAGAATCATCAGAAGAATTATTTACTATTATTTGAACCAAGATTGGTAACTTTCATAAAAGATGAACAAATAACAAAAATTGATTTATTAATTCTCATATTAAGTTGTGAAAACATAACAATAATAACAATAATAGGCATTTGTATAGCGCCGTCTTTCTAGACAATGCTATTCCGAGGCGCACAGGAAAAATAGAAAGAATGAGAAAGTTTGGACGAGAAAGTTCGGATGAGTGTCAAGTACAGGTATTGTTAAAAAAAGATAAGATTTCAGCTTAGATTTAAAGGTCTCTAAGGAAGTTGTGATTCTCAAATGTAATGGTAAATTATTCCAAAGACAAGGTGCTGCAGATGAAAAAGCCCTACTGACCTAAAATGACCTTTGAACTTGACTTTGTGACCTGGAATGTATGTCATATGATTTGTGATACTTGATAACCCTTGGGTACAAGTTTCCTGGAATTTGAACAAACACTTTTGAAATTATGCTAAAAAATCAAAATCTTGATGTTGATGCCACAACAAAGTCTAAGTGTGCAGACCTGAAATTACAGTTGACCTTGACACCTAAAAGACTAATCACATGATTGGGGATACTTGATAAGAACTTATACTTTTAAAATTATATTACAAATTCAAAACTTTACCTCAGGTTAAGTTTTTGATGATGCCACAACATAGTCTAAGTTTGTTGACCTGAAATGATATTTGACCTCAAGTTAGTGACCTAAAATTCTACTCACATAATTTGGGATGCTTGATAACCCTATAGGCTAAGTTCATTGAATAAGAACTTATACTTTCAAAATTATATTACAAATTAATGATGTTGACGCCGCCATCACCGGAAAAGTGGCACCTATGTCTCGCTTTTGCTATGCAGGCGAGGCAAAAACCAGAAACTTTTTTTATAACATGAAATATTCACAACTTGCCAAAGTGTGTCAGTTAATTGTGATTCAATTTTTGTTCAAGTCTGTACCACTCATTAAATTTATGCCAGCGAAATATTCTAAGTTACAAAGGAATGCTCACTGACTCAAAAGCCATGGCGAACCAGACAAGCTCCTGACCAATCATGTGAACTTTTGCATGTGACCTTTGACCTGCGATGAGCTTAGGTCGTGGGATGTCATTACATTCGTCAGGAAGCCTTGGCCCATAGATCTGAAGTGTGGTGAAGTACTGGGTCGGGAAGCACTCCGCCCCGCCATTGCGGACTAGGTCTTGGTTGTTACCGATGAGCTTGCAGATCTTACACAGCGCCCCCACAGTCTGAGAGCGGAGAGGCGTGAAGTCCAGGTCATAAATGACGGTGCCCTGAGGATGAGTAGGATATCACGCTTGAGTACTAAATGATCTCATGACACTAAAGTACAGTTTGTAGCACTTGGTTTTACTTACGATTCCATAATATATCCATGTAGATTACTAGGCTCTGACAGCTAAATGATGATACATCTATCCCCCAAACAAAATTTGGTTCAGCAGTTTGGCTGCAATCAAGTTTAGGCAAAATTAGCACATGTAAACTATTAGGTTTTATACTATGAATTTTTTTCTTCTCTTTAAATGTTAACTGGGGTAAGAAATATCTTTCATGTAAATAAATTGAGAATGCACATAATATATTTTTGTATCGAGACAGAATAAATACTAATTCGTTGTCTATGTCTACACAAATTGTAAATTTGATTTATTTGACCAAATAAACAGCTTTGGAGTGGAAGGGGTCCATCTTTCTTCCTGTAGCTATGATACTAATTTTCATCACTTCTCATTTTATCTTCATTTAGTACATAAGGTGTGGAAACATTAGTCTCCTCTACTACAATCACACGAGAAATACCATGGGTCTCTCGCTCTTTCTCTCTCTCACACGCTCTTCCTTTTTTATGTCAAGTCAATTCAATTCAATTTTATTTCTGTTTTCAACAAAGCATTACAAATCAATTATAATCATTAACAACAATTAAGGAATAGATGCTGCTTATAAGTTTTGGCTTGCATGGTGATGTAGATATACAGTAACTAGGTTTATGGTTACACAAAAGTGAACATATTGGAAACATGGGCCATGGGCCAGTAAAATTTCAGAAAAATGTTTTACGGTACTGGTATTAAAAGTACGGTCAAGTAAAATGTTTGCTCTTTCATTAAAATTTAATGAGAAATTATAAAACAAGTTTTTGTTGGGGTTGCGGGTTGCGCATTTTAAGAGGTGATATCATATCGTATTTCACTCTTATACCATTTAATTGTACTGGTTGGCATCTCTGTATAGTGAGCACTAAAAAAAAAAGGGGGGGGGGGGGTTTTCCCCTCAACCACCCCCCCCCCCCCCCCCTTGAGTAAAAAAATTGGGAAGAAATTGGGGAAAAAAAGAGAAAATGAGGGAAAAATCGGGAAGACAAAAAAACATTTTAAAAACACCGGGAAGAAATCAGGAAAAAAAAATACAAAAATTGGAAAACCGATTTAAATCGGGTAATTATCAGGCCTGCTTTATTCTCTATATGATATGTATTACCTACACCAGAAATACCATAGGTCTCTCTATCTTTTAGATGGGGAGAGGGGGGGGGGGGTGAAATACCCCTTGTACCTATGCAACTAATTTGTTCACTTCTAACCTTGTCTTCATTCAGTACATGGTGTGTAGAAACAATTGTCTTGTTGATACCCTTGATTCCAAACACCAGAAAAACCATAGCTGTGTCATCGTTGTGTTGTTGGCGCAGGGGTCGTAACCTTTGCCTGGAGAGGAGGGGTCAACATCACCCCTACCATGAGGCACGGTAGTTGGAGGGATGATTGGTGGACCTGTGTGAAAATATGGTGGATAAATTTTAATTTATTTTGAGAGCATTTAAGAAGGATTTCAATGCTGACGATGGAGGTTGTATTGCGAATATTGATTCATAGAATTTACAGAAATTCTCTTTTATTGCTGTATGTTGAAATTATCAAGTTTGGGAATCCAGCAAGGAGGAAGTGAAAAATTGCCGTAATTGGAAAAGCTGAGAGCAGTCTTGTGATTTGTAATGCATTCTTATATCAGCTACAAATGAAGAGCAAGCACACTTTTTGCAACAAGGTTTTAAAGCTTGAGTACAGATAATATGCTTTGTAAAACCTGAATGTTGATCATCCCTACAGATTGAAATATGGTGAAATAAAATATAGTGATAATGATGTGAAAAAATACTTCGCAATATCACTAGTACAAAATCTCAAATTATTTTTCAAAATCTCATGATAATTGCTGACTTAATCTTTACATTCTCCTGCCTTATTTTAAATAACAATCTGTCTTCTGAGAGCAAGATAGACAAGATGAACTCTATGATAAGTTGTATAGATATACTGACTGCTATGAGAGGCATAGTTGTTTCTATAGGCTCAAGGGGACGTTACATCCTATTATGACCATGAGGTAATGCTCTCATACGTCTTTTTGACTTTAAGCAAAATAATCAATATGTCTATCACATCATGAGAAACTGAAAATCCTGACATCTTGATAAAAGTTGGGACATTGTTTCAAACTCAAACATAGAATTTAGTGAAGAAACTAGATGGATGAAAATGATGCCTCTGCCATAGAGCAATTTTTCAAATTCAAGTTTGATTGTAATCCATTAACAGGTTCATAGAATATCATTATTACAAGCTATTTTTTATATACATGTATGACCCTTTGGTCTTTGATCTTATGACCCTAAAGTCTAATCAGTTCAATGTCTCTGCAAGATACAAAAATGTCCAGAGTTTGATGGTTATCTGTCCATCGATTCTAATGATAATGTGATCATAAGCTATTTTTGCATACATAATGTGACCTTTGACCTCATGACCCCAAAATCTACTCAGATCATTGGCTCTGCAAGATACATACATGACTAAAGTTTGGCAGGAATCCATCCATCGGTTCTTGAGATAACGCGATCACAAGCTATTTTGCATACATAGTGAGCATAGTGACAATGATGTTTATTATTGCATGAAATCTCTAGAAATTAAAGACAATGTAGTCTGCTAAGAATATTTGAGGCATATCAAAGCATCCCATGGTAGGGTTCATATTTATAGCCCATTGAATTGGTTCCATGCACACCATTATACATCAACACAGCTATTTCATATTTATATGTATTATGTTTCTCAACAAGGATGAGAAAAAAAACCAAAACAAGGCAGCTTGCAAAAGAGATAACGAATGTTGTAGCAACATCTTTACAACCACTGTTATGTTTAGGTTTGACCGTTTGGGTTATAGGTTATGAGTAATATATGAGTTATTTAGATCTGAGTTATAAAGTTTGAAGGCAAGTATATTATAGGCTGACATCTACAGCAATATGTTGTAACATGCCAGTGAATCAAAGCCATTTAAAAAAACTTATTGGATATGATTTGATTTTGGAGTAACATGTATTTTAAATAGACTCAAGAAATTTTTATTTTGGGACTCCTATTCCACAGGTTGAAACCTTGATGCTTACAAAAATTTTACTCAGAAAGAGAATGAAATGATGAATAAGGAGGCATAAAACAAACAAACACACAAACAAATACCTACTGACATCAGGGTTGGGTATCGTTGAGGAATATAACACATGCATTTTAAGAACATACAACATATAACACAAAGCCATAGAAAAATGTATTATGGACAAGATTAATGACTTATGATTACAGATGAGTGAAACATACATGTACAATAAACATGCAAATGCCCATAACCCAAAATTACCCAAAACACACGAAGAAAACAGGCAACCCAAATAACATTTCAATAACCGTGTCTTGCAATTGTATCATCTTTTGAAAAACTAGAAAGGCAATAACTGTGTGAAGTATATAAGTAAGATGTTACACCCTTCTGACTCTCAACAGAATATACATTTTTACAGAAATGGCATGATCGTCTCTGCAGCTTTCCTCTTTCATAAGACATAGAAACAAAGTGTTTTAGTTTTTTGGGCAATGGTAGGTAATGCCATTGTAGAACACTAACAGAAATCTTGTGAGATTATACCGTTTTAAAACTGTGATGCATCAATGTGCTGTGAGCAAATGCCCATATTAACTTTGAAGCAAGGTGCCTAGCCTCTAAACTATAGTTTCGCCAAAGACTACAAGACTTTCCTTCGAACACAATTTTGGTTGCAAGTTTTCTATGCGTTGAATACCCTACAATAACAAACCATCACAGACTCCCTTCTTGACAACGGTCACTTTACGCTTATGCATGCACCCATAAGAGCGCATCTGACATTCGCTGGCATACGTCTCCCCGTCCGACCCGCAAACAGGATCGATCTTCAACTGGTTATCTGTCTTACAGATGCAGCGAGGTCTACCTTGTGATTCATTAAACTCCTGGCAAACGGAGCCATACTTGCAAACCAAGTCAACATCCTTGCATGTCTGTCCTGAGAGCCACACACAAACAAAAAATTGAACTAGAATACAGATGTGTTCAGATGTGATCTGTAAACCACAGCCTTTTTCTTTACAACGTGTATTGAAATGAATGGTGCACAACAAAGGTCTTAAGCATATTCACTGAGCTCTTGAGTTATAAAGTGTTGTAAATTGGAATTTATGTTGTAAATTAAATAGGAATTATGTGGTGCAAAGATGCCCCCCCCCCCCCCCCTGCTTCTTCAGTCAATGACAAATTGTTTCCCCTCTAGAGGGATTCCCATTGTACTGTTTCCCGCCTTTTTGGGGGGTATCTCTATTGAACTCTTTGCATGAGTGCATTTCTTTTGTGTGAATACTAGCATTGGTGCATGCTATAGCAGGCAGGCAGCCATTCTAAGCTATGTTATAGGACTGCAAGCATATGTACATTTGGCCTGCTGTAGGAGAAAATGTGGTCAGACTTTGTTTAAAGTCTGCTGTATTTCTACGAGCTGTGGATATGATACTTGGTAGCATGCATACGGTCGCTATTGTTTAGCGTTTTGGCTAGTATTGGCCGAGGCTGTTGAACGATGAGAAACAATAAAGTACAGACTCTACTTCACTGACTCCGGACGCATTATTTTGTCGTCATGATCTCGAACCCTTTCAATGGTGTCAGAAGTGGGATATGACTGACAGCGAGGGACAATCCAAGACGATTTAGCAGTCCATACCCGACTCACCCTCTCCGTGGCATCGGTGATAGCAACATCATATCAGAGTGACAGAACATGAACTTTAGACTGGTTTTGTGTTAAAACAGCCTCGGTCAGATACTTGATAGTTATCTTTATGCTCATGTATGTTTTGATTTAGTTGATGCATCAATAATATTCTCCTTTTTAATCTTTATGCATGATAAAGTACTTGGAAACCTCAGTACAGGAAAATGGCTACCACTACGACTACCTCGACAACTACAACAACAACAGCAACTATCACGCCAACTGCACCCACTACAAAAACTTCCCCGCCAACAACTCCAACAACATCCAGGGAGCAATCATCTGAAATGGATATGCTGTCCCAATTTTTCCGTCGATCCATCGGGCTACAGAGCATTCTTCGGAGTAACTTGCCAAAATTTCGAGGGCTACCGCAACACGCTAGTGATGTCTCATTGTCAGAATAGCTTGAGGAATTTAATGAGATCACGGCCCACCACAATATGGAAATGAGTAGCAAGGCTCGACTTCTTGTAGATCACCTCGCAGGACCAGCGCGAGAGGAAATCTTGTGTCTCAGTGAATCAAAGAGGGGTGATATTGATGAAATTGTAAGTTGCCTCAAATTATGCTTTGGCTATCAAGAGACCACGCAGACCCTTAGTAGCAAGTTCCACAACCGTGTTCAAAAGGAGGGAGAATCGCTTTGTGATTTCAGCCGTGTCCTGCTACGCACTTATAACAAGATGGAAAAAGCAGCTACCACACAAGCTCAAGGAGAAGCGCTGAGCCAACTATAAGATAAGGCTTTGAGGGTTCAGTTCGTCAACGGAGCACATGAGGCTTGGGTGAGGAGAGAGCTTAGGCGAATTCAGTTGACGAATGAATCCAGCGGGTTCTTCAAAGTAAGGGAGGAGGCTCTCCAACTCTTTCAAGACACCCCCACTACCCAGAGGCCCAGAGTGCGAGAAGTAGATGTTGAGGTGGGAAGGGTAGTCAGTAATGATTCGACACCCCTCATGCAACAGATGGTTGAACAGCAGAAAGCAATGATGACATAACTAGAGCATCTTCGAGATGAAGTAGCCAGGCTGAAAAGAGCGAGACCTCTGCAGAGAAGGAAGACAGATGGAGCATGCTATGGCTGTGGCCAGAGGGGACATTTCAGGCGAGACTGTCCCAACGTGCCTCCAAACTTTCCAATGCCTCAGTACAACTTCCCCGCTGGCCCTAGAAACCAGGATAATCAAAACTTCCCTGCTTGGAGTATGGAACAGGGAACAAGGAGCCAAGAGCATTTCAACATACCGGCAACACTCTATCAAGCTCCACCCCAACCAAATACCACAATGCATCACCAACATGCTCCACCACAGGAGGAAAACTAGTTTCCTCTGTTGTTGAGGGGAAACAGCAGAGGACATTAGACAACGGTGTAACACAGAAGAGCCCATGGAGGAAACCACCCCCAACCCAAAATTTGTTATGTCCTTAACTGATAATGGAAAGGATGATGCAGAATTGAGTTTGACCCACAGTAGACACGACTTCAGTGGTTCTCATACTGGGCCAGGACTCAATAGAGGCTGGTATCGTGACGACGGCTTGGGCTGCCTGACTTCCTGTTCTTGAATTTCTGCATTCTGTACACAAAGTAGGAAAATATTCATGCTTTTTATAATAGACATATCAGGAGCAAGCTATTCTTCCTGTCGATATGTTTTATATGGATGGGCTTTAATACCATTCAACAAGTCAAACTCTTACTCAGACCAAGGACCAGTCTCCAGATATCCACCAGGCTCCCAATGGATATAAAGGGTTAAAAGAACTGGCTTTCCACCAGCCTTCCTGTATGACTGATCTTGAAAGAACTTGCTTTCCACCAGCCTTCCTGTATGACTGATCTTGAAAGAACTGGCTTTCCACCAGCCTTCCTGTATGACTGATCTTGATAGAAGTGGCTTTCCACCAGCCTTCCTGTATGACTGATCTTGATAGAAGTGGCTTTCCACCAGCCTTCCTGTATGACTGATCTTGATAGAAGTGGCTTTCCACCAGCCTTCCTGTATGACTGATCTTGAAAGAACTGGCTTTCCACCAGCCTTCCTGTATGACTGATCTTGATAGAACTGGCTTTCCACCAGCCTTCCTGTATGACTGATCTTGATAGAAGTGGCTTTCCACCAGCCTTCCTGTATGACTGATCTTCATAGAACTGGCTTTCCACCAGCTTTCCTGTATGACTGATCTTGATAGAACTGGCTTTCCACCAGCCTTCCTGTATGACTGATCTTGAAAGAACTGGCTTTCCACCAGCCTTCCTGTATGACTGATCTTGATAGAACTGGCTTTCCACCAGCCTTCCTGTATGACTGATCTTGAAAGAACTGGCTTTCCACCAGCCTTCCTGTATGACTGATCTTGATAGAAGTGGCTTTCCACCAGCCTTCCTGTATGACTGATCTTGATAGAAGTGGCTTTCCACCAGCCTTCCTGTATGACTGATCTTGATAGAAGTGGCTTTCCACCAGCCTTCCTGTATGACTGATCTTGAAAGAACTGGCTTTCCACCAGCCTTCCTGTATGACTGATCTTGATAGAACCAGCTTTCCACCAGCCTTCCTGTATGACTGATCTTGATAGAAGTGGCTTTCCACCAGCCTTCCTGTATGACTGATCTTGAAAGAACTGGCTTTCCACCAGCCTTCCTGTATGACTGATCTTGATAGAACCGGCTTTCCACCAGCCTTCCTGTATGACTGATCTTGATAGAAGTGGCTTTCCACCAGCCTTCCTGTATGACTGATCTTGAAAGAACTGGCTTTCCACCAGCCTTCCTGTATGACTGATCTTGATAGAACTGGCTTTCCACCAGCCTTCCTGTATGACTGATCTTGAAAGAACTGGCTTTCCATCAGCCTTCCTGTATGACTGATCTTGATAGAACTGGCTTTCCACCAGCCTTCCTGTATGACTGATCTTGATAGAACTGGCTTTCCACCAGCCTTCCTGTATGACTGATCTTGATAGAACTGGCTTTCCACCAGCCTTCCTGTATGACTGATCTTGATAGAAGGGTTAAAAGAACTGGCTTTCCACCAGCCTTCCTGTATGACTGATCTTGATAGAACTGGCTTTCCACCAGCCTTCCTGTATGACTGATCTTGATAGAAGGGTTAAAATAACTGGCTTTCCACCAGCCTTCCTGTTTGACTGATCTTGATAGAACTGGCTTTCCACCAGCCTTCCTGTATGACTGATCTTGATAGAAGTTGGCAAACACATGAACGAATAAAAAGAACAGTTAGACAAATTTTTTGTAAGAAAGAAAAAAATATTTGATGGTGTTGGGGTCTTCATAACTAACAGTTGGGTGCACACAAACATAAATGTGTAGGGATTGCTAATACAAACTGAGCAAGGAGGCAATTACTTTGAAAGATTACATTACCCAGTACTTACAAAGAAAGTTCACAGTTGAGAGCACGGGACCAGATGTTAAGAGCTGACGGCATTATCATAACCACCATTAACCAACAGAAGACTACAAGAAGCATCATGAATAAACCAAAGTCATAAATGGCTGGAATCTGTAAAGAATAGAACAAAGACAAATTGGCAATACATGTTTACGCAGATGCATTATCCAGGTGTTTGGTTCACAGATGAGGTAAATTTCCATAGTTTCAAGAGTAGAATTTCATAGAATAGATCATAACAAGTCAACGCAAAAGCGTAGCATCCCCTTGCAGGGTACAAATGGCCTATATACGTCTGAACAAGTTACCTCCATTGGACTATACTATTATATTACTAGGCAAGGAAGTTAACCACATTTTCACAAATATAATTAGGTGTTTTTGCATATTTAATGAGCTATGACCTTTCACCTTTGACCTACATACTCAGAAATCGAACTTAGGCTGTACATGTATTTTGATACCATGTACCTTCATATTAAATTTCATTAAAGGTGAAATTCAAAGAAAATCACAAATATGTCAACTAATGTATCACTAGAACTGGTAGGCTAACAGATGGCCATCATACAAGTTTTAGGTCAACTACATATCGGGTGATTTATAAAAATAGAAATACAACCACCTCCATAGCAGCTGGGATATACGAGAGATTCGCCGGGAAAATAACAATGTTTTAATGACGTCACTATATGGACCAATACTGCCCAAGCAGACGACATCCCATAAAGAATGAACATAATTGCAAAGCTATTATTTGTCAAATTATTTTGGCCCGAATTCACAAAGGAGGTTTGAGCTCAAACCTTGGTTTACGTACGTCATATGACGCGTTTTACGCGTTTTTTACAAACCTGGTTTGTAAAGAACAAAAGGAGGTTTGGCGAAACAAAAGGAGGTTTGAGCTCAAACCTTGCTTTGTGAATTCGGGCCAATGAGTTTAGTGTATATAAATGTAATGGCATGTCAAACCATTCAAAAGGGGATATGACCCAATTCTGATAACTTAAATCTTTTGCTTGTAAATACACAGGATAGGGGTTAATTAACAATCAAAGAAACCAGACTTTCAAATTGAAAAACCCCCGGAATGATATTAAGGACGGCATTTGTTCCCTCTTGAAACGCCGAACATACCACGGTGTGTGCAGCTGAAAATACAACGGCGTGTTATTTTGTTTGTAAGCGACAGATTCCTTTATTTTTTAGTATCGCTGCATTTGTCATCAAATAAAACCATGTGCGGGGTTTAGAGTGAGACAATTGATTATACATTTAGCCTGACGGTAGTGAAGTAAGAGAAAGAACTCAAAAGAAGATGAAAACACAGGCACTGGAAATGTGTGAGATGTCATGGGACATTGTCTGCTTGTGCAAATCATGTCCATACTGTGATCTCACACATCTCAGTAGCGTTTGGAGAGCTCTTCAGGTGCTATGCCGGGGCTGTATTTAAGCATTTTGTAATTTATAATAATCATTACTTTGAATACTTCCAAGCATTAAATTTTGAAAACCTTGTCGAATCAAAGTTTCAACTTTGCAATAATGAAAATAAAGTTTTTTTTTAAATCAATGAATATCTACTTTAAAATTTGTCAAACATTACTCCAAAATCGAACTTAGCCTGTATTTTGATATCATGTACCTTCATATAAAATTCATTAAAATCTGTCAATTATTACTGAAGTTATAATCTGTCAAACTTTACTGAAGTTATCGATCGGAAACCAAATTTTTTACGGACGCACGCACGGAAGGGAGGAAGGAAGGACTGACGGCAGGGTTACTACATTGTACAGTGCGTCCCAGAAAAAACGAAACCGAGAAGTATCGATGTTTTATCATAACTTAATCACAACCATAATTAATGAATGATACATATTTGGAAAGCTTAGAGTCTCTTCTTTCAGTTGATGCTACTCACGTGATGCATATTTTACGCATGAGTGATTAAAATCCATTTGAAGGAAGGAAACCAAAAAGTAATTTGGCGGGCGGTATCTGAATTTCAAAGAAAAATTCATATTTCTAGAAAGTTCATTTTCTGCTCTTTCATATGATACCTCAATCAAGAAAAATGAGCCAGGAATAACAAAGTTCTGTTTGTTTAAAGTAGTGCTTGCATTTCCATAATTTTATTAAACGAAATTAACAAAAGACTTAACTCCATTTTGTTGACAATCAGCCGTAGACGAGAGTCTTTATGCATGGCTGATTGTCAACGAAACGGAGTTAAGTCTTTTGTCAAATCTGATTTTTGCTACGGCAGGCACCCAGTGAAAACGAATTCGTTTGTTAAAATTATGAAAATGTAAGGGCTACTTAAATTTTATATGAGTTGTTGCGATTTTTTGGGACCAAAAAATATGTCCGTATTTGTCGGCGATAAGGCCGCAGCGCCGCACCCCCAACTTTGACATTTCGTAGAGGAAAAAAAAAAACCAAACCAAACGGACAGCCCATTTATATTTCACACTAGCTTATACAATTTGTATGTATGCAAACATTTGAGGAAGATACTACATGTATATGTTTAGGATCATTAAATAAGGTATTAAGGTAATGTCTTTTTCTATACATGCCCTTTTTAAAAGGTATTTTCAAATGAAAATCCATATTTCCCATAAATTTTTAGAAGAACATTTTAATTTGCTTGATTTTATCAACTTTATATACCTGTATCATACCCGTGTCATGTACATGTACACTGGGTAATGCTTAAGTGGGTGATTTTGAGCTTTTGTAACCTACCAAATAGTTTAGATTGACCATACAATCTTTGGTTATATGACGTAATTTGGAACAACCTCTGTAAAAATGAAAACCTGATGATTTGCAAACACACAGCAATGTAAATAGCAAGAGGAGAGGTTGAAAAATTGAAATTTGCTTTTCTCACATCTATCTTTGCCCCTCATTTTAACTAGTTAAAGTATGAAAATGTGTGTTAACAGTTGAATGTAACATCCGAAACGTGCTAACAGCATACCAGAAAGTGCTGTTAAAATGGCTGAATATTTTTTATGAGTCACTTTTATTGAGATTTTTTCTGATAAATTACAATTAAAGATATACTAAAGCAGCCAGCCATGCCTTGCATCACAATGTGTGGCTTCAATATTTTATGTTTTATAAGTCAATTTTGCAGAAAATTCAGATATTTTACGGAAAATCTGATTTTTTGCATCATATTTCTTCATATTTTTATATTTAGATCTGAATGAAATTATCAAATTAGTGTTTTTAACAGGAGTGTGCATTGTGAAATGGTAACTCGCACATATGATCGAAAATTAGTTGAAATTTGCAAACTATGTGTTAACAATCAAATAGTGTAACGTCCAAAACACCCTTTTTGAGCTTACACAAAATTATTGGATTTGAAAGACCTTATTTGTGTTTTGACTTGTGTTAAGACTTATAATAACTTATTTCATAATGATTTATTCACTCCGGATACCCTCAAATATGGATTATCATCATTTATTTGGTATTTTTTGTTTCGGACGTTACAACTGTTAAATTTCTTTTTTTTGGTGGGTAGCCGCCATGAAATGTTAACAAGTGTTACGAAAGATAGGTCCTGCAGTTCATATATTTTCTGCTACTTCAAATTGAAAGTTGTTTCGGACGTTACAAAATTGTTTACGGAAAATGAGACAACTTTTTAAAATTTTGAGTATATTTCTAATATAAGCGCTACTACAATTAAATTATATTTTCTTTTAATTTAATGACTTGGAGTAACTAATAAGCTTATTCAAACCATAAACAATCTCATTAATTTATTGTTCTAGTGGGTTAAATGAGGGTCTACATTGTTTACGGAAAATGTAACGTCCGGAACACCATTTTCAATTGCACTGTTCCATCAAAATACAGGAGTTAATTCAGATTACTGTTAACTTTCTTTAAGATCCACCCATGCTCATTAATCATCAATAGAAAAAAAACATATTGTTTGTGGGTATATATTTTTTCGGCTTCAACCAAAAAGGTATGTCAATTTTGTTACAAAATTCCGTAAACAATTGGCTGTTCAGGGATACCTCATGCACATAAAGCAATGTTGAAAATTGTTCATTAAGCTATGGGAGGTCAATCTAGGTCCACGCTACAAGAAAAAGTTGTAATTGATTTCTAATTCTTTATCTTTGAAAATATTCAGGCTCTCAAAGGGCCATTTAGCTATTTGGTCATAGTTTTAAAAAAACAGTGCCATATCCCCTCCGACTTAGTCGGCGAGGGGATAAAAAGCAGATAGGTGGATATATATATATAGAGAGACAGAGACAAAGAGAGAGAAAGATAGAAATAAAAAAACATGCAAAAACCAGTACAGCAGCACACATACCTGTGAGGCCATGTTGGCTCCAAATGCCCCTGCTGTTGTGATGGAGGTAAAAAAAGTGGCACCCCCCGCTGTAGTAATGGTATGAGCCATTCTGAGGGCAGGGTCTTTGATTGAGTCAGCTTGACGAAATGTGTTGACAAATACAAACACATCATCTACACCTGAAAGAGAATGGAATAGGATGATACCAAAAATGCAGTAATTATGATATGATTTAATTTGATTTGAGTTCAAACAGGGAAGCCTCATCTGCAAATGAAATAGTATTCTTCTTAGGGGAGCTTGAGTTACCTAATCTTAACCTCAGATTTACTCATTTTGTCCTCAGTTTCTTTTCTCCAACAAACTCATCATTCTCTGGTTATTTTTCAAAAACATGATAATCACTATCATTTTATAATAATACAAACATATAGTATCAGTAATGGCAACATATTTGTATAGTTCCAAAAGAGGGACAATTTTCCTCAGAATTAGATTGTAGCATTATTCAATCTTCCATGCACCAAACTCACTTCATGTACTTGAGAACCCAGCATAAACACTGCGTAAATATCAAGTGCATGACCAAAGCAAAATAAAATCAATTTTGTTGTTTGAGTTAAAACACTGGTAAAGACATTGTCATTTTGATAAAATTATGAACATTCAGCAGAAGTTAATCAATATTTTAATTACTAATAATAACAATAATTAAAAAAAGTCTTGTATAGCACATATCACATTATGATAACGTCCTTCACGCTTCCAAGGAAGTTTGGATATTATTACCCTGGATTTAGCTATGGTAGCCGTTATCATTGCGCAGAGCATTTCAAGGAATTATCCTGCCAGGTAGCAATTTAACACCTGGGAGGAGAGTGGGAGATGTGGATTAATGTCTTGCTAAAAGATGTGAGTGGCAGGCTGAGATCCAAACCCTCAAAACTTGAGTTGAAAGTCGAGTGAATGAACCGCTATACCATGACAATTCCCTTGAATTTTTATTTCACTGTTGCAATATAAGCTCACAATCATGATACAGTTTATGCGAGTTCAAATAAGCGCCCGGACATCAATTATATACAATGACATACCAGTAAATTGTATCAAATAACAGAAAGACAAGTAACTAGAGATTAATAGCATTAACCAAGGGCAAAGAGGTGGCAAAGGATATATTATGAAAAGCCTCATATCTCCACACGGACAAGCCAACTGTTTAGAACACTACTTAAAGCCATAATCAGTAGCTTTGGTCCCTGTACAGCCATGGCCATAACAGCTACATGTAGGTAGTTTAACTCACTGCATCTGCTCTTTAAACAGATTTCGTATACAATCCATATGTCAAACACAAGGTCTGCACATGTTTTGGAAGGCTTGCAGAAATGCAAGTGCCTGGAGGTTTTGTGACATTTCCAATAATCTGTACATACATGTGGCTACAATTTTTGATCAACGCAAGTGACACATACAGCCATTGTACTACTTTGTAAGCTTTGCAAGGGCTTCTTGCAAAAGGTCCTAAGCAGTACAGCCATATGGAGCTGTAAGATATCGCACGGCAGTTGCAAGTAACCTGCACCGGGGGTATGAGATTACCTCAAGGATTCTTGCAGGTAAAGGGGAAAAATGTTTTTGAGGAGGGTGCAAGGGTTCGTAAAAAGGATGTGCCTGTGGTACAAGGTGGCCTTCCACCCAAATGCAACTGTGGACATGCATATATATGCAAAAAGATACAAGGCGGGTTGAGACCATAGCGTTTGACTGATTGGCTCTTCACTGATACAAAGCAAACTATTCGCATCTTTAAAGGGATCTGGTAACTTTGTCTCAGATTCTGAAACAAAATCCTGGATTTAGCTCATGCTACAATGATAATTATAAACATTTAGGTCAGTCAGGAACCCCATGACTTTTACAAGCCGATCACCCGTCTGATTATCAAGATATTTATGATTGGAAATCGAAACCAAATTTTGCGTTTGCCAAACAGTTTTCATAACACTACAGTTTATTGGGGGAAACTTCAAAAATTGGGTGGATAGTGATTCTTTACAATTTTGATATATTTGGATGCCCCTGTGGATGTATTATAAGCACTAGAAAATTTAGCCTCTAAAACACTTCTGCTTTCGAGAAAAATTGAATATAAAAATTTACCGGTGCTCCCGGTAAATTTTGATAAATTTCAAATAGCTCAGCTACGGCCGTACAATTGTAGCAGCGACAATGAAAATCTCAGAATATGTAGTTGTGATATATAATTTCCAAACGGGAATATCTAATCGGTCGATTTTAGTCAAGAAACATTGTTTTATAGCTTACTTAATATCTTGACCTTGAGAGGGAGCTATACCACATAAAGAGTTTATTATTTATAATTTCATAACTTTAGACTCGATTCCAACCGCGACAACGATCACTGAATATTGTAGGACCGCATTTGCTTCCAATATGTTCACTTGAACCAAATTCATTACCCCATACCAAAACTTTGTATTACCTTTAAGGTAATAATTGGTTTACATCCATTGCACTAACAACTTTTTAATTAATTTTTCTATATCTAGATCTATATTTAGACAAACAAAATTGCATTTCAGGCATGCAGAAATAGGTCATTTGGTTTCATGTGTCCGGTAAAAAATTTCATGCGTCCGGTGAAATGATTTCATGCATCCGGTAATTGTTATTTATTTAAAAAATCAAGTCCATTCTATAAAACAGATGATACCCAGTTTGATTTTGTGGGTCGGTGGAATTGTGTGCATGCTCAAAGTTACTTTGTGCTCACATTTCCTACCGACCCACTTATTTGTATAATAACAACCAATGCAAGGACATTTATATCATTAAAGAAACAATAAACAATATTTTTCTGTTCCATTAAAATTCATTAGGGCAAGACATAAATCTCATGTTACCTAAGTGTACAGGATTGTCCTTGAAATAATGGCAGAAAATATGATGACTAGAATAAAAGGGTGCTTTCTGTGTTCATGGTTGCATTGTGCATCTATTTTTCAATGCATGACCGAAGAAAATGTACAGGGTGAAAAGAAGGTTTGACCTACTAAAAAGGGGGAAGAAAAAAAAGCTTAGCCAATAAAAATTCCTGTCCTGAGTGAGTTGAAACACGATGATTGCAATCTTCCACTTACCTATTCCAATGATCACAAAAACAGAGACAACGTTGAGGAGGCCGAGTGCCTCAATACCAAAGAAGACATGGTAGCAGAAGTAGGCCAGACAGAAGCTGTATATGATACTCAGAAGACCACAGATCGTCAGCCAGAGAGAGAAGGATGTGAAGACAAATAGGAGAACAAAGATGGCGACAAAGGTCGGGATGGAGAGGAGGATGTCATGGTAGATGGTCATCGAAACCTCCTGATCAAAGATCTCTGTACCACCGTACAAGGACATCAACTTTGCTGCATAATGGAAATATTTTAAGGGAACAAAGATCTATCACTAGTATTTATCTCATTTGAAGTATTAATCCATATTGAATACAACCAATAAGCATTTTGCTTAATCATTTTTTTAACATTGTTTATCTAAATCATTAATAGTACATTTGCCTAGACTATTCTATTTCATTCAAATGTGAATTATTACCCAGGCTTTTAATTCTGACAGCCTCATTCAGTGGAATAATCCTGCCAGATCACACTTACTACATCTGGGTCAAGAATCGATCAGTGTTGAATTGAAATGCTTCAAATTCTAACTTGTTTTGTACCACACATTGTAGGATACATCTATCAATATTTCAAACAAGTTCATGTTCACCACAAAATTCTCAGCTGTGCAATTAAATGTTCTGATTAGATAGGCCATTCATGCTTTGCAAAGGAATACAGGAATGCTGTGTCAATTACAAAACAAAGCAAACCAACAGCAACAACAATACTTACTCTGTAGACTTTGTGTCCAGGAGTTTGATGTAAGTAAAGATAAACTTTTTGTACTCCTCATACGCTTGCGATCTTGTCATATTATCATGAGGTCGTCCAAACCAGACCTACCAACAATAAAAATAAATAATAATACTTGTAAAACTTCTAATATTTTACAAGATGAGAAATACATGTACATATTTCTCTCAATTCAAAGGTAAAGTAGATTTCCGACAGAGGTTGTAAAAGCAAATTTGTAAGTCAAATAAATTATTTCCTCATGCATCTAAAAGTTCAAAATCAACTAGAATTTAATTCGTCACGAGGACGAATAAGGTGGTCTGCTTCAAGTCTTATGATAGATTATAATATTTACTATATTGAAAAAGGGAGAAGTTATATAGACATGTAAACAATGATGATCATGATGATGATCATGATGATGATGTTCTGGATAGTAATGGTGATGATGATCATGGTGATGTTGATGATCATCATCAACAGACCATGATAACATCTGATTGAAAAAATGAGGGGACATTTAGATAGCGTAAAGTCTCAGCTACAACATACTAAAAAATCAACAAAAATCAAGCTGGAATAACGGCGATATTGCTCGCAAAAGACATTAATGTAGAATCCAGATTTGAGAAAAAGTCATCTCCCGTAAGGATTACACGCAAAAAGTAATGGATCAAGTGATAATAGGGTAATAATAAAGTAAATATGGTTGTTTATTACATTATTTGCGATTCTACATGTTTTAATATTCAAAGGAGATGGTACAGTGAAAGGTCAAAAAGAAAAAAAAGTGGAGAAAAAAATTGTTAGAGACGCCCGGACGCGAACCAGGGACCTCAAGGTCGGAAGTCAAGTGCGTTACCGATATACCAGAACATTTCCCATAGAGATTACACGTAAACCGAAAAAGGAATTCTCAAATCCCACTTTGTAGGTGAAATATGAGCATGATCCCGGCATCTGATCGAAAAATAAAGGGCACACTAGTGATAGCGTATTTTCTCAGCTACAACATACTCAAAGCTCAGCGTAAATAAAGATAAAACGACGGAGATATTGCTCGCGAAAGACGAGAATGTAGAATCCAGTTTTGAGAAAAAGTCATGTCCCATAGAGAATACACGCAAAATGTGATAAATTGACATGCCTCCTTGAATCGCAAAAGTACCATGATGCCATTGTCAAAATGAAATATTGTGGTGACTGCATTTGTAGAGAATATTCTCAGGTAGAACATATCAAAATTGAAAAAAAATTGATCAATATTTACAGAGATACAATCAATTTTCCAAAAATCTGCTGACGTCATAATATGCAAATTGAAATTTTGTGTTCGGAGGCCATTATGATGACGTCATGAGTTAATTGAGGGTCAAATGAGACTAGAAATCATATCTCCGACTCATAATCTATCCAAATATGAAAAAAAATTGGGGTATCCATCCATTCTGAAGAGTTACAATGAATTTTGTATGGGCATGTTTTTGCACATGTATGTTATGTATTAAAAGAGCTCGCACGCACGGATGCGTATCTTAACAGACGCTCATTCCGTTATTAATGGTCAGAAAAAGGTGTACAAGGTATCAAAATGCTTGAAAAAATGCTTGAAAAAATGTGCCAAATATGATGACAGAGAAAATTTGGCGATTCTACGTTGCGAAATGCAAGTACGCATGCGCGTGTGCGCGTTTTTTTGCAAAATGCTTAAAATGGCCTGAAACGTATGCAAAATTAATTTGGGACGAATCGGAGCATTATAAAATTTTGATGCGCGTCGAGGTGCGCGCACAGATTTTGTTGACATTTTTAGTTGACCTTTGACCTGAAGTTGATGTATACTAAATATGGTTCATTTTTGATTACTCGTTATTGAGATATGATAATGACCTGATTTTCACAAAATGGCGCCTGGATGAAGTCACGATGACCCCATGAACTTGAAAAAGGTTTCGGGAACTTGATATTAAAGGGCCTGATGACTGACAGAAATTCAAAGGAAATTGACCTTGTCGATTTCGAGTAAACGTGTGCACAAAAAAGTGTACGGAAGAAATAAAAATAAATAAATAAAAATAAATAAATAAAGAAAAAAAATTCTAACAAAATCAATAGGTGATCTGTCATCGACAGACCACCTAATAAGAATAACATGCATATAAAAGGTTATTCGACCCATTATCTGCACTTCAATATTTGTGAGAAGAAATTATAAATCATTGTTTTTAGATCAATAGACTAAATGTATAATTGCATACTTCAGGGGAAATAAAAATCCTCTCATTACAAATGACTTCACTGTCAGACACTATTGAGTGACTGACTGGCTTTTTTTCTCTCTTTGGTAATAACATATATAAAATGAGCTGTAAAGGGTACATGAGCATTTGTCTACATCAATAACCGACTTCTTGTGATGGCCAAAAATTAACTGATTGAATCTTATTTTCCCACTTGGAGACATTTTCGAGTCCCACCTTTTTTAGGGAAGTTCTAAATTAGTAAGATCTTTCAAATGCCGTTGGAAATTAACCTTTTCATTTTTTTTGGCCTGCAAATGGGACATAGTACCTTTAAAGAGGAAATAAAATACAATTTTTCATCTGTTGATGAGGAACACACATTAAGAGCATAAACTGTATAATGAGTTTTGTTCTACCCTGGTTATTTTTGACATGCACAAAGTATGTTTTTTATGGTATTTCCTAGAAAACTAAAAAAAGTCTTTTATTTTCTTAAAGATTTTTTTTTTAAATAGACAATAAACACATTTTTAGGACAAGGATTTGGAACAAAAGATAGATGGGAAATATGTTCAGAATTGAAAAAAGTGCAACAAATTATTTTTCTGTGGTACTAGGTTTTTACTAGTTTTAGACAATTTTATTTTGAGTAGGGCTATTTTCCAAAAGAATTTGAACAATTAGCTTAATAGTCAAGTATTTGGAGCACAAATATAATTAAATCATTTTAATACATAAATCTTCTAATAACAAAAAGCAATTTTAATCCACATTCTTCCCTATATAAATGAGTAAGTATACATGTATGTAGAGCCTATTTTGAGGAACAAGTTTGGCTTATGATTGATCGCAAGTACATTCATTTATATTTTTATTCTTTCATTTGGTTACTTGATAATAGAGAGACATAATTCTATGAAAGAAGGCATGAAACAAAACAAAACCATAAAAATACAAATGAACAACAACAACACATTATCTGAAAGAAGAAGAAGAGGAGCATGAAAGGGGAGAATGAGAAAATAAAGACTCTAACCTTTTGTCAAGTACAACAGGATTAAATAAAAAGGGGAATGTATACATGTATGCATTAATTCTATCAAAATGCAGCTATTATCCAAAGTAACAAAATAACCATTAAATCTACATAGTCACACTCGGCGAGACTCAACAGCAAACCATGTGATCCACAGTCCGGAGATGTATCCACTGTACCATGACACCTCCAAATATATTTGAATAAATAATAAATACATAAATAAATTAGAAGGGAATTTATAAGGCAAAATTGGAAATAATGATAATTTTCAAATTTCCTACCTCTGTTCGTATGAACTTTGACCTGCAGGTAGCGCTGTTCATGTGTGTATCTACAAACCAGTAGAACGTCTGATGATTCATCGCCATTTTAAGTGTACCATTGATATCTGCTAACTCAGTACCCATACCATCATAGCGAATCTGAAACACAATATAAAAGTCATGACAACTGACGTGTTCACTCACATTTATACAGTTTTTTAACGCCGACTTAATGGCCTTCTTTGGCATTCTATAAGTAAACGGAGTATGAAGAAAATAAAGGATAACATTAACATAATAATAATAATATTTAATTTTTATATAGAGCTTAATACAAATGTCTCTAAGCGCTTTACAAATATACTTCTATTACCCCGGTCATTGGATTCAGTGCTTGCCTGCACACAACGTGTGCACAATCTCCACTCCCTGGGGAGCATTCCAGCCAGGCGTTACATGATGCTCAAAAACTGTTTGACAAACAATGACGGTTGCATTCTACCGGGTACCCATTTAACACCTGGGTGGAGAGTAGCAAGCGCAGGTTAATATCTTGCCAAAGGATATTAGTGCCGTGTCGGGATTCGAACCCTCGACCTTCGCATCTTCAAGTCAAGCGCCTTAAACCACTCGACCACGACACTCCCACATAATGCAACATTAAACGAACCCTGCCTATACAAAACCTATGTTGGACTTTGGTTCTAGGCGAGCCTTTCTTAAAGCAATATATTTTAATTGCAATAATTCTTTGTAGAAGTAATAACTGAAGCTCATATTTTGAATACAGTAAATCCACAAGGAACATCTAAAAAAAGGGGGCTTGAAAATGTCTTTAAGTGGGAAAATAACGACTATTAGTTGTCGAATCGACTTAGGAGCTATAGAGCCAGTAAGTAATAGTCTGATTTTTCAGACCATTGTACCGAATGGTCGTACGTTTTATGCTGCGCAAAGATTCAATTAGTTTAATTTTGGCCATTACAAGAAGTGGGTTATTGATGTAGACAAATGCTCATGTACCCTTTACAGCTCATTTTATGTATGTTATTACCAAAGATGAAAAAAGCCAGTCAGTCACTCAATTAGTGTCTGACAGTGAAGTTTAGCAAGTAAACAGGTTTCCTTGCATAATTTGAATATTAGGACACTGCTAGTGTTTAGATTTCACAGATAGGACATACATGACATATTCATAATTCCTGCAAAGTTCTACAGAATTTGATGTTGGCTGCAAAAGGGACATAGTATCTTTAAAGAGATGGCTCATTGAAATGTGGAAAATGGGCAAATTACACCTCTACAGATTGCTGAGAACATTAACAAAATGAGCAAATTACTTTTGAAGCCCTCACTGTTGTGAGGAATAAATTAAATGCAATTTTGTTACCCTTTCCTGAACCCACTCACTAAGTGAATTGACGGCGTTATTTTACATGCGAAATGATGACGTCACAATATGAACAACCTACATCACACATTCGGGACAATGTTGGATACCCATTGCAATCTTCAGATATGGATTAACGTTGTTTGTATATTTACCGCCAGTGGTGATATTTCCTCTTTTTGGGCATTTTGAATGAGATACACTGAATAAATGATACTTTCTATAAATGTTTGTTTGATTTTTTTTTTCCGTCACATTTGAGCATAAAAATCGGAAAAATAATCACATATTCTGAGGGCACTTCAGCGTGTATGTGTCTGATCTGGGAAGGCAAAGGACATTTGGCATGCTGACCTAACGACTCTTTTGGAGTAAAATAGGCGACAAATTGACATAGAATAGTCCAGATATTCATTACAAAAATGTGTGATTAGGCTGATTAATTTACATTTTTGATAAATTAAGTCGTATAGGAACTGATTAACCGAGAGAAACAGATCAGTCCGGTTCCCGATTTACGGCTAGCTCGAGCGCCGGGCTACGGGCTAGGCTGGCTAGCAAGCTGCGCTAGATGTGATGCACGCATATAGAGGTCAGTGTATTGCACACATAGTACATGCACAGAGTACGCTTGCACAGCTACTAGCTACGGGAAACTTGAACGCTACATCGACAATATATTCACTCGCTTTTTGGAAGTTATATACCATTTAGCTAGACTAACGTCAGATTAAGAACCAGAACCATGCCATGGAGGAGCCTTCTGGAGAATAATCAAGTATGTTTTCGTCCATATCCATATTTCCAGGGGATTTTGATGAAGGTAAACAGCGTTAGGTATAAATGGTTACGGCACGCAAACTGCATCTCGCACCGTCGTCAATCATTTCAGCTGAGCGGCCCGCTGTTCATATTGTGACGTCACTTCAAAAATCAGCTGTTTTACGATGTTTTGGGGTTGATTTTTCGTCAAGTTCAATCAACTTTTATAAATTTCGCTCGAATGTACAAGTTACACAAATGTAATGATTTTACTCAGTGTAATTTTTTAATTGCAATGATACCAAATTCAGTCAAGTTTAAAATCAATAAACCATCTCTTTAAATATACACAAGTTCATGTACATGTACATGTATGCATTTACCATATTTAGCATTTGACTTGGTGAACAATTTTGAGATGGAAATATATACAAGGTAAAAACTTTTTTTTTTTTTTGGGGGGGCAGGGGCAGAAGGCACATGCCCCTGAATATGGCACTAATAGATTACAATTATTGAAATACATGTAGGGAGGTGATGGGATAGATAACCTAGCCCTCTGCATTTCTTTATGAAAGCACACTTCATAATTTAGAATTAGTGCAAAAAAGTCACATAAATGCAAGGGTAGTCAAACTCGGAGTAGCATACCAGTAATTTTTTGTTGTTGATTTGTGATTTTTTTAAATTTTCCTATTTTTTTAATTTTTTTTTTTTTTTTTTTTTTTTTGGGGGGGGGGGGGGGGGGGGGGTTACACACAACTTGAATGTGTAATGACTTGACCTTAGAAGAACTTTGCATTTGTAAATGCCGTTGTATTGTCTATATTGTGTGGCTTAAAGTCTGGCCTTTTATTCAATTGTCACTTTTTAGTCACACCTGTAGCAGTGTCACGTGGATAGCCCGTTTGTATAAGCTCATTCATCTAGAATAGGCTACTTAACCACCCTGAATAATACTACCAAAGGATTCCAGAAATATAGGTTGAATGTAACATTTAATGTTAACTCAAATCAAGGAGGATATTACAAATATCCTTGCTCAAATAGAACACATCATATTATTGTCGTTTACAAAATAATAAGTATCTGTAAATAGGATACAGGCATTCAATGAAGTTTAAATAAATGTTTGTCTTCTCTGAGTTCATTTAACGTTTATAGTTCGATGAAGCTATACGACGACTGCAACGACCAACGTGGGTTGATCAGTAGCGACGGCAAGTGATTGCCCTAGCTGAATAGTGGAAAGCTAGAGATGCGCCCCGTTGATCTGGTTGAAGATAACTCTTAAATGACCGTCAAACACCCAACTTTGTGCTAGCCGAGGTTGCCCTATATGTAGTCCGAGGTTGACTTTACGTAGGCAGAGGTTGACCGCCGTCTAAATTAATAAAAGACCGGAATCTTAGTGGCATAGGTCCTAAAATTAACACGAAAACGCAAAATACAACTTGTATTACATCAAGTTTCCAACATTAGCAAAAATATCCATATTTTAAAAGACTCGGCCAAACAAAAAAATACATATCATTCGGTAATAAAACCGCTTCATATCTATCCTCTTTAAATGTCCATATTTTGTCCATATAAAAATGACATACACTGTAGGTTTACATGCAATGATGTATAAAAATGTACTTTACTTACAATTCGGCATTGAGAAGAGGGGAAACAGTCTCAGCATGCACTGGGTTGGCACCACACCACGGCCGGTTCCTTTCCTTGGAAATACCCCCAAAAACTGTAACACAGATCGCCTCTCTCTTCAGGATCAAATATCAAAGTGAGCTGCCATGTGCATTTTGACTAGCACACACAAATGAAAATGTGTCATACAAAGAGTCTGCAATTCTATACACCTGACAGAACCTAGCTATTGTGTACACTTGAATACACTTAACTATTCATCTAGTGAAGTGGAAATCTACATTTAAGCACCTGTTCATAACTGGGCTCACAAAAGAACATCCAATTTGAATACGATCCTCGCATAACTTACATGGGCTCACAAAAGAACTAATTTGAATAAGATCCTCACAATGGCCCCCCCCCCCCCCCCCCCCCCCCCCACTTTCAAGAAAATGTACCACATTTTCTCCTAAAATCAAGCTAAATCTTATTCAAAGGAGAAAAAAAAAAGTTATCATCATTTTTTTTTAAATAATAATTATTCCCAAACACAATATACAGCCAACAGTTATCAACGTACCTCCTAACGTCTACTGCATAAACTTACAGCCCGCATCTATTCCTAAATAGACAATCTACTCTATTTTATCTATTTATTCACTTCAGGAAAAGAGATTAGATTAAAGGAAAAATAATAAAGGAAAATAAGTTATCCTAGAGTTCTCCTACCGGAATATATATATTCCGCAACTCTGTAAAGTTGTACTGAACTTTTCTCTTACATCCTACTTAGGAAATCTGCTCATACATTATCAGAGCCGCGAATTGCCTCAATTCGGAAGCAAAATGGCTGGAGGGAAAGGGCCCATCTCATTACTCTACTATTGATACATTTTGCACGATTGAGGTAGAGAAGGGGTTGATGATCCGTCTCAAGGACAAAATCTGTACCTTCAAGATACACCTGAAACTTGCTAATCCCCCAAAATAATGCAAGACATTCACGCTCTATAGTTGAGTATGCTTGTTCTCGTGGGAGAAGCTTGCGACTCGCGTAAGCGATAGGCTGCTTCTCTCCATCATGCTCTTGAAGGAGCACGGCACCGAGCTTGGTAGAAGATGCATCTGACCTGACGATGAACTTCTTCTTCACATCGGGCAGACAAAGGATGGGGCTCTGAATGAGACTTTCCTTCAAAATTGTTAAGGCTTTCTCATCTTGCTCAGACCATTTCAACTGGTTAGGCTCCCGATTCCTCGTGTTGTCGGTTAGGGGTGACGCTTTCGAAGCAAAGTTTGGAACGAAGCATCTGTAATAGCTAGCTAGTCCGATGAATGCTCGAAGCTGTTTCTTAATAATAATAATAATAATAATAATAATCTATTAGTCCACTCCAAATTTTATTAAACCGAAATGAAAATTCTTTATGCCCAATTGATCGTGAGCCCGGCAGCCACTGAGAAGCGCCAGATCGACGTTGCTCTATCCCTTTTTGTTGAACGCCAAACAAGGTAGCAGCAACTCCTGTCTTTTAACATCTTTTGGTATGACGCGGCCGGGGATCGAACCCACGACCTCCCGGTTGTGAGGCGGACGCTCTACTGACTGAGCCAACACTCCGGTTAGTCTCCGGCTTCTTGGCATCTCGGGTATTCTCTACCTTATCCAACATTGGTTGGATCTTACCTACTTGGACAATATGTCCTAAGAACTCTACCTTCTCACAACCAAGTTGGCACTTGCTGGGTCGAGCAGTTAGCCCTGCTGCTCGCAGCCTTCTTAGAAACTCATTCACAGTAGAGAGATGCTCTTGCCAAGTGGAAGTGTGGATGAGAATATCATCCAGATAGTTGGTTACATGATTCATGCCTGCCAACAATAACCTCATGACTCTACTAAAAGTAGCGGTTGCATTAACTAAACCAAAAGGCATTACACAAAACTGGAAAAGTCCAGTTGGGCTCTGAAAAGCTGTCTTGGCCTTAGCCTCTTCTGACAAAGGAATCTGCCAGTAGCCTTTACTCAAGTCCACCTTTGAAAAGTAACAAGATCCAGAAAGACTAGCAAATATTTCATCGGCACTTGGAAGAGGTTCCGCATCAAAGACTGATACGATTCAACTGACGGAAATCTATGCAAAAACGATTGCTGCCATCTGGTTTCTTTACAATTACTATGGGAGACGAGTAAGGTGAATTTGACTTTTCTACCACTCCCATCTTGACCATCTTCTCTGTATCATCCTGGATCACAGCACGGAGTGCATGTGGGACGGGGTATGGTCTCTGTCGAATAGGATCATCAGAAGTCAAACGAATTGTGTGATTACCTAGATGCGTTTTACCAGGCATATCAGTCATCACATCTTGAAAATTCCCAAGTAGAGAGCATACTTCCTGTCTCTGTTGGTTCGACAAAGTAAAACCAAGTTTGACATCATCAAAGGTCTCGTGATTCCAAGACTGGAACACCTATCCTTATGGTGCTTGGGATGGAGGAAGTCCCTTCACGATTATCTTCGTACCCGTCAATGATTGACACTACAGCAACTACCTCCAAAGCTTCGGCACTAGTGACAGTCTCTTCTGTCTTGTCGTTAGACGCAGAAACGCTGGGTCTCTCTGTCCGATCAATGTATAGCTTTAAGAGATTGGCATGAAAGGTCTTCACCTTTCCATTCATGTCTAGACGGTAATCAAGATCACTCAACTTGTGAACTACCTTGGATGGTCCTTTCCATTGTAGTAGCAACTTGTTGTGATCTGTTGGAAAGAGGATCAGTACCTTATCTCCAGTGACAATCTTCCTAACCCTACTTCTTAGCGTTATAATACCTCACGCTTCGTGAGGATGCCTTGCGCAATTCCTGCTGAGCAACTTCCATAGTGCTCTCAAGCCTATCCCTGAGATCAACAACATACTGATACGTAGTCTTCACCTCAGAATCCTGTGTTTGACCACTCCAAAGTTCCCTAAGTATCTCAAGAGGACCTCTAACCTGCCTGCCATATAACAACTCAAACGGTGAGAAGCCAAGTGAAGCCTGCGGCGCTGCTCGGTATGCAAACAGAAGTGGTCCTAAGTACCTGTCCCAATCACTTGGACGATCTGCATACACTCTCTTCAGGATCTGCTTAAGGGTCTGATTAAATCTTTCCACTATTCATTGCATGCAGGGTGGTACTAGGGTGTAGTGGTTAACTGTCGCATTGAAAATAACCTCCCTACTTCTCTCATCTCAGAGGTAAACCGAGTTCCGAGATAGAATCTCTTGGGGAACCCCAACTCTACAAAATACCTCTACCATAGCTTCAGCTACTGTACTTGTCTCAATGTTTGGTAGTGCTATCGCTTCAGGATAGCGCGTACGTTGCATAATCAACAATCGTGAGAATATACCTATTCTTCCTAGCAGTTACTGGTTTAATTGGGCCTACCATGGACATATTACGGATGGACATTCATCGGTTTCTAAACGAATTCATTGTGATTGTCTCCGTCAATGTCGTCTCAATAACATTCCGTTCATGTTTCTTCACTTTGATCTCATCATGGTCGCCGCCAAAAAGCCGGTACAGAATCAAGATAGTGATTTTACACATGTTAATCTACATGCGCAGAAGATAATTACTTGCCTAAATCATGGAAAATCGATGTGCAGTTCTGGCTTATAATCGGAAATTGTTGTTCCGTGTACTGTACATGTATTTTATTTTGAGAAACATGTTGATATTACCAGATAGGTTATTTTTGGATTTTGGGGTTGTGATTTAAAATCCAGTTTCCCCCTATTTCCTCATAATATTCCAGAGTTACAACGCACAGGGCTGATACAGATCATGGCCTTCTAATTGTTTTATAAGGTCATAGGTGTGTGCGAAAGTTTGCGAATCAGTAATAATACATTTCATATCACAAAAATCGTCTGCTTTTCAACTTTGCTGCTCCCCTTTGGGGATGCTTTTATTTAAGACACACTCTTACAGAGCACACCATCCAAACAAAACCCAAGAGAGGGAAATTGCTCCTTTGTCAATGACCGAAAATGCTTACGCAGTCGTTATTGTTAAAACAGCTGAATGTTCTCATTAAGATGCACATAATCAGAAGGCGGCGACTATCATTGGATCAAAGAAAGAATCACGTTGAATGTCCATCCGTAATAGATCCATGGGCCTACCAAGTCAACAGCTACTCTAAGAAATGGGATATCTATCACAGGCATCTTCCCTAAAGGCACCTTAGAAACCCTGCCCTTCGGAACGGTCCTTTGGCAGATATCGCAAGACCGACCCTAACGAGTAATGTCAGCTTGGACATCTGGCCAATAAAAATTGGCCCACACCTTCTCAGTCACTTTTCGAACACCTTGGTGCCCTAGCTCCCATTATACCCTCGTGGGCTAATTTCAACACTGCTCGTCTATATGGCCTAAGAACAACTAACTGTCTAACCTCGTTACCACTATTAAGTACAGACTTCGACTGGAAGACTCTGTACAACAACCCCTGATCAAAGACAAAATATGAACTCCTTACAGAAAAATCACTATCCACACCATTCAACTTGGCATACTCCATCGCTTTCTCTAGCATTGAGTCAGCCATCTGTGCTTCTTTGATGTCTTCTGAGGAAACATCTGGTATTGCCAATGGTACCTTCAAAGAGGGCCGTGGGCGCTTGGCATCACGAGCTTGAGCTCTAGTCTGAACTGCCATATTCACATTCTCATGTGACTCAACTGATTGACCAGGCTTCCAATCAGGAATTGGATCCTTTACTGGTCCAACATCAATTTCGCCAAGAACTACATCAAATACTGGTGACTCTACACACAAGGCTTTTGCCTTTCCAACAAACCAAGGAGAATCGATAATGACCATAGCTATTGGAAATCAACGAACTGTCTTATCAATTAATATACACAGCTTATACTGACCAGTAAACTGTTCTGGTGGTACTAATCATTTCTTCACAACAACACCCGAACAACCTGAATAACGAAGGACACTGACATCATGGGATTCAAGTTTCCCACTACTTACCGGAAGCATAGTACGCCAATGCTGCTGACATGCAGCACACAAACCATAGACTTCCTTATGCCTATCTGATTCTATAATCTCCATTGGAGGAGGTTCAATGTATTCAGCACAAGATACTAAGAAATCACCTACTTCGACAGTATCAGCGATCTGATTACTCTGGGAACTAGAAGGCCTACAAGTGGGACAAGGACCTGATGTCTGCTTTCCTACTAAATCTTTCTGAGTTTCTTTAGACCGATTCTTGCGTTCCTTATGCTTACTACTCGGTGAGCCAGAACTAACTAAACTCGCACTCTGGAGTCTAACTTTACAATCTTGCGCAAGGTGGCCCATTTTGTTACAAACAAAGCATGGGCCCTTTTGACGACGCGTTGGTTGTTCGCTCCTAGTCTTACTCTCTGCAATTGGCGCATTGGATGCCGCAGTGTCACCCTTAGGTTTCACTATGTGGTTTGCAGGGGGGGTTCTTCTTAGGTACTCAAAAATGTCCCCATGAGCCTCTACAAAAGTATCTGCTAGACTTGCCATCTCGTCTGCAGACTTCGGTTTTCTTTCCTTTAGAAACAATGCTAGTGCTAGATCTCCCTTCTCTAAGACTTGCTGCATTAGAAGCAATTGTACTATACCATTATACGTACGCTGAGAGTCAGACAATTCAATCCATTTGTCCAAATAATGTGACAACCTAAAAACAAACTCGACTAGGAGTCTCTCCTGACTCAGGATTAGAAAATCTGAACTTCTTACGGAAATCATCTGCAGTGAGTTCAAATTTCTTCAACAAAGCATCCTTCAATGTTGCATAATCTTTTGCCTGATCAGCTGACAATCTTGAGTACACATCTAATGACTTGCCCCGAAAGAGAGCACTAAGACTGATGGCTCAACTAGTTTGAGGCCAACCCTGATTTTCAGCATAGCGTTCAAACCTATTAACCCATTAAGATACGCATCGATACTTTCCTTACCTTCCCTAAAAGGGGGAAGTTTCGGGGAAGGGGCCAAAGAACGACGGTCACCATTACTACCGCCTACTCCTGTACTATTCTGGTGACGTGCTAATTCAAGTTTCTTTTCTAACAACCTTTCTTCTACTTGTCTATCTTCCCTAGCTGCATGTCTATCATCCCTAGCTACTTTACGCTTCCGTTCTACAAAAGCTAAAAGGTCTTCACCTGAAAACCCTAATTCCTTTCCTAACTCAAATAATTTAGAATCCATGTTTACACTAACTACTACAATAACAGGTATGACAGGTTTACAGACTCTCCATATACATGTGAATTGCTTACCAAAACCCCTATAGCTGGTGCCAGGTGCTTGCAACCCCAGTGTGACTGCGAGTGTTCCCGTCTCCTCAAATATAACTGACCTGAAAAAGAGTGATCAGAACAATAATAAGATATAAATACCTCACAAAACATAACAATGTCTCACTACAAAACTAACAATCCTTGGATTTTATTAGGAATTTTACAGCCAAGTGTCTCCCGGACGAGCCCCCAAATGTCACGTGCAATAGCTCGCTTGTATTAGCTCATTCATCTAGAATAGGCTACTTAACCACCCTGAATAACACTAACAAAGGATTCCAGAAATATAGGTTGAATGTAACATTTAATGTAAACTCAAATCAAGGAGGATATTACAAATATCCTTGCTCAAATAGAACACATCATATTATTGTCGTTTACAAAATAATAAGTATCTGAAAATAGGATACAGGCATTCAATGTTTGTCTTCTCTGAGTTCATTTAACGTTTATACTTCGATGAAGCTATACGACGACTGCAACGACCAACGTGGGTTGATCAGTAGCGACGGCGAGTGATTGCCCTAGCTGAACAGTGGAAAGCTAGAGATGCGCCCCGTTGATCTGGTTGAAGATGACCCTTCAATGACCTTGAAACACCCGACTTTGTCCTAGCCGAGGTTGCCCTATACGTAGTCCCGAGGTTGACTATACATACAATGTAGGCCGAGGTTGACCGCCGTCTAAATTAATAAAAGACCGGAATCTTAATGGCATAGGTCCTAACATTAACACAACTTGTATTACATCGAGTTTCCAACATTAGCAAAAATGTCCATATTTTAAAGGACTCAGCCAAACAAAAAAATACATATCATTCAGTAATAAAACCGCTTCATATCTATCCTCTTTAAATGTCCATATTTTTAAGGACTCAGCTAGACAAGAAATACATATCATTCGGTAATAAAAGAACTTCATATTATCCTCTTTAAATGACCATAACAATAAGCATATAAAAATGATAATACATGCAATATGATGTATAAAAATGTACTTTACTTACAATTCGGCATTGAGAAGAGGGGAAACAGTCTCAGCATGCACTGGGTTGGCACCACACCACGGCCGGTTCCTTTCCTTGGAAATACCCCCCAAAACTGTAAAGCAGGGCTCCCACTTAGCCAAGTTGTAGCCTCGAGTTGTGGCGAGATGGCGCGAGCTTATGGCAAGCTGTGTTATCATTAATACATATTTCTTGATATCTAGAAATCAATTCTAGATATCAAGAAATAATTTTACGTTGTAAAGCAATGGTAATTCTTGATATCAAGAATTCAATTTCGTGATATATCAAGAATTGAATCCTTGATATCAAGAAATATGTATTAATGATAAAACGGCTTGCCATAAGCTAGCGCCAGCTCGCCACAACTCAAGGCTCCAACTCGGCTAAGTGGGAGCCCTGCTTAACACAGACCTCTCTCTTCAGGATCAAATATCAAAGTGAGCTGTCTGCATGTGCATTTTGACTAGCACACACAAATGAAAATGTGTCATACAAAGAGTCTGCAATTCTATATGTAAGGGTATCGACTCGAAGTCATAAATCAGAGGAAGCAGTTGTTGCAGTTTTATTGGGTACCGGTATGAGGCCAATCTTTATTTCATGATGTTCAACTAAACAAAAGAGGGTAGAAGACCCTTGACTGCATGAAGTCACTTCAGTTGCTGTAGAAAATTAAAAGACACAAAAATTACAGTAAGTATTGCATCATTATGATCACAAATAATTACTTGCTACAGCTGCTTTCCGGAGCAGAAAAACTAGAGATCCATAATTACAAATATATCATCTTCCATATACAGTGTATGCAATTTTGTTCATACATGTACATTGTATATATTGAGTTTACATCAGCCAATGAAATGCATGTAGTAAATAAATCTGCCATGAAGGCCACTCCCTATTTATAATACAATTCTGCAAATGAGTGAGCTATCCTTATCATTCTATCAGTCTTAAGCAATATAGAAACATACTCAAACTAATCACAATACAAATGCAGTGGGACATATGGCATCTACCAATATTTAAGTCACCTCATCTCTAGAGAAGATTGCAATATTTGCTATCTGTAATTAGTTACTAAAACATTTGCATACCAATGTGAATTCCACAAGAAAACCAACAGAACCTGTCTTTATGAATACAAGGCTTACCAAAAAGCAGTTACATTATATACTAATAAGGTCTTACTGACACGCCTTTATAGCATTAATAGGCATGACTCAATTACTTCCAGCATGCATCCTTCATGTAAATTAAAGATAAATCTCCCTCTTTTTCACACAAATCATAATCTATCCAATTTAGCTCCTCAGCAAATCTTAACATCAGAGAGTTAATTATATACTGTACTCACATATTAAGGTGTCCAAAATCAACTATATTCACCAAGAATATTAGGATGAGACATCAATTACAGCTTCATGTAGGCACAGCTACAACCAGTCTCATCTCTGCTCACTGCATGTATGAGCTTTAACCTGCATACAGTGAGTGTGTCCACTGGGGCATATCACTCCTCTTTAGTTACCGGTAGGTACATTCCTGTTGTCCCTGACTAATTTGCATTATAAAGAAAGAGCTATTTCTCATTCCCTCTCATATAAACCTGACAGAACCTAGCTATTGTGTACACTTAAATACACTTAACTATTCATCTAGTGAAGTGGAAATCTACATACCTAAGGCAAGCACCTAGCTGTTCATAACTGGGCTCACAAAAGAACATCTAATTTGAATACGATCCTCGCATTACTTACATGGGCTCACAAAAGAACTAATTTGAATAAGATCCTCACAGAGTGCCACACATACATGTACTTTCTCTGGCAAGCACATTCCAAATCCTATGTGCAACCACCCAGGTACTGGTATAGCATGCATATTATACTTGCTTGCCACACCTATATTCATCACTTCTCCTGAGCTGTTGTTATAGAGCACACGTCTTCTAGAGTCTAACCAAAGCTAATTCAGCTTCAACGTAATTCATGTCCTAATTCTTCGCTTGTTTCTCTACTCGGCTTTAAGACCTTATTACTTTATAGAGATTACAAGTTTCTTCTTCCTTACTTAATCCGCAAAGAAGCGACGTTATTCTTGTATATAGTCCTACATATTCTTTCTACGGGTGCTGTGCAATATTTGAACTACTACTTGTTATTCACCTTGTGAGATAATATATGTCCCAGGTGTCGGTATTCAACAGGTGCATCTTCAAGACAAGGTAGGAAAGAAATCATTTTCAATTTCTTTTATTTTAGGTAATCAATTCCCTAAAAATGTTTTTATAACCTCACTTAACTCATCAGCCCCAAAGCAAACAAAATGTTTTCAAGAAATGTGCATCAGTAATGGAGGTCCCATACCTTTAGTTCCCCCTCCACAAAATTTTGCTTTGCATGCAGCCATTTCCTACTCTATTCAAATTCTCAATTTCAACCCTGTACCAAACACTTTACCTAAAAAACCCAACCCTAATCTATCCTAAATGGAATACTAACCTTTAAGCCACTCAAAGTGTTGGAAGCCCCAAATTCGCTAACAAATTTGATGGCAAAGTGTAATGATGTCCTGCCCCCCCCCCCCCCCCCACTCAGCGTTATTTAGGGAACACATATGCGTGTTCCCAGCACCCCCCCCCCCCTTTCAGCATCAGTCTGGTATGTAAAGTCAATACGGGTAGATTTTTTTCTTTTTTTTATACAAGCCTTTTCAGCACCCCCCCCCCCCCCCCCCCCCTTTTCAGCATAAGTCCGGTGTGTAAAGTCAATACGGGCAGATCTTTTTCATTGTTACGAGCCAGAGATTTTGGGAACACGCATGCAGTCCCTCCATTCCCGGAGTGGGGAGGGGGGGGGGGGGGGCGGGAATGATTTATTTGAAGGAGGATGTCATATAACACTCAACTCTGCAAGGATGTTCAAAACAAATGTGTTTGAAGACGAATAGTAATGAAAGAATACAAAACTTTGGTTTTGTGTTGTACGCAGAAAACCTAAATTTTTGGATTCTTTTATCAATATTCATCTTCGTACACATTTATTCTGAAAATTCCTTGCAGAAGTCAGAGTTAAGTGACATTCTCTTTCACTTCATTATACAATTGAAGTGAATGTTTGCCATCAAATTTTGGGAGCTCCCAGCTCTTTAGAGAGGCTTACCTCTTTGAAAAATAAAGTTTGGAGCAATTGTCGTTGGGGCATATTTATCTTGCCCACTCCAATAATAAATAAGTTTAATAGAAAAAGAAAAATCAGACAAACCAATCAATAAAAGTTTGAGCAAAATCGGATAACTAATAAGAAAGTTATGAATTTTAAATGACATGAAAAACTTTGAAAATCACAAGACAAATTGGCAACTCACCCATGAGTGTGTCTCGTCATTGCCTCACTATCCACTAATCATTTTGTTATTCTGTTATATGGTGCAGAAACATGGACATTAAAGAAGGTCGATGAAAATAGACTTCACACTTTTGAGATGGCATGCCTCAGGAGAATCATGGGTGTGACCAGACTTGACAGGCTAAGGAACACCACATACGAACACAACTGAATATGGATGAAACCATCATCGACAGGGTTGCCACAAAAAGAACGAGATACTTTGGACATATCAACCGAATGAATTCAAAAAGATACCCCCACATCCTTCTCAACGGAAATGTACATGGCAAACGCCCAAGGGGAAGACCAGCTAAGAGATGGACAGACTGCATCAAGGCGGACTGCAAAAACAGACAAGTTGACTCCCTGACTAAAGCCACAGGGCTAACAGAAGACAGGAAGGTGTGGCAAGCCATCATACATCCCAGTGATGGTGTGGACGGCTTAAGTCAAGTAAGTCAAGTCACTAATCATTTTCTTAATATTGATAATGTAAATTTCCGCTTTTCCCCCTAAGAATTTTATTTCCTCACACCAGAATCCAAGTTATATTGATAGTACATGCAATTTGTTGGTGTGTTGATGCACTAATACCATATGTGATATGTTGGTATTAAAATGAGAGAATGAATTGAATGTATCAAATGAGATATGCATTGCATTTTGCAGATACAAAGTCACACACATAATGTACACACTCGTGCGCGCAAAAATGTTCGTTGATATTTTATATTCGATATTTGATATGTGTGGCATGATTAATTTTGTTGGGGATGTTATTTGGATCTGCAATGACCAAATTAATACCCAAATCCCAACTGTTTTATTCAAGCAACACATTAGCAACTTTGGCGCGAGTCGATTTTTGAACTCTTGCAAACAGTGCCTCCTGTTCATCCAAGCGTGAATAGATACCACACAAAAATGTTACTAAATAATTCGGGATAAAACACTCTTTCATAGGATGTATAATAATTTACTGTTCATACATACCTGCCAACCTGAGACAAGAGAAATTAGGAGTAAATTTTTCTGGATGGACTACGAGGTCGCGAACCACCGAAGGATTGGGGTAGTAGCCCGTAGATTGGGGGGGGGGGGGGGGGGGGGGGGGGGGGTACACAGGACTTTAGGGTCTATTTTTTTTTCTCTCCATTTTAATGGTGCAAATGGGCCTTTTCCTTCAACCTTTTCGCCCCACACATAAACAATTTTTGTATTCTTTCTTATACTTCTGATTATGAACAGCACGAGTCTTACCCATTTTGTCCTTCAAAAATGGAGAAATCAACGAAGAAGAAGAATATAGTAGTAGTAATCCAAAATAAATCCGAGGAAGTCCGGTAAATAACAAGCTTCCACGATCGCAGTCATCGCACAAGCATTGAAGAAAACACGCCAATGTATACAGTGTTTATGCACGGTGTATCAACTGCACATGTAATATAAATACACGTGGGCTATACGCATGCAGTTACTATGCAACAACGCTGCATGTAGTGTATGTATTAGTACAACGTCCGCACACACTTTATCGATATAGCTTGCGCACGTGCTTCCATGTACTAGTACATGCAGTACATGGATAATGACTGCGGAACTAACGATCACGTTCGGGCTGCGCTGTGTATATCTTCTATGAGCGCGAGCGCGGATGTCGGCGTGATCTGGTTATCAGTGCTGTGTTATGCTTTAGTCTTATGCAACAGTCGTTTGTTAAAAAAAAAAAAAAAAAAAAAAATTAAAAAAAAATTTTAAAAAAAAAAAAAAAAATTTAAAAATTTAAAAAAAATCAAAAAAATCGGAGTTTTGAGGCATGCAATCGGAATTCGGAGTGGGTATGAAAAAAGCGGAGTAACTCCGCCTAAATCGGAGTGGTTGGCAGGTATGTTCATAGATGATTTATAAAATAATTATACATTTTCTAGGTGTAAACTTTTTTTTGACTCATACTGTATAGAGAACTTTTTTTCCAGTTAAATCCTGAAAAATGTGAATTTTGATAAACTATTTACATAAAAATCAATGATTACAAATATACAATATTCAGAAAATAGTATCAATTCTCAAAGTTCATAAAAGATTTTGTGAAATGTCATGCACGCAATATGATACAAATCATAAAACCTTTGCAAAGGTTTGGGGGATAAAAAAGGAAATTAATAGGATAACAAGGGAAACGCTCTCGGCGGTCTCGCCTGCATAACGCAATTCAATATGATAAACCAGAACGTCAATGACGTAGTGCTCATCCGCATCTCGCAACAACAAATATCGTGGTACACTTTTGGACTGGTCAAAAAATAAAAATTTGATGCCCTGGAAGGGACATAATTTCATTTCATTTGCATAAAGTACCATAAATAATCAATGGAGCAAAATCTCAAAATTCTGTGTAGAACTTTAGTGTTCCAAATTTAGCTCTACCAGAGAAGGCAAACCAAATCAAAATCGGTCAAGAAATGAGGGAGAAGAAGCAATTTTTGTTATTTTTGGAATAAATTTGCATAAATTACCATAATTAATTAATGGAGAACAATTTCAAAATTCTGTGTAGAAATTTAGTGTACCAAAGTTAGCTCTACGATATAAAGCAAACCAAATCAAAATCGGTCAAAATATGAAGGAGAAGAAGCATTTTTTGTGATTTTTAAATTATTTTTGGAATAAATTTGCATAAATTACCATAATTAATCAATGGAGTAAAATCTCAAAATTCTGTGTAGAAGTTTAGTGTTCCAAATTTAACTCTACCAGATAAGGCAAACCAAATCAAAATCGGTCAAGAAATGAAGGAGAAGAAGCAATTTTTGTTATTTTTGGAATAAATTTGCATAAATTACCATTATTAATTAATGGAGAACAACTTCAAAATTTCGGTGTAGAAGTTTAGTGTACCAAAGTTAGCTCTACCAGATAAAGCAAACCAAATCTAAATCAGTCGAGAAATGAAGGAGAAGCATTTTTTGTGATTTCAAATAAATTTGCATAAATTAGCATAGATAATGAATTTTACGATTCTGTGTAGAACTTTTAAATCCCCCTCCTAGCCCTATCATATGAAACAATCAATCAAAATCGGTTGAAAAATAACGAAGAAGAAGCATTTTGAAAATCTTGATGATGATGCCACAACATAGTCCAAGTCTGTTGACCTGAAATGACCTTTGACCTTGACTTTGTGATCTGAAATTCTACTCACATGATTGGGGATACTTGATTACCCTATAGTCCAAGTTTCATTGACTCAGAACTTATACTTTAAAAATTATATAAAAAATTCAAAAACTTAACCTTAGGTTAAGTTTTCGATGATGATGCTACAACTTAGTCCAAGTCTGTTGACCTGAAATGACCTTTGACCTTGACTTTGTGATCTGAAATTCTACTCACATGATTGGGGATACTTGATTACCCTATAGTCCAAGTTTCATTGACTAAGAACCTATACTTTAAAAATTATATCAAAAATTCAAAAACTTAACCTTAGGTTAAGTTTTTGATGTTGACGCCGTCGCCGTCGCCGCCGCCGCCGCCGCCGTCGCCGTCACCGGAAAAGCGGCGCCTATGTCTCGCTTTTCGCTACGCAGGCGAGACAAAAATGTATAAAGCAATTGATAAATAGTCAGGCAATGACGTCACAAGCTGATAACCAAATTGGCAATTTGAGAAGTGATTTCCATTATTCTATAGTTTTTCAAAAATTCATAACTTCCTTATAAGTTATCAGATTTTACTCAAATTTTGTTTGCTCTGTTTCTCTTGTTTTTCTGCATCTGTTAAAACCAAATTATTTTTGGAGTGGACTTGGCCTTTAAAGTTACAGACATATTGCCTCTTGCTCCTCTGCACTACGACAAACCGGACCTTTCACAAATGTATTGATATTATGTTGAATAGTCTTGATGACTTAATGAACAAAAACTAATTATTTCATGTATTTGAATTGCGTGGTACTCCACAGCAACTACAGTTGTATTGGTCCATGAAAAAAGGACCTTCCATAATTTATTGATATTATTTGGATGAGTTTCGATATGTCAATGGACAAAAAGTGTACTTTTCCAGGTGGGTGAGGTAAATGGTATACGTATCTAATATTATAGTAAATTATTGGTGAATAGGTTTAGGATGAAAAAGTATTTTTCAAAAAATACAGATGCAGTGCATCCTTCTGTGGTCAGTAAATTTATATTTGAATGTCATATAGAAAAATAATTATCATTGGTGATTTTAATATAAATTTATTTTGTCATGATCACGATAACTCTGTTGATCATTTTGTTGATACTTTAAGTACATTCTCTTTGATTCCTTTGATTAATAAACCAACTAGAGTAGCAGAAAACTCACAAACCTTAATTGACAATATTCTTACCAATTTGCACCCTATTCCCACTGCTGGTATAATAGTAACTGATTTGTCAGATCATTTCCCTATATTTACTAGATCATTTTTAGCATAAGGAGTTCTTGCAATGCATCCTATAAAAAGTTAATACAGAAATTGACTCAATGAAATATTGCACAATTTAAGAGAGAATTGGAAACTGTTGAATGGAATAAGATTTATGTGAAACAGATGTTAAGTCTTTTGATAAATTCATGGATATTATAATGTTATTTTATGACAGATGCTTGCCCTTGGTGCAAAGATGTAAGCAAGAATATAAAAGAGTACCGTACCTTGAATGCCATGGGTTACTAAGTCTTTACGTACGTCAATAAATTTTTAAAAATTATTTGTTTTGTAGATCTACAAACTGGTTAATCCGAGTTAAAGTATAATATAGTGTAGATACAGAAATGTACTGACTTCTGCTCTGCGCCAAGCAAAGAAAGACTATTATCATTTTCAATCCCAGTCTACGTGTAAATTATTATATCTATCCGGACTGGATAGATGTCGCGTAGTCCATCTTTCTGTGTACAGTGCTTGTAACTTTACCAAGACTGGGCCAAATTTCTTATCATTTTGATGATTCCAGAACCTTGCAGTACACACCAATAATTATATGCTAGATGATCAACCTTTCTGATCAATTCCACAACGTTATTTGAAATGTCTTAAAAACCAATCCTAAACTACAGAGTATTACAAATCTCGTCTGGGAGGATGGTCTTTTTGAAGACAAGAAACTTATGTGTGGAGCATTTAATAAATATTTTTCTAACATTGGTGCTTCTCTGTCTAGCTCCATACCTGATAAACAGGAAACCTTTGAAAATTATTAAGCCAGTCCAAATGAAAAGACTTTATTTTTGTTCCTGTAGTAAATTTTGAGGTTATAGGCTTGAAAAGGAAAAAGAGCCCTGGATATGATGGTATAACTAATAATTTCATTTGTAGTCCTACCTCTCACTCACATTTATAACTAGTATGTTGTACTCTTCCTTAATTTTTCCATACTTAAATTATAATGTGCTTGCCTGGGTAGCCACAGCCAAATCCTACCTAGATAAAATTCTGCTCATTCTGTATATTTCCTAGACGATGGTTGTTGTAGGGGGTAGTTGTCTGGGGGTACATGTAGCTGTCCGGCGGGTAGTTGTCTGGGGGGTAGTTGTCTGGGGGATAGTTGTCCGGGGGGTAGCTGTCCTAGAGGGTGGTTGCCCTAGGGGGTAGTTGACCTAGGGGTACATGTAGTTGACTGTGGGTGGGTATCAGGCAGTCTTTAAGCTGAAGTTTTGTCTGCTATACACCTACAGTGAAATGTGATTTAACTCGCTGTAGTACGTATTTTATAGTTATCAAATTATCCATTGTATTAACATGCTCACTACATATGAAATATTTTCAGGCTGACATTTCCTGCATACATGTACATAATGTAGATGTTCAAGGTATATTTTTTTCCCTCTGTGAACACGCGTTCAGTTCACGATACAGTGTTTAATTGCCATTCTTACTCATAATAGCCACCTTTTGCCATTCTAACTCATAATAGCCACCTTTTAAAATTGGTGATAGATCTGATATTTATTTACATTCAGTATTGTAGGTAACTGGTTTAGCTTTGTTTGTCCCCCCCCCCCCCCCCCCTGCATTGTACATTTATTCACCTTCCCCTATTCTTTACTATTCACTTATCATCATTCTGCTCCTTTTTTTAAATCTACCCTATTCTATAATTTAGTGATAGATCTTATATTTATTTATATTCAGTAAAGGTAAATAAGATTAGTATTGTTAGCCCCCCCCCCCCCCCCTGTATTGTACATTTATTCACATTTCCCATTTCCGTTATTTCTATTACTTCTTTTTATTAAATCGTTTTTGTTGTTCTTGTAAAGGTGATCTGTGTTTAACTAGATGTGCGTTTTTACTGACCCCCTCTTTTTCACATTTTCAATGTCTTTATAACTTTCTTGTTATTGTTCATCAATTTATTCTTGTTGACGATGAACTTGTTGTTCCTAGGGCTGCGACGAGTAGTCGAATGCTCGAGTACCCGCTCTGTTGACAACTACTCGAGTACGATTTCTCTTACCGGTACTCGAATATTCGGCCACAAAAAAAAAATTCCCAGGCCGACGGTTACCCGTGCCAGGGAGAGCGGCGGCCGCTGGCATGGTGTCGTCGGTAAAAACGTTTCCCAACTCAAGCACCTTAAAACTCACCACTCAGAAACTGGGACCAAATGTCCAGATTTCTGTTTGGACTTGAGAGGAAAATGGATTATTCTGCCATCTTTGGTTTTTAAAACAGCATTGTTTACTGTTATTAGTATTATTAAATCGGCGCCTTCAACTGCAACTCGAAGTAAAATTGCATGCGTTTTCAGCGACAGAGCTGAGATACTGCTCCAGTGGTATGGTAGTGGCAACAACAACAAACAACAAAAAAATCAACAACAAAAAAAAATCAAAAAAAAAAATCAAAAAAAATATAAAAAAAACATGGCTTCCGAATATTCGAGTATTCGCTTGTTAGCCTGGGAGTGTACTCGGGTACCTCATTACACTGTTGTGCACAGCCTTAGTTGTTACTGTTCATGAATGTATTGTTTTCATGTCAGTGGAAAAAAGAAATAAATCTTGAATCTCTTGAATCTAATCAACAGCCTTGGAGCTGTATATTGAATTTCAATGTAGCTTCATGTGGTTGTATATTCATCAAGGTTAAATACCCAATGGTTCAAGAACATGTGCATTTGATTACCATGTTTCAAAGTCTTTCCCTTTAAGGTGAGATATTATCATTCATTAGTCCTGTTTCGATAAATACAACAATGTACAAGTAAAGAGAGTGAGCAGAGGTATTGGTTTTGTTGTTGTTGACTTCGGTATAGATTATAAAACTTTAAATTTCTTAACTATTTTATTATATCAAACACTCACCATGTCACCAACTTGAGTGGGGAAGAAGTACGTCATGAGAGAGTTTGGAGGTAGACAGTGGCCAAACCTGGCTAATGCTGGATCATCAATAGAATGGGAAGACCGGGAACAGAATCGTGTAAAGCCTGGCTGCTTCATGATGTCCATCTCAATGTCATGGATCGTCTGAAGTCGCTCAGGTGTGAAGATGTTCTCGTCCTCCCCCTTTGCCATGTAGACCAGCTGCAGACGCCAGGAGTGGGCCTGGGGCACGAGTCCTGCAGAACGCCTCTTGATGCTGTGCCCCTGCATGTCTTCTTTCACTGTGCTGGAGTTGCTTACACTTGAGCTGCGTTTATTTGCACTGTTTGTGTTTTGGTTGGCACTGTTAACTTGAAGGTTTTGATCCTTTTGCACGAGTTGGTTATTGTCTTTGATGAGTTGTTGATTGCGATGCACTAATTTCTTGTTGATATCCAAGAGATGATCAGAATGGATGGGATTGAATACATTCTCTGGAAGGTCGACCCCTGCCTCTTTGCGATAGCTCAGCTTTGTCTTGATATGTCTCTTGTGGACATTGCTCATGTGCTTGAAATCGATTCCATATTCCTTGATGGTAGAATCTTTCAAGTCCAATTCACCTAATCCAGCCGGAGGCTCAAACGTGCTTCGCTTAGGTCTCTTCGGAACGTGGTTATCCTTCTGAGCTCATTCGAGCATCTCACGTTTGAGAGTGGACGGATGATTAGGAATCTGAAACGCGTCGAGTGACTTGTCCCATTGAGGCGAGGGTTTGACAACCATAACAGCCAGTGTCCCTAAGAGAAAAGATACTGCACTTACAGTGATAAGAGTACCCACACTGAAGGGTACGTTGGAGATGATCTTGCCTATCCTCAGCATGAAGGGGTGCACCTTCACATCTTTACTCTCAGGGAAAGTACACGAATCTGACCTGGAGCGTAGAGCATCCAACACCTCGTTGGCGGCATTGCTGTTCTGCAAGCCGTCTCCACTTCCAGAGAGATCTGAAGAACTAGAGTTTGAGGAGGATGACGAGGAGGAGGAAGCAGCTGCGAGGTCACTCAAATCACAAGGTCTTTGGACATTAGCAGCATAAAATGTTACTTCATCATCTCCTTCCCAATGTTCAATGTGCGGCTTGAGTCTTAGTTGACCAACCATTTTGACTTCTATTGTGTCTCAGACTTGCATTGGTTATTCTCAAGGAAGACTGGTGCTGAACTACTGCACTGACCTGAAGACGAGATGCTCTCTTTCCTCCCTCAAGACATCTACAGCTCTAACACATCCTGTATCCTAACATTTTCCCAGGACATCAAATAATCATGTATTAACAAGAGCAAAAAGGGAAAGACTTGATTATTATTTGGTGCATCAATACTGATTCTACAAATCTGGAAGTAACTAACATTCAAAGTAACAGAAGGTTAAATTTTAAAATTCCTGTCCAGCAGTATAGGTAAATTCTTACAAAAGAAAAGATCTACCAGTATTGAACTGTACAACTGCTGTTCATGGTTCTTTCTTGTTGCATTACTATTTGCTGCAACACTGCAGTGAACACTGGCTTTGGAGTGGTATCAGCGACAGAAAGATCAGGTTCCTTGGTTCTCTGGAGAAGATGCAACATCTGCCCTTCCGCTGTCTTAGACTTGATACAGTATGATCATCATCACAGTATGATTGGTCTTTACATGTACTTCAGCATCAGCACCTCTTCTCAGACAAATAGACGGCTGTTTTAAGCATCCATGCTGTTGGTCTTCTTTACCTTTAAAAGAAAATAAAAGAACATAAAAGAGATTTGTGAAATATCATCTGCTGAAAGACAGAAGGGTGTTAACCCTATGAACATGTCTACGAGTTCATCTCCTTTGGCAGATGATATGCTGAACATGAATTACATACAAATTTGTTTCCAAATAAGAAAGATAAAATTAGAAATGCCAATATCTTTATGGACATACTGTATGGTACACCCTAAAAATTGCAAAAATCCCCTTCAGTTACTAAAATATTGTAAAATGTTGGACATATCTGGTTGAGTTGTAAATATGTAAATAACACAAGACAAACATTACAAGCTGTTTAATAGAAATCTCCAGTTGCACCTGAAGCAAATAGTGTGGTTATATATGTAAATGCAGGCCTACAATCTGTGGTGTAGCTATATTTACAGTGGGAGAACATGCCCATGGAATTAAATGGCAAAGGAACGAGAGAGAGAGAGAGAGAGAGAGAGAGGGGGAGAGAGAGAGAGAGATACAGAGAGAAACGTACAGAGAAAAGAGAAAATAAGGAAAATGAGAGGAAGAGGGAAATGGGGAAGGGGAAATAAACAAGATGAAACCACTGCCTCTTGAATCTTCCCCCTAAACAATAGGCTTGTTAGTTTACATTTCATCTACCAAGCAAGATCTGCATCATGTACATGTAGCTATAGTGCCCTTTCCCTGTCTAGATTCACACTATGCCAATAGTACTGAAGGCCTAATGCAAAGAGCTATATTGATGTAGACATTAGGGCCATTTACACTTGCATCCAAACACGCCCCACAATGCCAAACCGCCATGTTTCAGTGATATTTCCAAGGCAACTACGCTTTACCGGCAAAAATACCAAGCCTGAAACATTCCAAACCGGAGTGTGATTTTGGGGCGTGTTTTGCGAGTATAAACGTTTGCAGCTGAAATATCGCAATGTATGTCACATGAATTTAGGAGCTGGGCTAGCTTTCATCCTTGAAGCCTTATTTGCATATGGCACTGGTTTTTTTAACTATGACCAAATAGCTAAATGGCCCTTTGAGAGCCTGAAACTTTACAAAGATAAAGAATAAGAAATCAGTTAAGTTTTCGCGCGTAACACCATTACACAACATAGAATCGCCATTTTTTTTATTTTCATATTTTTTCGAGGAATTTGATACCATGTTTATCTCTTTATGACCATTAATAACAAGATGAGCGTCAATTCAAGAAAAATGTCTGTGCGCACGAGCTCTTGTAATACATAGCATATATGGGCAAAAACATGCCTGTACAAAATCCATTGTAGCTCTTTAGGCTGCAAGGTGACCCCAATTTGGTTTTCATATTTTGATAGGAAATAAATTGGAGATATGATTTCATGTTTCATTTGACCCTCAATTAACTCATGACGTCATCATAATCGCCTCTGAACTCAAAATTTCAATTTGCATATTATGATGTCAGCATATTTTTTGAAAATTGATTGTATCTCTAAAAATATTGTTTAATTTTCTTCCAAATTTTGATATGTTCTACCTGAGATAATGTTCTACAAATGTGGCTGCCACAATTTTTCATTTTGACAAAGGCATCATGGCGTATTTGGGCGATTAAAGGAGGCATGTCAATTTTTCACTTTTTGCGTGTATTCTCTAAGAAGCATGACTTTTCTCATAACTGGCTTCTACATTCCCGTCTTTCGCGAGCAATATCTCCGTCGTTTTAGCTTCGTTTACGGTGAACTTTGAGTATGATGTAGCTGAGACAATTAGCTATCTCAAATGTGCCCTTCATTTTGTCTAAAATTTTAGTTGGACCAGCCCACCTATACTTGTTCCAAACAAGTATTACAAATCTAGTTATTTATATTTTCATAACTTTAGACTCGATTTCAACCGGGACAACGATCAATGACTATTGTAGGAACGCATATGCTTCCAATATGTTAATTTGAACCAAATTCATGACCCCATACCAAAACTTTGTAATACCTTTTTGCGCATGAGGTACCCCTGAACAGCAAATTGTTTACGGAATTTCATGACAAAATTGACATGCCATTTTGGTCGGAGCTGAAAAAAATATATAGCCACAAACAATGTTTTTTTCTATTGATGATTAATGAGCATGAGTGGATCTTAAAGAAACTTAACAGTAATCTGAATCAACTCCCCTATTTTGATGGAAAAGTGCAATTGAAAATGGCGTTTCGGACGTTACATTTTCCGTAAACAATGTAGACCCTCATTTAACCCACTAGAACAACAAATTAATGAGATTGTATATGGTTTGAGTGAGTTTATTAGTTGCTCCAAGTGATTATATTAAAAGAAAATATAATTTAATTATAGTAGCGCTTATATTAGAAATATACTCAAAATTTGAAAAAGTCGTCTCATTTTCCGTAAACAGTTTTGTAACGTCCGAAACAATTTTCAATTTGAAGTAGCAGAAAATATATGAACAGCAGGATATATCTATCATAACATTTTGTTAACATCTCATGGCAGCTACCCACCAAAAACAAAGAAATTTGCAATACACTACTACAATACTATTTTATAGTTAAAACCAACTTTCCGTTAACAGTTGTAACGTCCGAAACAAAAAATACCAATAAAATGATGATAATCCATATTTTAAGGTATCTAGAGTGAATAAATCATTATGAAATAAGTAATTATAAGTCTTAACACAAGTCAAAACACAAATCAGGTCTTTCAAATCCATTAATTTTTTGTAATCACAAAATGGTGTTTCGGACGTTACACAATTTTATTGTTAACACAAAGTCGACAAATTTCACCTAATTTTTTATCATACTTTTGATTTCATACTCTAACTAGTTCAAATGAGGGGCAATGATAGATGTGAGAATAGCAAATTTCAATTGTTCAACCTCTCCTTTTGCTATTTACATTGGTGTGTGTTTGCAAATCATGAGGTTTTCATTTTTATAGAGGTTGTTCCAAATGATGTCATATAACCAAAGATTGTATGGTCAATTTACACTATCTGGTAGGTTACAAAACTCAAAATCACCCACTTGAGCAATACCCAGTGTACATGGTCATGACATGGATATGAAGTTGATAAAATCAAGCAAATTAAAATGTTTTTCTAAAAATGTATAGGAAATATGTATTTTCATCTGAAAATACATTTTAAAAAGGGCACTCAGTACATGTAACTAATCTATGTAGAAAGGATTACTACTGCCATTGGTTGCATACAATGTACAATTGATGAGCACAAATGCTTCCATTATAAAACAATAATCAGTAATCAGTATCCGATTCCTATTATAGAAACTTGTACAACATAATGTTCACATAGCTGTAGATCTGCCAAATTTCCAAATGACAAGAAAATGGATTACCAATTTGTGGGGGTAATTAAAGCATGAACATGAAAATAAGGTGTAGCCTCTTCAAAATTAATTTATTAATAATTTTTTCCTTTCATTTGATGAATTACCCTCAAATGTACTAGCCTTATGTACAAATACTTTTCAAATGCTTGACCCTCATAACAAAATGTACATGTTAATGATCATTTCATGATCCTAAAGATACAGTATCTTCCTCAAATTTATGCAAAAATATCGGGATGTAAAATGAATTAGGATTCCCATATTTCTTATTACTTAAATGGCTGGGGATACTTTTGTATACTTTTATTTGTTAAAAGTATTTTTGTAATATTTTGCTTACACTGTACATGTACATACATGTACTGTACATGTACATGTATGTGATAGTGATATTATTGAATGACACACTACATGAATCTAGTTTAAGACAAAGTACAAATATCGGGATGTAAAATGAATTAGGATTCCCATATTTCTTATTACTTAAATGGCTGGGGATACTTTTGTATACTTTTATTTGTTAAAAGTATTTTTGTAATGTTTTGCTTACACTGTACATACATGTACTGTACATGTATGTGATAGTGATATTATTGAATGACACACTACATGAATCTAGTTTAAGACAAAGTACAAAGCAAGCCGATTAAACATCTACATTTGTATGTTGTAAAGTTTGTAGAAATTGATGATCTGATTGAAATGTTCACATCGTGTAACATCCGAAACAAACTATAGCATATATTGTACACTGTTGTTCATAACCTGCAAAAGAGTATGTTTGTAAGTGATTTTTTTAGGAGTTGTGATGACTACAATTGCTATTAGCTTCATTTTTCACTTTGTTAGATGACATAAGCATTTTAAACTACACGTTCCTGAAATGAACAGTATACCTTACATAAATTGAGTAGTCGATGAAGACAAACTTATGTGCAAAACTAATTAAAACTGCACAAGTTTTTCAATAAATGTTAAAGAAATATTTTTCTGCAAACAATTAATGTAACTTAGGTCAATAATACCTAAAGAAAAGCAATTCACTTGAATAAAGTTATGATGTTAACAGTGTGTAACGTCCGAAACACCAGTGGTGTGACATATGAAAATTATTAGGCAATGCACTGGTTCCCCAATTTTTTTGGATGTATTTAACTTATATCATCAGTTGTTATAATAAAATAAGTTTGACCTAAGAAAAAAGCATTTTACCTATTGAAATAAAACTTTTTATTGTCAAAACCCTAATTTGGAGCTATTTTTCACTTTCAAGGGACACAAAATCTGTATTTTTCAAGATAGAAACTGTTGGTGAAGTTAATAGCAAATGAGTTTTATATCACAGTTATTAGATATGCTATAGTTCACAATAAAATTGTAAAAACTCAAAGTATTCATATAAGGAGATAGATTAAGGTCCAAAATTTGCATTTCTCAAAAATATGAATAGTCCTGCTCCTAAAAATACATGTTTGAAGTGAGTAAACATGATTTTGTTTCAGACCCTATTGTGGACACATTTGGTATATGTTAAAAAAAACAGTGCCATAAAGTAAATGACAGTCTCAGCTAAACTGTAAAATCTCGCTTTAGAATCCACTAAATGAAATGAAATGATTGAAATGTCAAATGGAAGAAGAAGAGTTGTTTTAACTCATATTATTGCAATTAGTTGTCAAACCATGTTCAATATTCAAAAACAGAGGGAAACTAAGAGCAATTTTTAGCAGTATTTTTCATATTTTCAATCAAGTTCACTGGACTGCAGCAGTCACAGCGTAAAAACAGCTGATCGAGACGCATTTTGCATCGGGAAGACCGCACATGCGCATTACCAACCAAAACGAGCCAAAACATCACTGAGCTTTTCAGTCGGTAATGTTTCAGCACAAGTGTAAACTGGAGCATAAAACATCACAATTTTTTTTAATGAGGTATTTGACAGTATAAATGCGCCAACTGATGCAATTATCAGGACTGCAATTATCAGGACTTCTCCAATGGGTCAAAGAGTCTGCATAATTCATGCATGATTTGAATGTGCCTTGAGGCAACCATGGATTCGTGCACGATATGTAGACGCACTTCTATCCAGTGAGATGGTGATGTTTACAGCAATTATATACAGTCAGATCTGTCTTACCCTGAGTTCAGTCAACCAATTTCCTTGTTTAGCTATACAAAAATTGTAGGATAAGTAATAACAATTTAGTAGTCTAAACGTTGTATAACGAAATGTCGCATAAAGAAACGTCTGTTTTGGCATCGTTTTAAACAAAAACTCAATTAAGAATCAGCACCCCGTTTGAGTTGATCACATCGTAAAACAAGGGAAACGCTCTCGGCGGTCTCGCCTGCATTACGCAATTCAATATGATGAAAAATTGAGGTCGGGACATTGTGTATAGGCATGGTGGCCCATTAGCAGGCCCCAAAAAAGGAAATCCTCTGAATTTAATCAGCATTTTGAAGTGAATATTGACTAAGAATCATCAGAAGAATTATTAACTATTATTTGTACCAAGATTGATAACTTTCATGAAATATGAACAAATAACAAACATAATCCAAGTCCTACTGACCTTAACTTTGTGTCATATGATTTGTGTCACTGGATAACCCTTGGGTACAAGTTTCATGGAATTTGAACGAACACATTTAAAATTATGCTAAAAATTCAAATTCTTGATTTTGATGCCCCAAAGTCTAAGTTTGCAGACCTGAAATGACATTTGACCTTGACTTTGTCACCTAAAAGACTAATCACATATTTGGTAATATTTGATAACCCGTATGTTCAAGTTTCATGGAATAGGAATCTATACTTTCAAAATTATGATAAAAATTCAAAATCTTAACCTCGTGTTAAATTTTTGAAGATGATGCTACAACTAATCTAAGTTTGTTGACCTGAAATGACATTTGACCTTGACTTTGACCTGAAATTCTCCTCACATGATTGGGGATACTGATAACCCTTCGGTCCAAGTTTCATTGAATAAGAACTTATACTTTCAAAAATATATTAAAAATTTGTTGATGACACAACATACATGTAGTCTAAGTTTGTTGACCTGAAATGACCTTTGACCTTGTCTTTGTGACCTGAAATTTTCTTCACGTGATTGGTGATACCTAATAACCCGTTAGTCCAAGTTTCATTAAATAAGAACTTATTTTTTCAAAAACTTGATGTTGACGCCGCTGCCGTCGCCGGAAAAGCGGCGCCTATGTCTTGCTCGAGACAAAAATTATATAAATGGGCAGGGTTTAGCGTCACCGCGCACACCTGATTGGGTGGCTAGCTGTCATGTCAATTGACCTTTTCAAAACCAGTTTCTTTCTATGATGTTAATATCTATATCTATATGCCCAATTGGCTATACGATGATTCTTTATACGTTTCTTTTTACAAGTTTTACAAAAGTTTCCTACACTCTGAACAGCTAGGCTACTGAAGGTCACCTCTCTAGTCTCTGGTGGTCAACTTATACCTGCCTGTAAATGCCATTTGTCTGCAGTGGCCACATTTTTGCATCTCTCCACAGATGCGACTAAGGTGAAGTTGTCTACATACAAGTACTACAGTTAACTCTTATCGTGCCATAATGAATACAGCCCAGAGCCACATGGCTATAATCCCCATTGTGCCAAGCCAGAAATCCCCCAGTGCCAAGTTTATTTTGAGATAATCTGATGGTGCGATCTATAGCGCGTGGGAAGCACTCAGCACAGTACAAACAATGGGCATGAACAATAACTGCTATTACGAATGCGAGCAAACATGCATGAAGCACCGATGCGGTAGCTCGCTCGCGTGAATAAAGCAGCCAATCGATAGCGCGCTCGCGTGTACAAAGAACTTTAGCGGTAGCATGCATGCACCCTTATTGCAGGATATGATCTAAAGGGGGTTGTAGCTTGGCAAATACTGGTTAACATCATCTAAATGTATGTCTTCTTTGGGATAACTGCACGTAAAAGATTGGACTTGCTCGTGGTAGTCAGACCGAAGTTCTCCTCACGCTTCGGTTTTCGCGTATGTTGCTCGCACGTGATTGATGCGGTTGCAGCGTCCGTAGTCGTATTATACCCGATTGGCCCCGAATCAGGCCACAGAAAAGACGCGTAGTCCCGTAGACACTCCCTTTAATCAAGATTGTCTAGGTGGTTATGATCTCTTTATAAAGCCTACCCGTCTATCTATCTATCCTTGTATCTTCTCCCAGCTTGGAGGTCTTTATGTGCTCCCAGTTGGTTCTTGGCTTCCCTTTCAGTCTAGTACCTTCTACTTTTCCTTCTAACAAATCCTTTAAGAGACCCTGATGTCTTTTAAAATTACCAAAATATTTCATCTTTCTTTAACTTCCTATAAAGGTGTTTTGTTTAAGCCATGCCATATGTAATATTTCTGTTAGTTTTCATATATTTCTCATCATTCTCCTGTACACCTAAATTTCAAATTATATGATTTTCTTTTCCATAGCGTTGGTTAAGCCTCGGTCACAAATGCCATTACGAACGATTTTCAGACAATGAAAATTCTGGAAGACCATGGAAAAACAGAGATTTGTACGAAATTATCGTTCGTACGAACCTTTGTGACCGTAGCATAAATAACCAGGTTTTCGCTCCATGCAATAGACCAGACATAGCAATTTATCAGTCTAATTCTTAAAGTAGATATTCATTGATTTTATTGCAAAGTTGAAACTTTGATTCGACAAGGCTATCAAAATCCAATGCTTGGAAACATTCGAAGTAATGATTATTATAAATTACATAACGCTTAAATACAGCCCCGGCATAGCACCTGAAGAGCTGTCCGAACGCTGCTGAGATGTGTGAGATCACGTCCCATAGGAAAGTGAAAAGTATGCCGCAGATCTGCGGCAGACATTTTAGTCCGCGGCAAAGAGTATGCCAAAGTATGCGGCAGAAAGAAATTTTGCTGCAGACTTGCCGCATACCAGTATGCCACAAGAAAGTCTGCGGCAGGATAAAACTTTGCTCCAGACTTGCTGCATATCAGTATGCCGCGGGAACAGTCTGCGCCAGATCTGCGGCAGGATGAAATTTTGCTCCAGACTTGCCGCATACCAGTATGGCACAGGAACAGTCTGCGGCAGATCTGCGGCAGGATTAACTTTGCTCCAGACCTGCTGCATATCAGTATGCCGCAGGAACAGTTTGCGGCAGGTTTGCCACAGAAAAGTGGGAAATTATACAGTCTGCAGCAATTAAGGCTTTAGTATAGGCGGCCATTTTGGAGGACCATGCAGGGCCATGAGGTTGCAGGCTGAGCCCATGATCTTGTAAATTCCTGTGTTAGCACTGTTAATTGTCTTTTTAGCTTCTGTCAAACCATGGACCTATTACGGATGGACATTCAACGTGATTCTTTCTTTGATCCAATGATAGTCGCCGCCTTCTGATTATGTGCATCTTAATGAGAACATTCAGCTGTTTTAACAATAACGACTGCGTAAGCATTTTCGGTCATTGACAAAGGAGCAGTTTCCCTCTCTTGGGTTTTGTTTGGATGGTGTGCTCTGTAAGAGTGTGTCTTAAATAAAAGCAAAGTTGAAAAGCAGACGATTTTGGTGATATGAAATGTATTATTACTGATTCGCAAACTTTCGCACACACCTATGACCTTATAAAACAATTAGAAGGTCATGATCTGTATCAGCCCTGTGCGTTGTAACTCTGGAATATTATGAGGAAATAGGGGGAAACTGGATTTTAAATAACAACCAAAAAATCCAAAAATAACCTATCTGGTAATATCAACATGTTTTTCAAAATAAAATACACAGTACAGTACACGGAACAACAATTTCCGATTATAAGCCAGAACTGCGCATCTATTTTCCATGATTTAGGCGAGTTATTATCTTCTGCGCATGTAGATTAACATGTTTAAAATCACTATCTTGATTCTGTCCCGGCTTATTGGCGGCGACCATGATGAGATCAAAGAGAAGAAACATGTACGGAATGTTATTGAGACCACATTGACGAAGATAATCACAATGAATTCATTAAAGTTGAAATTCTAAGACAATCCCAAATATTGAGATAATTACATCAATAGAAAGCTTTTAACCCCCAGAATAACACTAAATGGTGTCCAACTGACAAAAACAAGTTTAGAATGGTGAATTTACATGTATGCGAGTAAACTCTACCAAACTATGTAGTCTGAGATCCGGAAGTGCATGTAGAGTCGGGCCTCTATCCGTGACGTCACGAACGGGACTCATGGGCTCAGTGAGAGTGAATGGCAGTGATATCCCTACGTAAATGCTATCCTGTCAGAGCTTAGATTTGTTGCTGTTAAGGAGTATATTTGATGGATTGATGGATTTTTTGTTTTCATTTGAATGAAGAATAACGAAGCAACATTTTCCAGTCGCTGATTTCTTTTTATATCCTCTTATTCACCTATTTGGTAGAGATTTAAGACGAGTTTACTGCTTGGGAAACAAGGTTAAATCATGCACGTATGAATAGGCGGATGCATTATCTTGTCATCAGGTAAGGTAGGAGCAGTTTTGTAAAACGAATAGGTCTAGAACTATGATAATACTTATCATAGATGTGTGTGACTGCCTCAAAAGAGGATACAGTACCAGTTAAACATTTTATGTTGTAAAATATCAAACTTGAACAAGATCATGCAAGCGCACTTCCTCTATAATATTTTGACAACGTCTATTGATCAAACGATATTCACCCGCGAGCGATGCGGCTCTTGCACGAACGTTTGTGAAGCGAGCAAAATCGGGAGGTAAGACCAGGCCGCTTGCTTGTGATATGGAACGTACGTGCGCTAGTTATATGTTTATCGGCAATTGCAAGAGAATGGAAGAGACGTTACCAGCTAAGAAAAACAACTAACAAAGACTTGCTCCTGACTACCGGTGTCAGAAATGGTAGATGAAGGATCTTCAGGGCCAAGGGCCAGGAAGGCGAAAGACATGGGAAAAAGGAAGAAGAAACCATCGGGAGATCGCTGTATGGTAATGAGCTGTGCATGGGTCCACTTACCAGACAGCTATACTGTTCACTCCGTGCCTGGGCCGATTTCAACACCAAAACAAAAATGACATGGTGAAAATATCGACTAATAGCACATCGTTGGCATGTAGTCATAATTTTTAAAAGGGGAATTGATATTAATACTATGAAATATTAGGGGAAGGTAAAGAATTGTACATAGAATTATGATTTATTAGACTTTTCAGCCTTTGAAACAAAAATAAGCCGAAAATCGTATCACTCTGCACATGCTTTCTATGGAACATCCGGGTACGTAAATATACTCTTTCCAGGACGTGATGTCATAATAGTAGACCAGCGCCGTGACTGATTTTCTATGCAAAGAGAGGCGGATATTTTCGACATTTCAATCAAGGATTTCGAGTAGCCAGAATTTGTTTGTGATATACTATGTAATTGAAAAACTTAATAACATATGCTTGCCGTAGGTACCAAATTAAGGGACATTTATTTGCTTATATAGAATATCAGCTTTAAGAAAACGATGAATGTCCATTCGTAATAGGTCCATGGTCAAACCAAACAATTTGCTTCAAGTTCTAAGTGGTACCATAAGAGGAATTTGTTACATAAGAGGAATTTGTTACATAAGAGGAGACTGAGGAATTAACGGACTGTTTCAAACGTTTTTGTTGTGCCATATGTGATCTTATCTGCAGCCCCACTAACCCACTTTTTTGTTGTAACTAGCACATGGATCTGTGACTCTACTCTGGACTATGTGTATGCAGTTATTGTATTCCTATTCCTCTACCTATACTTCTGCATTGTGTTAAACCAAGAAGTTTTAAGAGATGGAGTCCTATCTAGCTCATTCCCTTGATACCATCTTCGATGCCGCCAGGAGAAAATATGTCAGGCATGTGCCTAACTGGACCTTCCTTGCAGATACGTAGACAAAAGATTCCTGCCTAGCTGCAAACTATCGGGCCACTTTAAAAGGGAAATATGCTTTTGTAATGCTAATAACTTTTCGCTACCACTCGTCTGATAATACGAGCACTAGGCCTACACAGTGCTTATCTTTTACAGGAGGCAAGCGAAAGAAATTGGAGCAAAATTTCCTGAAATATTAATCAAAATTACTCGACTGGGCATGTGTGGGCACTAATCTGACATATAACATCACAAAGAGCTGTATACGGACAAATTCACTTTTTATTTTCGTGAGCCGCAAGTAATCGGAAAAGTGTCAAATTGTAGGTTTTAGGACTGTACATTTTTACTATTTTTCACAAATTAATGCAAGGGTCACTCTGTGGCCTGGACCCACCCTCCTCAGAGGTCGCCAAATATCGACGTCGACTCGACGCCTAAGCCTGACCCTGACCTATTTGTTGTTGTAGTGAAGTCCTAACGTTCGTTTTTCTTCATTGGGTGAAGCTTTACTATACAAATTGATGAAATGTGTGAAGCTTTGACGAGTAATTTGTTTTTTCTGGTGATGTGACATCGAATCCAATCGGTCGCCTTGTTTGTTCAGGTGATGTGACATCGAAGCCACTACCGGTCGCGTCGAAAATATGTCGAAAATATGTCGAAATCATGTCGAAATCGTGCGTTTCAAAACAACTATTTAATTTTTATTCCGGTCACTCATGCACTCGCAGAGTGATCGTCCTGAGGTCACCGAACTTTTCTCCAGCGAAACTGATTTCGAGATTTCACGAGATCGTTTTCGAGTAGTCTACTAGTCTCCTACACATAACTAGTTGCGTGAGTATTCGCAGTATACGTGCCTGAAAGGCCAGCCTCAAGTCTGGAAACGAGACTAGTAGCCTACGAGCTGTCGGTATTGTACCCAGCATGCGCAGCGCAGATCGTGCCAAGTTTTGGCCCCAAGTTTTTGCGAGGTGAGTTGAAAAAAAATAGAAAGTTCAGAGTTTTCCGATCATTTTGAGACGGTACTACTCCGACCCTGTTTTACGATTGATTATTAACGAAATCTGTGCATAAAACTTAGCCTATATTTTCGCGAGATTTCAATGTTGACGTATTCCACAAAGGTATTACGCCACAGCCAGTATGGTGAAACAGTGGTGATTCAGACCGGCCGAAAACTTACAAAAGTGAAGCCTCACCTATGGAAAACTGACACAAGTGAAGCCTCACCTATGTAAAACTGACAAAAGTGAAGCATCACCTATGCAAATAATTCAAAGGGTGAAGCCTGGACTAACACATTTGCTGATAAGAGTGATGCTTTGCCTTTGTTTTTTGTAAAGCACATGAAGTGATGGTGAAACCCTGAGGTTACAAATAATTGGCTCAGGTGAAGAAAGGTGATGACCTGAGGAGGGGGGGTCCAGGCCACAGAGTGACGCCTGCATAAAGCTGCTATCATACAATGTAAGAAAATTTCTTGACACAATTAGGCTTTAGTATTCATATTTTATCATCTGTTAGATTTTCCCCTTGTTAGTTCAAATAAAAAGTGAAATATTAAGGATATTTCTTTATGACAATAATCACTACTGAAGCTTTCCAATGATATTGGCGGCATCAAAGATAACATCAAAGGTAACAGCACACCAGTAGATTCTATTGTGCAGCCATAGAAAACGGCAGCTGCTTGGAATAATTTGTTGCCAGTTGGGTCTCCATCTCTAAAAACTCCTTGGTTAAACCCATATTTGTAGAATTGTTGAAGCAATTCCGCCTGTTTTAGCCGTTTCTACTAATTCAAGGTGCTAGAATGTAATGATGCAATGCATGCTCTCCAACATAGCCTTCCTGCAAGACTGCATACTTAATTGCCACGTACTGGATATGAAAGAGTATGCTGCAGGTCTGCAGCAGGTCTATATGAGATATGAATATTCATGATGAAGAGTCTGCGGCAGGTCTGCAGCAGACTCTTTGTTATAGCCTTTTCTATGAATATTCATGATAAAGGAGTCTGTAGCAGATCTGCCGCAGACTCTTTGTTATAGCCTTTTCTATGAATATCCATGATGAAGAGTCTGCGGCAGACGTGCCTGACCTGCCGCAGACTCTTCATCATACTGAAAGAGTATGGGCAAGTCTGCCGCAAAACAAATTTGCATGTGAAAAAGATGACTGTCTGCGGCAGGTCTGATGCAGATCTGCGGCAAGTCTGCCGCAGGAGTATGCGGCAGGCTCATTTCTTTCCTATGGGTACAGTATGGACATTATTTGCACAAGCAGACGATGTCCCATGACATCTCACACATTTACAGTGCCTGTGTTTTCATCTTCTCTTACTTCACTACCGTCAGGCTAAATGTATAATCTACTGCCTCACTCTAAACCCGCGCATGTTTTTATTTTGATGACAAATGCAGCGATACAAAAATAAAGGAATCTGTCGCTTGTAAACAAAATAAGACGCCATTGTATATTCAGCTGCACACACCGCGGTATGTTCGGCGTTTCAAGAGGGAACAAATGCTTTCCTATATCATTCCGGGGGTTTTTCAATCTGAAAGTCTGGTTTCTTTGATTGTTAATTTACAACCCCTATCCTGTGTATTTACAAGCAAAAGATTTTAGTTATCAGAATCGGGTCATATCCCCTTTCGAATGGTTTGAAATGTCATAACATTTATATACACTAAACTCATTATAATTTGACAAATAATAGCTTCGCAATTATGTTCATTCTTTATGGGATGTCGTCTGCTTGGGCAGTATTGGTCCATATAGTGACGTCATTAAAACATCGTTATTTTTCCGGCGAATCTCTCGTATATTCCAGCTGCTAGAGAGGTGGTTGTATTTGTATTTTTATGAATCACCCGATATGTAGTTGACCTAAATCTTGTACGATGGCCATCTGTTAGCTTACCAGTTTCTAGTGTTATATTAGTTGACATATTTTCTTGCTGTAAATAAGTCTTTCATTGCCATGAATGTATACCATGCGTTCGCTCCTTCTTTTAAGGCCTTTAGATTTGCACAACGACAACGTGGATTGCTACGATCGACGTCCTTTTAAAGGCACACTGTCCTACTTGTAGCTACTTGCTCCCTCTATATAGAAAACTTCCCAAATCGGTGCATGTTGGTCCCCCATGATCCTCTTATTCTTATGTTAAATGAGAGCAGAGTTAATGAGATAGCCACCTGTCACAGTGACCTCGATGGCTCTCTGAGTGGTCTAATCCCTTCTAGCTGCAGTAGTAAAGCCTCCCTTTAATGCACTTCCTTGAATGGAAGTCCCTAATGTCTGCCTTGCACCTTCTATACTGGTCACCTATTTACTCCCCCTCCCCCAAAAGAGAAAAAAGGTTACATAGTCAGGGCTCAACACTATTAGTGTTTTGGACGGGGGGTCTAAATTTAACTTTTCATAGTCTGTATGCACACGTCCTATGTAAAAACTTTTTAAAAAAATTTGAGGGTCCTGACTTGGATTTTGGTCCCGGCTGCCTGTTATTAGGGACTTTTCGATTTGCACGTTCATAAGTGGACTGCGACGTCCGCGGTCATTTTTAAGCAGGGTTGACGAGGCACACTGACTGTTGTTCGTTACCTTTTCGATTTTACACAACTACGACGCTCGCTTAATGAGCGCAAAATTCGATCGAACTCCAAATTCGGTGCATGAGACTGTTCTCAAATATTATGCTGCAACAGATTAGCGATGCATACATAAAATGTGCTCATTTTATGAATTATTCTGCTTAGTGAGCGCGAAATTCGATCGAGAAGCTAAAGATACAACACACCAAATTCGGTGCATGGGACTGATCTCGAAAAATATGCTGCAAACAAATTGGCGATGCATAAATAAAAGTGTTCATTTTATGAATTATTCTGCAACAATTTTGATTTAAGCTAAGGCCTAAAAAAAAAAATTGATGACTTGGCGTAACGGGTCACTGAAAATTAGGGTAGGTAGGGCGATTTTTTTTTTTTTTTTTTTTTTTTTTTTTTTTGGTTGTTGTTGTTGTTGCTTATATTTGCATACATGAAATTAGCCATTCATACTACATACATACAGTGGCGTAGATAGGTCCTCAGACCTTGGGGATGATCTGATGAGAGGGGTAGACCACAATATGTTCAAATAACTCTACGCACACACACACACATATATGGACACACACACTGTGTGAGCAAAGTGAGCAAGAAATTGTTGAAATCTTGATCACCTTGGGACCTGGGGGATGCATACATACACCTGCCCCCCCCCCCCCCCCCTGCATACATACATGTACATGTACATACAACCTCATGCACATAAAATGCAAACATACGAACGCATTAATAGGTTTCCAACAGACCCCAGCCTGAGATATCTCAGACACTGTCTTCAACAGGATAAACAGGTGAATATGTAGGTTTAGAAGGGGCTGTTCACAAATATTAGTATTTTCACAATGTATTGACTAACATTTAAAAAAAAAAAAAAAAAAAAAAAAAAAAAAAATTACAAAAAAAAAAAAAAAAAAAAAAAAAAAAAGCGTAGGGTCGGCGATAAAAATAGGGTCGGGCGGGTTACGCCAAGTCATCAATTTTTTTTTTTAGGCCTAATTACAGACACGAAAATGTGTTAATTTAAGAGAATTCACGCTTCCACCACTCGACGGCAAAACAAGGGCCAACGCGTTCGAGAATTCTGCTACGAACGATGAGCTCGTCGATGCGCATGCGCACTGCTTCAAAAGTGACCGCATACGTCGCAGTCCACTAGTGAACATGTTTGGGGGTATGTTAAAGGTACTATGTCCCTTTTGCAGCCAACCTCAAATTCTGTAGAACTTTGCAGGAATTATGAATATGTCATGTATGTCCTATCTGTGAAATTTAAACGTTAGCAGTGCCCTCATATTCAAATTATGCAAGGAAACCCGTTTACTTGCTAGACTTCACTGTCAGACACTATTGAGTGACTGACTGGCTTTTTTCTTCTTTGGTAATAAAATACATGAAAAAAAGTTGTAAAGGGTAGATGAGCATTTGTCTACATCAATAACCCACTTCTTGTGATGGCCAAGATTAAACTGATTGAATCTTTGCGCAGCATAAAACGTATGACCATTCGGTACAATTGTCTGAAAATCAAGACTATTACTTTTGGGCTCTATAGCCCTAAAGTCAATTTGACAACTAATAGTCGTTATTTTCCCACTTGAAGACATTTTTAAGCCCCAATTTTCTTAGGGAAGTTCTAAATTAGTATTATCTTTCAAATGCAGTTGAAATTTAACTTTTTCATTTTTTTGGCCTGCAAATGGGACATAGTACCTTTAATGGGCCACCCTTCCTATAAATAATGTTCCAACTTCAATTTTTCATCATATCGAATTGCGTAATGCAGGCGAGAGCGTTTCCCTTGTTTCAACTTACCGATGTTAGAAAGAATACTTTGAAAATTCAAATCGTGCCGCCTCTCAGCAAGTATACCGCGCTAGAGGTCAATACGCATCAGCATGTTTTACTCGCTACATTACTAAAACCATCTCAAAGTCTTTAAAAAAATACACATCTAACAAATGCACGAAAAAAATGGTTAAACGGAGAGAGAAATGCTCAAGATATTTCGAGAGCTTTAATATATTTTGATTTATCATATTCGAAAAATGCCACCAGGGGAGAACCAGGGGAGATCCATGCCAGCAGAAAACTACTAACATGGAACTGTGACAACAGGGCCAGATATACAGCATATACTTACCCCATTTCCCCCCCAACTGATGATCTGGCCCTGCATGTGAACATGGCGTCACATCCAGTACAAGTGCAGTCTCCTTCATATATACCTTACAAACAGATAAAGAGTTTTTAGGACAGTTAGTACAACTTATCCCCTCCTCACCAACATTTCTTGTGACTTATGCATAAACATGATGAGCTGATAAATAATCATTGCCTGAACAATTGATTTCCCACCATGCATCTTAATATATGCACAATCAGTGAAAGTTATAACAATCACTTTTCAATGTGTGAATAGATAAAAGACTTTTCAGCTGTTCCTCTATTTAAATACTCAAAGAATGATACTGGCAAGACTTGGGCATGCATGATTTGGTAATGCATTTAGATGTCTTGGAGTGTACACAATAGAGCAAGGTGTTTCATTGTTATGGAATTCCTCTTTACATGTTCTGTATGTGATTATTTGCTTTCTTTGCTTTCCTGTAAGCTCTTCTGTAAGCTCTTCTCTTTCTTCTGGACATTCTAACTATTCTAACTATTCAAATGGAACTGAGTTATGAATATGGAAACCACTGCATAACATGATGGATTTGAAAGAAGAAATATGTGGGGTGATAAGAACAAAGGACTTATTTAGTGCATCATCATTAGATGATGGGGGACGCTAAACATGTTTTGTTTTTTATTTGGCCTTAAACACACCTTGTACATACAAGGAAAAACACATTAACATGTATTGAGCATGAACTTGCACCTCTCGATAAGTGTTTTTTTAGAATTAGTGTTGACAAGTACAGTAAATGGAGTGTAATGACAGGAACATGTGTTTCCGTATAATACAGTCAACCAGGAAATGGCTTTATATACCAGACTATAGAGGGAGATAAAGCGAAAGGGAAGGGAAAATTAAACTGAGCATGGCCTTGACCACAACAAAGGACAGATGAGAGTGATTGACTGCAACATTTGGTGCTATATGTCAGACAGTACAATTGCAGAATAAATGAAGCATCTTAGACCTACATGTACATCAAAATTGTAGAAAAATTGGGAATTGTTTTTTCAAGATTTTCCTGAAAAGGGACCATTTAAACAGATTATTTCAGTCAATTGGTGAGTGGAACTGATAATGATATAGCCTAGTGTCTACAGTATATTAATAGCCTAGATCTAGATCTAGGCCTAATTTTCAAAATGAGATGCACCGGATATGCATCCTGTGAAAATGGGAATAAATTTGGCCAAGTTTGGTGAAGAAGACAGGGAAGATCAGTAAGCCTAGCGCCTATGGTCGGTTTCTGTCTCTAAAGAGAGGAGCCGACCCTACCCAAATTATACCCTTTTCTAACTGCACTCTATCCGAGTCACACCGATGAAAATACCGATTGAATTTTCCTTATGTAAACAAAGGTGAAACCGCAGTTTTCCCCCTGTCGGTTTCTAACTGCCGGTGAAATTCACTCGCTGTGGCGAGCCCTTGCCGGAAGTGAAGAATTATTACGTAATTATTAAGCCCGCGCTCCATCTAGCTAGCATGCAGCATGTTCAACCATAAGTCAACAAACACAGCTGGTTACGATAAAGCACGCTTAGATCTATACTGCGACCATTGACCATTTTAATCACTGTTTTAATCGCCTTTTTCTCCCGAGCGTTTTCTAACTGGCAATTTCATCGGTGTCACACCGATAGAATGAGAATTTAATCGCCTATTTCTCTTCTTTTCATCGGCTATTTAATCACCTTTTTCTCCTCTGTTGCTTTCTAACTGGCACTTTCATCGGATGCGTCCGGATGGCATTATTTTTTTATGCGGCACAGATTGGGGCATGGCGCGTGTTAAACCTATGGGAAGTACGTTCTTTCCCTTCTGAATAGTGTCTGCACGTACGTGAGACTAGTCATGTTCGCTAGCGCATTAGCGATGCGAAGAAGTTTGTATATCCATCGCGAACTATGTGTTTAGATAACATTCCTCTTCGTTTAAGTTAGTTAAGTTTTATTGACTAATTATTGTGATGTTCTCCTTATTGACGTGCTGCCTCCTCTTCAGATTTCCAATTTGATTTTAATTGTTGATGTAATGATTTTCCATGCGGTAGTGGATTACATGTAACACTATTAAAAACAGACCTCTACTACTAGGCCCTTTACTGTCTAGTACGCACACAACCAGTATTAGTCTGTAAATCAAGACCCCTTTTAAAAAAAAGCCCCAATCTGTGCCGCATAAAAAAATAACGCGTCCGGATGCATCCGATGAAAATCAGTGCAGTTAAGTTAGAGAGACAGACATTTTCGGTCTAAGTTAGGTGACACTAGGACTAACTGTTAGGGCCTACAATACATTTCCTCTCATCTGAACAATGACAATGTTGCAAAGTCCCTTTTTTAAGCCAAGTTTCTGAAACAAAGAAAAGAGTGAAAACGTCTAACAAAAGTTAGATCTAACTTTAGATCTAACTCAACTGTTAGACTACTCCAAAATCACACTTACCGTAGCTTGAGCCTATACTTCTACAGCAATTTGGAAACACGTCTTGTCTTCGGATCACAAAATATCAACAAAGCCAAAGCTAAAGGAAGGTTTTGTCGGCTCAGCCGGCTCAGCTGCATTCAGCAAATACCTACTAACAAGTTAGACTCTGCTACTAGGCCTTTTCATTTCACTACACCAAGCAGAAGCTAGCAGCCTTTTTTTAGCAGCCAAACTGATATCGATATCGCATACGGACGCTGTGTTGAACAATATGAACGTCGAACGCACTCCGTTTAGCTGCTAACCGTAGTCTCCGCAAGGAGACACGGATAGGAGTAGTCTTTGGTCTAGTCGTTGTTTTTCTCCTTAAATTATAAGAGATATATTTGTTATTTTGAGAATTAAGATGGATAAAATGATTATTTTAAACCGTTAATTCAAAACAATTCAAATAATCACAACATTAAAGTGAGAAATAAGCATAAGAAAGGTCCAAATTAACAAAAATTAGAAATAATCCTTCTGCTTATTATTATAATTATTTTTATCATTAGAATTTATTTTTTATATTTTATTGGAGGGTCAACCCCCTCCTAGACACACACATACAAGGGTGTCGATTTGTATCCGTGGTTGGGGGGGATGATAGGTGCCAAAATATTTTCGGCAATGGATCAAAGCAACCAAAGTGGTAGAAGCGTGTGGCAAGTTGCACCCCTCCCAAGCGCGTAGCCAGGATTTAATTTTAGGGGGGCGGTAGTGAGCACGCAAAGCGCGGTTCCTAGGGGTTGGGTGCAGGGAGGGGGAGTCCCCCCCCCCCCCCCCCCCCGCGGAAGCTTTGACGTTTCACTAAATTATTAGAGAAAGAAGACGATTCGTTGGACCGTTCTCGACTCTTAATCCTTGTTTGAATCGAATTCCCCTTCCTCCGCGCGTAGCGCGGTAGCTCTGACGTTTCATTAGATTATAAAAGAAAGAAGACGATTTTATGTACCATTCTCGACTCTTAAACCTTGTTTGAATCAAGTTCCCCTTCTCCCGCGCGTAGCGCGGAAGCTCTGACGTTTCATTAGATTATTAAAGAAAGAAGACGATTCGATGTACCATTCTCGACTCTTAATCCTTGTTTGAATCAAGTTCCCCCCTTCCCGCGCGAAGCTCTGAAGATTTGGCGTTTCATTAGATTATTAGAGAAAGTAGACGATTCGATGTACCATTCTCGACTCTTAATCATTAATGTTTGAATCAAGTTCCCCTTCCCCCGCCCGTAGCGCGGAAGCTCTGACGTTTCATTAGATTATTAAAGAAAGAAGACGATTCTATGTACCATTCTCGACTCTTAATCCTTGTCTGAATTAATTTTTGCCCATTCCTGCGCGAAGCGCGGAAGCTTTCACATTTTAATACATTATTAGAGAAAGAAGACGATTTGTTGTATCGTGTCATTCTTGAATTTAGTTTCCCCCCTACCGCGCAAAGCGCGGAAGCCTTAATGTTTCAATAAATTATTACTCTTAATCCTTGTCTGTATTCATTTTCGCCCATTCCGCGCGTAGCGCGGAATCTTTCACGTTTCATTAAATTATTAGTAAAAGAAGACGATTAGTTGTATCGTGTACTTTGACGTTTCATTTGATTATTACTCTTAATACACGTCTGAATTCAGTTGCCCCCTAACAGCTTTGCCCTGTTCGCTAAAAGAAGACGATTCGTTGTACTGTTCTATATTAATCCTTGTCTGAATTCAGTTTCCCCACTGAAAATAAGTTGTGTCACAAATAAGTTGTGACATAATAATCTTTCTCCAAAAATGAAAAATGTTTTAGGAAATATCAGGAAATAAAATGAGTGAAAAAAATAAAAATAAAGATACAATGACGTGAATTTTAAAAGGGGTGAACGGAAACAACAAAACAACTAGTGAACTATTTTATAAGTCATACTAATGTCCGAAAATCTTTCTTCTTGTCTCCGATCTCATCACGAAAACGTCACAGAGTTTATCTATGTTCACACTGTCCAGGATTGTCTGATGTGCATTGCAGATGATTGCTACTTTTGTGCTTCGCGCTTAACATTTAGCTCGTTGCTTTTGATGCTGCGTCTTTGCATTTGGCGCACTGTATTTCTATGATGCTGTTGATTGAACAAATTGAATAAATTCATCAATTCTTGATGAAGCCGTATGAGCGAGAATTCAATTTATTCTTGTCTCATATACGGTTGTCTTATTTACTTCGTATATGTATTATGAAAACGAGATAGCAAAATATGTATATTGATAGTCATCTTCAGAGTAATAACCATTAACTACTCTCATCGGACTCTCATCATTAATTTGTCTCTTCATTTTTAATTTTTTTTATGGTGAATTATTGGGGGGGATGATTGTACAGGCCATCCCCCCCACCTGAAATATTGGGGGGGATATATCCCCCCATCCCCCCCGGGATCGACACCCATGCACACATACACACCACACATACCCTACGAAGTATGCGTTATGCTCAGTTTTGTTCTTGACAATGGCCCAATATTCGCTAAAATTAGACCTTTTTAATGTCGGCTGCTACAATTTGTGCACCCCGTATTCAATAGAGTTATTAGAGTATATAATCTACATTTCATGTGAGTTTCAGCTCATATAAAGCAAATGGCAATTAGCGGCGAATTTATTAATCCCTTTTCATACCTACACATTATATGCGCTATACGTTAAAGGTAATACAAAGTTTTTGTATGGGGTTATTAATGTGCTTCAAATGAACATATTGGAAGCATATGCCATCCTAAAATATTCAGTGATCGTTGTCGCGGTAAATATCGAGTCTATAATAAACTCTTTAAGTTGTATAACTCCCTCTCATGGTCAAGATATTAATTAAGCTAAAAAGGCGCTATATAAATCCAATTATTATTATTATTATTATTATTTAAAATCGACCGATTAGCTATTCCCGTTTGGAAATAATACATCTCAACTATATATTCTGAGATTTCCATAGTCGGAGCTACCATTGTACGGCCGTAGGCGCTATTTGAAATTTATCAAAATTTACCGGGAGCACCGGTAAATTTTTCTATTCAATTTCTCTCGAAAGCAGAAGTGTTTTAGGGGCTAAATTTTCTAGTGCTAATTATACATCCACAGGGGCATCCGAATATATCAAAATTGTAAAGAACCACTATCCACCCAATTTTCAAAATTTCCCAAAACTTTGTATTACCTTTAACCCTAATAAGGCCGGGGGGGCCATTATGGCCCCCCCCCCCCTCCAGGATTTTTCTGATTGTTCGAGACCGCATATGGATGGCGCCTCGCCGCTCGCTGACTTTTTTCTTTAGAGTCTTGCGCATCTTTAAAAAAAAAAAAAAAAAAAAATCGGACCTACAGTTACAAGGTCACGTGACCTTTTGTCTTTGCATGTCAGCCCGAAAATCGCTCATTTTTGTGATTTGTGTACAAAACATATGGAAATGTCATTTTTCCTAAAAATAGATCAAACATTGGTTATTGGGTCTTATTTAAAGTTTAGGTGCTTTTTTTGGGAGTCAAAATAGTTGAATTGTAGGAATAAATGGAAAAAAAAAACAACATACATAAGTTATTTGCATAAATTACCATAAATATGCAAATGAGTGATTTTTTTCAAAAAATTGAAATTATCATATTGTTCTATACACTTCACTTGTCATGCGTGCAATTTTTCGCGGAGATCGGCCGTTTCACGGCCGAGATCTTAGGGGGGGGGGGGCCATAATGGCCCCCCCCCCCCGGCTATAGTAAGACTTCAAATAGCCCGGCCTTATTAGGGTTAAGGTTTGTTCTGGACATACATTGGTTGATATTCGATAAAAATAGACCTTTTTAAAGTCGGCTGCTACAATTTGTGCACCCCGTATTCGATGAGGTATATAATAATCTACATTTCATGTGAGTTTTAGCTGCCCCCTTCCCCGCGCGTAGCGCGGAAGCTCTTACATTTCATTAGATTATTAAAGAAAGAAGACGATTCGATGTACCATTCTCGACTCTTAATCCTTGTTTGAATCAAGTTCCCCCCTTCCCGCGCGAAGCTCTGAAGATTTGGCGTTTCATTAGATTATTAGAGAAAGTAGACGATTCGATGTACCATTCTCGACTCTTAATCATTAATGTTTGAATCAAGTTCCCCTTCCCCCGCCCGTAGCGCGGAAGCTCTGACGTTTCATTAGATTATTAAAGAAAGAAGACGATTCTATGTACCATTCTCGACTCTTAATCCTTGTCTGAATTAATTTTTGCCCATTCCTGCGCGAAGCGCGGAAGCTTTCACATTTTAATACATTATTAGAGAAAGAAGACGATTTGTTGTATCGTGTCATTCTTGAATTTAGTTTCCCCCCTACCGCGCAAAGCGCGGAAGCCTTAATGTTTCAATAAATTATTACTCTTAATCCTTGTCTGTATTCATTTTCGCCCATTCCGCGCGTAGCGCGGAATCTTTCACGTTTCATTAAATTATTAGTAAAAGAAGACGATTAGTTGTATCGTGTACTTTGACGTTTCATTTGATTATTACTCTTAATACACGTCTGAATTCAGTTGCCCCCTAACAGCTTTGCCCTGTTCGCTAAAAGAAGACGATTCGTTGTACTGTTCTATATTAATCCTTGTCTGAATTCAGTTTCCCCACTGAAAATAAGTTGTGTCACAAATAAGTTGTGACATAATAATCTTTCTCCAAAAATGAAAAATGTTTTAGGAAATATCAGGAAATAAAATGAGTGAAAAAAATAAAAATAAAGATACAATGACGTGAATTTTAAAAGGGGTGAACGGAAACAACAAAACAACTAGTGAACTATTTTATAAGTCATACTAATGTCCGAAAATCTTTCTTCTTGTCTCCGATCTCATCACGAAAACGTCACAGAGTTTATCTATGTTCACACTGTCCAGGATTGTCTGATGTGCATTGCAGATGATTGCTACTTTTGTGCTTCGCGCTTAACATTTAGCTCGTTGCTTTTGATGCTGCGTCTTTGCATTTGGCGCACTGTATTTCTATGATGCTGTTGATTGAACAAATTGAATAAATTCATCAATTCTTGATGAAGCCGTATGAGCGAGAATTCAATTTATTCTTGTCTCATATACGGTTGTCTTATTTACTTCGTATATGTATTATGAAAACGAGATAGCAAAATATGTATATTGATAGTCATCTTCAGAGTAATAACCATTAACTACTCTCATCGGACTCTCATCATTAATTTGTCTCTTCATTTTTAATTTTTTTTATGGTGAATTATTGGGGGGGATGATTGTACAGGCCATCCCCCCCACCTGAAATATTGGGGGGGATATATCCCCCCATCCCCCCCGGGATCGACACCCATGCACACATACACACCACACATACCCTACGAAGTATGCGTTATGCTCAGTTTTGTTCTTGACAATGGCCCAATATTCGCTAAAATTAGACCTTTTTAATGTCGGCTGCTACAATTTGTGCACCCCGTATTCAATAGAGTTATTAGAGTATATAATCTACATTTCATGTGAGTTTCAGCTCATATAAAGCAAATGGCAATTAGCGGCGAATTTATTAATCCCTTTTCATACCTACACATTATATGCGCTATACGTTAAAGGTAATACAAAGTTTTTGTATGGGGTTATTAATGTGCTTCAAATGAACATATTGGAAGCATATGCCATCCTAAAATATTCAGTGATCGTTGTCGCGGTAAATATCGAGTCTATAATAAACTCTTTAAGTTGTATAACTCCCTCTCATGGTCAAGATATTAATTAAGCTAAAAAGGCGCTATATAAATCCAATTATTATTATTATTATTATTATTTAAAATCGACCGATTAGCTATTCCCGTTTGGAAATAATACATCTCAACTATATATTCTGAGATTTCCATAGTCGGAGCTACCATTGTACGGCCGTAGGCGCTATTTGAAATTTATCAAAATTTACCGGGAGCACCGGTAAATTTTTCTATTCAATTTCTCTCGAAAGCAGAAGTGTTTTAGGGGCTAAATTTTCTAGTGCTAATTATACATCCACAGGGGCATCCGAATATATCAAAATTGTAAAGAACCACTATCCACCCAATTTTCAAAATTTCCCAAAACTTTGTATTACCTTTAACCCTAATAAGGCCGGGGGGGCCATTATGGCCCCCCCCCCCCTCCAGGATTTTTCTGATTGTTCGAGACCGCATATGGATGGCGCCTCGCCGCTCGCTGACTTTTTTCTTTAGAGTCTTGCGCATCTTTAAAAAAAAAAAAAAAAAAAAATCGGACCTACAGTTACAAGGTCACGTGACCTTTTGTCTTTGCATGTCAGCCCGAAAATCGCTCATTTTTGTGATTTGTGTACAAAACATATGGAAATGTCATTTTTCCTAAAAATAGATCAAACATTGGTTATTGGGTCTTATTTAAAGTTTAGGTGCTTTTTTTGGGAGTCAAAATAGTTGAATTGTAGGAATAAATGGAAAAAAAAAACAACATACATAAGTTATTTGCATAAATTACCATAAATATGCAAATGAGTGATTTTTTTCAAAAAATTGAAATTATCATATTGTTCTATACACTTCACTTGTCATGCGTGCAATTTTTCGCGGAGATCGGCCGTTTCACGGCCGAGATCTTAGGGGGGGGGGGGGGGCCATAATGGCCCCCCCCCCGGCTATAGTAAGACTTCAAATAGCCCGGCCTTATTAGGGTTAAGGTTTGTTCTGGACATACATTGGTTGATATTCGATAAAAATAGACCTTTTTAAAGTCGGCTGCTACAATTTGTGCACCCCGTATTCGATGAGGTATATAATAATCTACATTTCATGTGAGTTTTAGCTGCCCCCTTCCCCGCGCGTAGCGCGGAAGCTCTTACATTTCATTAGATTATTAAAGAAAGAAGACGATTCGATGTACCATTCTCGACTCTTAATCCTTGTTTGAATCAAGTTCCCCCCTTCCCGCGCGAAGCTCTGAAGATTTGGCGTTTCATTAGATTATTAGAGAAAGTAGACGATTCGATGTACCATTCTCGACTCTTAATCATTAATGTTTGAATCAAGTTCCCCTTCCCCCGCCCGTAGCGCGGAAGCTCTGACGTTTCATTAGATTATTAAAGAAAGAAGACGATTCTATGTACCATTCTCGACTCTTAATCCTTGTCTGAATTAATTTTTGCCCATTCCTGCGCGAAGCGCGGAAGCTTTCACATTTTAATACATTATTAGAGAAAGAAGACGATTTGTTGTATCGTGTCATTCTTGAATTTAGTTTCCCCCCTACCGCGCAAAGCGCGGAAGCCTTAATGTTTCAATAAATTATTACTCTTAATCCTTGTCTGTATTCATTTTCGCCCATTCCGCGCGTAGCGCGGAATCTTTCACGTTTCATTAAATTATTAGTAAAAGAAGACGATTAGTTGTATCGTGTACTTTGACGTTTCATTTGATTATTACTCTTAATACACGTCTGAATTCAGTTGCCCCCTAACAGCTTTGCCCTGTTCGCTAAAAGAAGACGATTCGTTGTACTGTTCTATATTAATCCTTGTCTGAATTCAGTTTCCCCACTGAAAATAAGTTGTGTCACAAATAAGTTGTGACATAATAATCTTTCTCCAAAAATGAAAAATGTTTTAGGAAATATCAGGAAATAAAATGAGTGAAAAAAATAAAAATAAAGATACAATGACGTGAATTTTAAAAGGGGTGAACGGAAACAACAAAACAACTAGTGAACTATTTTATAAGTCATACTAATGTCCGAAAATCTTTCTTCTTGTCTCCGATCTCATCACGAAAACGTCACAGAGTTTATCTATGTTCACACTGTCCAGGATTGTCTGATGTGCATTGCAGATGATTGCTACTTTTGTGCTTCGCGCTTAACATTTAGCTCGTTGCTTTTGATGCTGCGTCTTTGCATTTGGCGCACTGTATTTCTATGATGCTGTTGATTGAACAAATTGAATAAATTCATCAATTCTTGATGAAGCCGTATGAGCGAGAATTCAATTTATTCTTGTCTCATATACGGTTGTCTTATTTACTTCGTATATGTATTATGAAAACGAGATAGCAAAATATGTATATTGATAGTCATCTTCAGAGTAATAACCATTAACTACTCTCATCGGACTCTCATCATTAATTTGTCTCTTCATTTTTAATTTTTTTTATGGTGAATTATTGGGGGGGATGATTGTACAGGCCATCCCCCCCACCTGAAATATTGGGGGGGATATATCCCCCCATCCCCCCCGGGATCGACACCCATGCACACATACACACCACACATACCCTACGAAGTATGCGTTATGCTCAGTTTTGTTCTTGACAATGGCCCAATATTCGCTAAAATTAGACCTTTTTAATGTCGGCTGCTACAATTTGTGCACCCCGTATTCAATAGAGTTATTAGAGTATATAATCTACATTTCATGTGAGTTTCAGCTCATATAAAGCAAATGGCAATTAGCGGCGAATTTATTAATCCCTTTTCATACCTACACATTATATGCGCTATACGTTAAAGGTAATACAAAGTTTTTGTATGGGGTTATTAATGTGCTTCAAATGAACATATTGGAAGCATATGCCATCCTAAAATATTCAGTGATCGTTGTCGCGGTAAATATCGAGTCTATAATAAACTCTTTAAGTTGTATAACTCCCTCTCATGGTCAAGATATTAATTAAGCTAAAAAGGCGCTATATAAATCCAATTATTATTATTATTATTATTATTTAAAATCGACCGATTAGCTATTCCCGTTTGGAAATAATACATCTCAACTATATATTCTGAGATTTCCATAGTCGGAGCTACCATTGTACGGCCGTAGGCGCTATTTGAAATTTATCAAAATTTACCGGGAGCACCGGTAAATTTTTCTATTCAATTTCTCTCGAAAGCAGAAGTGTTTTAGGGGCTAAATTTTCTAGTGCTAATTATACATCCACAGGGGCATCCGAATATATCAAAATTGTAAAGAACCACTATCCACCCAATTTTCAAAATTTCCCAAAACTTTGTATTACCTTTAACCCTAATAAGGCCGGGGGGGCCATTATGGCCCCCCCCCCCTCCAGGATTTTTCTGATTGTTCGAGACCGCATATGGATGGCGCCTCGCCGCTCGCTGACTTTTTTCTTTAGAGTCTTGCGCATCTTTAAAAAAAAAAAAAAAAAAAAATCGGACCTACAGTTACAAGGTCACGTGACCTTTTGTCTTTGCATGTCAGCCCGAAAATCGCTCATTTTTGTGATTTGTGTACAAAACATATGGAAATGTCATTTTTCCTAAAAATAGATCAAACATTGGTTATTGGGTCTTATTTAAAGTTTAGGTGCTTTTTTTGGGAGTCAAAATAGTTGAATTGTAGGAATAAATGGAAAAAAAAACAACATACATAAGTTATTTGCATAAATTACCATAAATATGCAAATGAGTGATTTTTTTCAAAAAATTGAAATTATCATATTGTTCTATACACTTCACTTGTCATGCGTGCAATTTTTCGCGGTGATCGGCCGTTTCACGGCCGAGATCTTAGGGGGGGGGGCCATAATGGCCCCCCCCCCCGGCTATAGTAAGACTTCAAATAGCCCGGCCTTATTAGGGTTAAGGTTTGTTCTGGACATACATTGGTTGATATTCGATAAAAATAGACCTTTTTAAAGTCGGCTGCTACAATTTGTGCACCCCGTATTCGATGAGGTATATAATAATCTACATTTCATGTGAGTTTTAGCTGCCCCCTTCCCCGCGCGTAGCGCGGAAGCTCTTACATTTCATTAGATTATTAAAGAAAGAAGACGATTCGATGTACCATTCTCGACTCTTAATCCTTGTTTGAATCAAGTTCCCCCCTTCCCGCGCGAAGCTCTGAAGATTTGGCGTTTCATTAGATTATTAGAGAAAGTAGACGATTCGATGTACCATTCTCGACTCTTAATCATTAATGTTTGAATCAAGTTCCCCTTCCCCCGCCCGTAGCGCGGAAGCTCTGACGTTTCATTAGATTATTAAAGAAAGAAGACGATTCTATGTACCATTCTCGACTCTTAATCCTTGTCTGAATTAATTTTTGCCCATTCCTGCGCGAAGCGCGGAAGCTTTCACATTTTAATACATTATTAGAGAAAGAAGACGATTTGTTGTATCGTGTCATTCTTGAATTTAGTTTCCCCCCTACCGCGCAAAGCGCGGAAGCCTTAATGTTTCAATAAATTATTACTCTTAATCCTTGTCTGTATTCATTTTCGCCCATTCCGCGCGTAGCGCGGAATCTTTCACGTTTCATTAAATTATTAGTAAAAGAAGACGATTAGTTGTATCGTGTACTTTGACGTTTCATTTGATTATTACTCTTAATACACGTCTGAATTCAGTTGCCCCCTAACAGCTTTGCCCTGTTCGCTAAAAGAAGACGATTCGTTGTACTGTTCTATATTAATCCTTGTCTGAATTCAGTTTCCCCACTGAAAATAAGTTGTGTCACAAATAAGTTGTGACATAATAATCTTTCTCCAAAAATGAAAAATGTTTTAGGAAATATCAGGAAATAAAATGAGTGAAAAAAATAAAAATAAAGATACAATGACGTGAATTTTAAAAGGGGTGAACGGAAACAACAAAACAACTAGTGAACTATTTTATAAGTCATACTAATGTCCGAAAATCTTTCTTCTTGTCTCCGATCTCATCACGAAAACGTCACAGAGTTTATCTATGTTCACACTGTCCAGGATTGTCTGATGTGCATTGCAGATGATTGCTACTTTTGTGCTTCGCGCTTAACATTTAGCTCGTTGCTTTTGATGCTGCGTCTTTGCATTTGGCGCACTGTATTTCTATGATGCTGTTGATTGAACAAATTGAATAAATTCATCAATTCTTGATGAAGCCGTATGAGCGAGAATTCAATTTATTCTTGTCTCATATACGGTTGTCTTATTTACTTCGTATATGTATTATGAAAACGAGATAGCAAAATATGTATATTGATAGTCATCTTCAGAGTAATAACCATTAACTACTCTCATCGGACTCTCATCATTAATTTGTCTCTTCATTTTTAATTTTTTTTATGGTGAATTATTGGGGGGGATGATTGTACAGGCCATCCCCCCCACCTGAAATATTGGGGGGGATATATCCCCCCATCCCCCCCGGGATCGACACCCATGCACACATACACACCACACATACCCTACGAAGTATGCGTTATGCTCAGTTTTGTTCTTGACAATGGCCCAATATTCGCTAAAATTAGACCTTTTTAATGTCGGCTGCTACAATTTGTGCACCCCGTATTCAATAGAGTTATTAGAGTATATAATCTACATTTCATGTGAGTTTCAGCTCATATAAAGCAAATGGCAATTAGCGGCGAATTTATTAATCCCTTTTCATACCTACACATTATATGCGCTATACGTTAAAGGTAATACAAAGTTTTTGTATGGGGTTATTAATGTGCTTCAAATGAACATATTGGAAGCATATGCCATCCTAAAATATTCAGTGATCGTTGTCGCGGTAAATATCGAGTCTATAATAAACTCTTTAAGTTGTATAACTCCCTCTCATGGTCAAGATATTAATTAAGCTAAAAAGGCGCTATATAAATCCAATTATTATTATTATTATTATTATTTAAAATCGACCGATTAGCTATTCCCGTTTGGAAATAATACATCTCAACTATATATTCTGAGATTTCCATAGTCGGAGCTACCATTGTACGGCCGTAGGCGCTATTTGAAATTTATCAAAATTTACCGGGAGCACCGGTAAATTTTTCTATTCAATTTCTCTCGAAAGCAGAAGTGTTTTAGGGGCTAAATTTTCTAGTGCTAATTATACATCCACAGGGGCATCCGAATATATCAAAATTGTAAAGAACCACTATCCACCCAATTTTCAAAATTTCCCAAAACTTTGTATTACCTTTAACCCTAATAAGGCCGGGGGGGCCATTATGGCCCCCCCCCCCCTCCAGGATTTTTCTGATTGTTCGAGACCGCATATGGATGGCGCCTCGCCGCTCGCTGACTTTTTTCTTTAGAGTCTTGCGCATCTTTAAAAAAAAAAAAAAAAAAAAATCGGACCTACAGTTACAAGGTCACGTGACCTTTTGTCTTTGCATGTCAGCCCGAAAATCGCTCATTTTTGTGATTTGTGTACAAAACATATGGAAATGTCATTTTTCCTAAAAATAGATCAAACATTGGTTATTGGGTCTTATTTAAAGTTTAGGTGCTTTTTTTGGGAGTCAAAATAGTTGAATTGTAGGAATAAATGGAAAAAAACAACAACATACATAAGTTATTTGCATAAATTACCATAAATATGCAAATGAGTGATTTTTTTCAAAAAATTGAAATTATCATATTGTTCTATACACTTCACTTGTCATGCGTGCAAATTTTCGCGGAGATCGGCCGTTTCACGGCCGAGATCTTAGGGGGGGGGGGCCATAATGGCCCCCCCCCCCCCCGGCTATAGTAAGACTTCAAATAGCCCGGCCTTATTAGGGTTAAGGTTTGTTCTGGACATACATTGGTTGATATTCGATAAAAATAGACCTTTTTAAAGTCGGCTGCTACAATTTGTGCACCCCGTATTCGATGAGGTATATAATAATCTACATTTCATGTGAGTTTTAGCTGCCCCCTTCCCCGCGCGTAGCGCGGAAGCTCTTACATTTCATTAGATTATTAAAGAAAGAAGACGATTCGATGTACCATTCTCGACTCTTAATCCTTGTTTGAATCAAGTTCCCCCCTTCCCGCGCGAAGCTCTGAAGATTTGGCGTTTCATTAGATTATTAGAGAAAGTAGACGATTCGATGTACCATTCTCGACTCTTAATCATTAATGTTTGAATCAAGTTCCCCTTCCCCCGCCCGTAGCGCGGAAGCTCTGACGTTTCATTAGATTATTAAAGAAAGAAGACGATTCTATGTACCATTCTCGACTCTTAATCCTTGTCTGAATTAATTTTTGCCCATTCCTGCGCGAAGCGCGGAAGCTTTCACATTTTAATACATTATTAGAGAAAGAAGACGATTTGTTGTATCGTGTCATTCTTGAATTTAGTTTCCCCCCTACCGCGCAAAGCGCGGAAGCCTTAATGTTTCAATAAATTATTACTCTTAATCCTTGTCTGTATTCATTTTCGCCCATTCCGCGCGTAGCGCGGAATCTTTCACGTTTCATTAAATTATTAGTAAAAGAAGACGATTAGTTGTATCGTGTACTTTGACGTTTCATTTGATTATTACTCTTAATACACGTCTGAATTCAGTTGCCCCCTAACAGCTTTGCCCTGTTCGCTAAAAGAAGACGATTCGTTGTACTGTTCTATATTAATCCTTGTCTGAATTCAGTTTCCCCACTGAAAATAAGTTGTGTCACAAATAAGTTGTGACATAATAATCTTTCTCCAAAAATGAAAAATGTTTTAGGAAATATCAGGAAATAAAATGAGTGAAAAAAATAAAAATAAAGATACAATGACGTGAATTTTAAAAGGGGTGAACGGAAACAACAAAACAACTAGTGAACTATTTTATAAGTCATACTAATGTCCGAAAATCTTTCTTCTTGTCTCCGATCTCATCACGAAAACGTCACAGAGTTTATCTATGTTCACACTGTCCAGGATTGTCTGATGTGCATTGCAGATGATTGCTACTTTTGTGCTTCGCGCTTAACATTTAGCTCGTTGCTTTTGATGCTGCGTCTTTGCATTTGGCGCACTGTATTTCTATGATGCTGTTGATTGAACAAATTGAATAAATTCATCAATTCTTGATGAAGCCGTATGAGCGAGAATTCAATTTATTCTTGTCTCATATACGGTTGTCTTATTTACTTCGTATATGTATTATGAAAACGAGATAGCAAAATATGTATATTGATAGTCATCTTCAGAGTAATAACCATTAACTACTCTCATCGGACTCTCATCATTAATTTGTCTCTTCATTTTTAATTTTTTTTATGGTGAATTATTGGGGGGGATGATTGTACAGGCCATCCCCCCCACCTGAAATATTGGGGGGGATATATCCCCCCATCCCCCCCGGGATCGACACCCATGCACACATACACACCACACATACCCTACGAAGTATGCGTTATGCTCAGTTTTGTTCTTGACAATGGCCCAATATTCGCTAAAATTAGACCTTTTTAATGTCGGCTGCTACAATTTGTGCACCCCGTATTCAATAGAGTTATTAGAGTATATAATCTACATTTCATGTGAGTTTCAGCTCATATAAAGCAAATGGCAATTAGCGGCGAATTTATTAATCCCTTTTCATACCTACACATTATATGCGCTATACGTTAAAGGTAATACAAAGTTTTTGTATGGGGTTATTAATGTGCTTCAAATGAACATATTGGAAGCATATGCCATCCTAAAATATTCAGTGATCGTTGTCGCGGTAAATATCGAGTCTATAATAAACTCTTTAAGTTGTATAACTCCCTCTCATGGTCAAGATATTAATTAAGCTAAAAAGGCGCTATATAAATCCAATTATTATTATTATTATTATTATTTAAAATCGACCGATTAGCTATTCCCGTTTGGAAATAATACATCTCAACTATATATTCTGAGATTTCCATAGTCGGAGCTACCATTGTACGGCCGTAGGCGCTATTTGAAATTTATCAAAATTTACCGGGAGCACCGGTAAATTTTTCTATTCAATTTCTCTCGAAAGCAGAAGTGTTTTAGGGGCTAAATTTTCTAGTGCTAATTATACATCCACAGGGGCATCCGAATATATCAAAATTGTAAAGAACCACTATCCACCCAATTTTCAAAATTTCCCAAAACTTTGTATTACCTTTAACCCTAATAAGGCCGGGGGGGCCATTATGGCCCCCCCCCCCTCCAGGATTTTTCTGATTGTTCGAGACCGCATATGGATGGCGCCTCGCCGCTCGCTGACTTTTTTCTTTAGAGTCTTGCGCATCTTTAAAAAAAAAAAAAAAAAAAATCGGACCTACAGTTACAAGGTCACGTGACCTTTTGTCTTTGCATGTCAGCCCGAAAATCGCTCATTTTTGTGATTTGTGTACAAAACATATGGAAATGTCATTTTTCCTAAAAATAGATCAAACATTGGTTATTGGGTCTTATTTAAAGTTTAGGTGCTTTTTTTGGGAGTCAAAATAGTTGAATTGTAGGAATAAATGGAAAAAAAAAACAACATACATAAGTTATTTGCATAAATTACCATAAATATGCAAATGAGTGATTTTTTTCAAAAAATTGAAATTATCATATTGTTCTATACACTTCACTTGTCATGCGTGCAATTTTTCGCGGAGATCGGCCGTTTCACGGCCGAGATCTTAGGGGGGGGGCCATAATGGCCCCCCCCCCCCCGGCTATAGTAAGACTTCAAATAGCCCGGCCTTATTAGGGTTAAGGTTTGTTCTGGACATACATTGGTTGATATTCGATAAAAATAGACCTTTTTAAAGTCGGCTGCTACAATTTGTGCACCCCGTATTCGATGAGGTATATAATAATCTACATTTCATGTGAGTTTTAGCTCATTAAAAGGAAATGGGAATTGGCGGCGAATTGTAGCAGCCGACATTAAAAAGGTCTAATTTGAGAGAATATCAACCAATGTCCGGATATGGTAACTTTGTCTTAGATCCTTTAGAAATAATCCTTGATTTAGCTCATGCTGCAATGATAATTATAAACCTTTAGGTCAGTCAGGAACTCCATGACTTTTACAACCCGATCGCCTGTCTGATTATCAAGATATTAATGATTGGAATTACAAATTTTGAAAACCGTTCGCCGAACGGTTTTCATAACACTACAGTCTATTGGGGAAAACGAGTATGGTAAAACCTGTCACTCAAAGATTTTACACTTTTTTGAGGCACTTCTTGATCATTTTGAAGCGCAATTTTGTTAGGGCTTCAATATTACATCATATCACAGACACTGATAACACGTAGGGCCGTGTATCTCAGATTTAACATTGTTAAACGATCCCTTTAACGAATTGCGGATATAACGAGTTGAGTATATAGAAGGGGGGGGGGGGGGTAATACATTCGCCGCCAATTCTCATTTGCTTTAAATGAGCTGAAACTCACATGAAATGTAGATTATTATATACCTCATGGAATAGCCTACGGGGTGCACAAATTGTAGCAGCCGACATTAAAAAGGTCTAATTAGAGCGAACATTAACCAATGTATGTCCAGAACAGACCTTAACGTATAGCGCATATAACGTGTAGGTATGAAAAGGGATTAATAAATTCGCCGCTAATTGCCATTTACCTTTATATGAGCTAAAACTCACATGAAATGTAGATTATTATATACTCTATTGAATACGGGGTGCACAAATTGTAGCAGCCGATATTAAAAAGGTCTAATTTTAGCGAATATTGGGCCATTGTCAAGAACAAAACTGAGCATAACGCATACTTCGTAGGGTATGTGGTGTGCATTAGTGTGTGTGTATGTGTGTGTCTAGGAGGGGGTTGACCCTCCAATAAAATATAAAATTTAAATTCTAATGATAAACATAATTATAATAATAATAAGCAGAAGGGTAATATATTTCTAATTTTTTTTAATTTGGACCTTTCTTATGCTTATTTCTTACTTTAATGTTGTGATAATTTGAATAGTTTTGATTTAACGGTTTAGAATAATCATTTTATCCATCTTAATTCTCAAAATAACAAATATAACAAATAAATAACAAATCTAACAAATATAATAATAACAAATATATCTCTGTCGAGCATGTGTGCGCGCTTTGTAACTGCAAGGAAAAGGCGCCATATCAAATATCTTTTGGATTGGATTGGATAATTTAAGGAGAAAAACAACGACTAGACCGAAGACTACTCCTATCCGTGTCTCCTTGCGGAGACTACGGTTAGCAGCTAAACGGAGCGCGTTCATATTGTTCAACACAGCGTCCGATATCGATATCAGTCTGGCTGCTAAAAAATGGCTGCTAGCTTCTGCTTGGTGTAATACCAATGTTCCCTGGCGGCCGGAAATCAATCAGCTGTCTCACGAAATCGCGCGCTCTCGTTCGTCTCTAGTCCAGAGCCTCTCCGTGTAGCGCACCAAATCAGCTGATAAAATAACACACCCTCAACGTTGACAGACTTAGCGATTCCTCTCAATATCTTTATTGAAGGTTGACAATAAAATTTTGACTAAAGTGCTTTCTATAAGGATTAAAAAAGTGTTAAATTAATTAATTTCTGTCGACCAGGTGGGATATTTAAAGGTTCGAAACATAGGTGTAGCAATTAGAATGATAGATGATATAATTCATCATACATCTGTCAATGAAATATACCTGGATATATGATGATAATTGATTTTGAAAAGGCTTTTGATTCAGTTTCACATACTTTTTTGCAGAAGGTTTTGTTTACATTTGGTTTTGGACCATCATTTTGTAGATGGGTGGAGATTATATACAATAATGCTCAAAGTTGTGTCTTTAATGGGGGCGCAACTACTGGGTACTTTGATATTAAGAGAGGTGTTCGACAGGGGGGCCCCCTGTCCCCATATTTGTTTATACTTTGTATTTAAATTTTTAGCTCGTTCAATATTTAAAGACCCTGAAATTCAAGGATTTACTTTTAATAACGTACAAGTAAATCAATTCTTTATGCAGATAATATGACTCTCTTTATTCGGGACTCAAACTCATTTAAAAAGGTGGGTTTTGCTAGAAATTCTGGATTAAAAATTAATAAAGAAAAATCTTTTATATTATTGTTAGGCCCTTCTCAAAATGAAAATATTGCTCTTCCATTTGGTAAAGTAGTACAAATAGTCAATATTTTGAGTATATATTTTTCTTTAGATGTTGAAGTTCAGGAAAAGGAAAATTATAAGGAAATTTTGAGTAGAATAAAAAAGTTGTTGTCTTGGTGGAAACAAAGAGATTTAACTTTAATGGGGAAAATTCATTTATAAAAACGTTTATTTTGTCAAAATTGATTTATGTATCGGCGCTGAGGGTCAATGTCGCTATTCATAAGGACCGCTATTCATAAGGACCGTTTTTCATAACTTGAATAAAGGGTCATTATTCATTTGGTTCATTATTCATAAGGACCGCTATTCATAATAGGAGTAAAGGGTCGCAATTCATAATAGGAGTACGGGTTCGCTATTCATAATACAAAATGAGGGTCGCTATTCATTTTAGGAATAGAGGGTCGCTATTCATAATAGGAGTAGAGGGTCGCTATTCATGAGGGTCGCTATTCATTATACGAAACGAGGTTCGCTATTCATAATGCGAAATGAGGGTCGCTATTCATAATAGGAGTAGAGGGTCGCTATTCATAATGGGAGAAGAGGTTCGCTATTCATAATACGATGTGAGGGTCGCTATTCATAATACGATATGAGGGTCGCTATTCATAATACGAAATGAGGGTCGCTATTCATTATACGAGAAGAGGTTCGCTATTCATAACACGAAATGAGAGTCGCTATTCATAATAGGAGTAGAGGGTCGCTATTCATAATAGAAGCAGAGGTTCGCTATTCATAATACAATATGAGGGTCGCTATTCATAGTAGGAAATGAGGGTCGCTATTCATAATAGGAGTAGAGGGTCGCTATTCATAATACAAAATGAGGGTCGCTATTCATAATAGGAGTAGAGGTTCGCTATTCATAATAGGAGTCCAGGTTCGCTATTCATAATACGAAATGAGGGGCGCTATTCATAATAGGGTCACTATTCATAATACGATACAAGGGTTGCTATTCATAATACGATACGAGGGTCGCTATTCATAATACGAAATGAGGGTCGCTCTTCATAATACGAGAAGAGATTCGCTATTCATAATACGTTATGAGGGTCGCTATTCATAATATGAAATGAGGGTCGCTATTCATAATACGAAATGAGGGTCTCTATTCATAAGGTTCCTTATTAATAAGGGTCGCTATTCATAATGGAGTAGAGGTTCGCTATTCATAATGCGATATGAGGGTCGCTATTCGTAATCCGAGAAGAGGGCGCTATTCATAATTGGAGTAGGTGTTCGCTATTCATAATACAATATGAGTGTCGCTATTCATAATATAGAGTTAGGGTCGCTATTCATTATGTGGAATGAGGTTCGCTATTCATAATACGGGATAAGGGTTGCTATTCATACAAAAAAATGAAAATGAAATAAGCAATGAACAAAATGTTAATCAGAAAGCGAAATAATGGATAGGGGACACCCCACGGCTGTAGCATAAGCAGAAGGGGGCCATATGGCCCCAAATATTTGTAGAAAACAGTCATTGAAAACATATTGAAAACATTTCTGAACAAAAGAAAAGAAAAAGGCGTGCCCTCCCCCCCCCCCCCCCATCAGTACGACCATTCGGCCTACCCTCCCTGCAGTATTTCCGTGGTACAAGTACAATCACCGACAAGTCTCGTCCAATTAGTTCATAGATGGCGTAGACTGTTTGTGTTTCACGGAGGGGGGGGGGGGGGGGTGCGGTTGGGGTGTAGCAGTGTTGCCATGAAGGGGTTGATCTATCATGTCCCTTATCTTCAGCAAAGGATGGAAGCGACAAAAAGGGGGTTGTAGGCAGGGGCGTCGCTAGACCTTTTTTAGTGGGGGGGGGGGATGAAGAGGCCACCGAGACCGAAAAAAATAACATATATATTACTGCCAATGTCCCAATGTCTACAAATTTAACCCTATAAATCCGGGGCCAGGAGCTGAACTATTTTCAGATCCCCCCCCCCTTCCCCTCCCGTGTGAAGCGCGGAAGCTTTGACGTTCCATTAAAATGTTAGAGAAAGAAGACGATTCGTTGTACCGTTCACTACTCTTAATCCTTGTCTGAGTTCATTTTTCCCCGCCCGCGCGAAGCGCGGAAGCTTTGACGTTTTATTGCATCAATATAGAGAAAGAAGAGGATTCGTTGAACCGTTCTCGACTCTTAATTCTTGTCTGAATTCTGTTTCCTTAAAATATAAGCGAATGAAGACGATTCTTTGTATTTTGCGACCGTAAAGTATTATTCAAACGGTGGCGTCCCCTACATTATGTCTTTTTTAAAAGTAGGCCTATATTTTATTTTAAGCTTTGATAAATATATAAAAATACATCCCCATAATCTAGTTAATATATTTCCCCCGCTCCAGTGGTGACAAAAAAGAGAAACATAACACACACATAATGCTATCGTAATTTGTCCCCCTTGTGCGAAATCTCCCCCCCCCCCCCTCCCCTCAACTGATAGTCAAACTTAAAAAAATTTACTTTGGTGACAAGACCTAAGAAAATTTACTTTGGTGACAAGACCATATATTTTATAAGGAAACCACCTCAGCCCCCCCCCCCGAAAATAAATATTAAGGTCGGCTACCTGAATGTCCGAGTCGTCATCATAAAGGCGAAGGCGGCGGGTGAGGGGGAGGGGGAGGGGGGGGGGGGGGGGGGGTTGAGGATGAGGATGTTTTATGATTCAAATGTTATTGATTTAAATTCTCAATTATGTTTATAACATTGGATAACAAATTTCAAAATTATAGTGTAACATAGATTGGCTGACATGACAGTGAGACAATTATCTTTTTCTTTTTTTCCTTTTTATTTCAATAGAAAAAAAGAGAAAGAAAGGAAAAAATATTATAACAAGTATTACCTGTACTATATTATGCTTTATGATTATCCAACCTCTCCTACGAGATGACCCCGACAATAAGACACTATTTCAAACTCGTGGGAGACAGTGAGCATGGGATGACGATATATAATGCTTTATTACAATAATAAATTCCATAGAGATTAATATGGTTAACAAAAAACAATATATTCCTGTCTTCAATGTGTACGACGAATTGAGAGGTGGTATGTATATTATGATGTGTTTGTTCTGTAATTATCTATCTTGTTTCATGACAACTTACATCAGCCTTAATTTTCGTTCTATTTGTTCCCTTTATTGTATTTTCTTTTTATGCCTCCGCCACCGAAGGTGGTGCCGGAGGCATCATGTTTTCGGGTTGTCCGTCCGTACGTCCGTACGTCCGTCCCGTTTGACCGTTATCACAATATCTCAAGAACCATTTAAGATTTAAACTTAAGACTCGGGGATAGTATTTATCACCATAGGAAGACGATCTGATTAGATTTTGGAGTACGTATGTCAAAGGTCACAGGTCACAGAGGTCAACTTATGAAATTCCTTGTATTGAATTTGTTAGCGCGATATCTCAAGAACCAGTTGAGATATGAACTTCAAACTTAGTGATAGTGTGTATCACTATAGGAAGACAATTTGATTAGATTTTGGAGCACGTAGGTCAAAGGTCAAGGGTCACAGAGGTCAACTTATGAAATTCCATACATTGAGATTGTTATCATGATATCTCAAGAACCACTGGAGATTTAAACTTCAAACTTAATGATAGTGTGTATCACCATAGGAAGACAATCTGATTAGATTTTGGAGCACGTAGGTCAAAGGTCACAGGTCAAAGAGGTCAACTTATGAAATTCCTTGTATTGAGTTCGTTAGCACGATATCTCAAGAACCATTTGAGATTTAAACTTCAAACTTAAGGATAGTATGTATCACCATAGGAAGAGGATCAGATTAGATTTTGGAGCACGTAGGTCAAAGGTCAAGGGTCACAGAGGTCAACTTATGAAATTCCATACATTGAGATTGTTATCATGATATCTCAAGAACCACTGGAGATTTAAACTTCAAACTTAATGATAGCATGTATCACCATAGGAAGACAATCTGATTAGATTTTGGAGCACGTAGGTCAAGGGTCAAGGGTCACAGAGGTCAACTTATGAAATTCCATACATTGAGATTGTTATCATGATATCTCAAGAACCACTGGAGATGTAAAAGCTTCAAACTTAATGATAGTGTGTATCACTATAGGAAGACAATCTGATTAGATTTTGGAGCACGTAGGTCAAAGGTCAAGGGTCACAGAGGTCAACTTATGAAATTCCTTGTATTGAGTTCGTTAGCGCGATATCTCAAGAACCAGTTGAGATATGAACTTCAAACTTAGTGATAGTGTGTATCACTATAGGAAGACGATTTGATTAGATTTTGGAGCACGTAGGTCAAGGGTCAAGGGTCACAGAGGTCAACTTATGAAATTCCATACATTGAGATTGTTATCATGATATCTCAAGAACCACTGGAGATTTAAACTTCAAACTAAGTGATAGTGTGTATCACTATAGGAAAACAATCTGATTAGATTTTGGAGCACGTAGGTCAAGGGTCAAGGGTCACAGAGGTCAACTTATGAAATTCCATACATTGAGATTGTTATCATGATATCTCAAGAACCACTGGAGATGTAAAAGCTTCAAACTTAATGATAGTGTGTATCACTATAGGAAGACAATCTGATTAGATTTTGGAGCACGTAGGTCAAAGGTCAAGGGTCACAGAGGTCAACTTATGAAATTCCTTGTATTGAGTTCGTTAGCGTGATATCTCAAGAACCAGTTGAGATATGAACTTCAAACTTAGTGATAGTGTGTATCATCATAGGAAGACAATCTGATTAGATTTTGGAGCACGTAGGTCAAAGGTCACAGGTCACAGAGGTCAACTTATGAAATTCGTTGTATTGAGTTCGTTAGCACGATATCTCAAGAACCATTTGAGATTTAAACTTCAAACTTAAGGATAGTATGTATCACCATAGGAAGACGATCAGATTAGATTTTGGAGCACGTAGGTCAAAGGTCAAGGGTCACAGAGGTCAACTTATGAAATTCCATACATTGAGATTGTTATCATATCTCAAGAACCACTGGAGATTTAAACTTCAAACTTAATGATAGCATGTATCACCATAGGAAGACAATCTGCTTAGATTTTGGAGCACGTAGGTCAAAGGTCAAGGGTCACAGAGGTCAACTTATGAAATTCCTTACATTGAGATTGTTAATGATATCTCAAGAAACACTGGAGATGTAAAAACTTCAAACTTAATGATAGTGTGTATCACCATAGGAAGACGATCTGATTAGATTTTGGAGCACGTAGGTCAAAGGTCAAGGGTCACAGAGGTCAACTTATGAAATTCCTTGTATTGAGTTCGTTAGCGCGATATCTCAAGAACCACGGGAGATTTAAACTTCAAACTTAATGATAGTGTGTATCACCATAGGAAGCCAATCTGATTAGATTTTGGAGCACGTAGGTCAAAGGTCAAGGGTCACAGAGGTCAACTTATGAAATTCCTTACATTGAGATTGTTAATGATATCTCAAGAAACACTGGAGATGTAAAAACTTCAAACTTAATGATAGTGTGTATCACCATAGGAAGACGATCTGATTAGATTTTGGAGCACGTAGGTCAAAGGTCAAGGGTCACAGAGGTCAACTTATGAAATTCCTTGTATTGAGTTCGTTAGCGCGATATCTCAAGAACCACTGGAGATTTAAACTTCAAACTAAATGATAGTGTGTATCACCATAGGAAGCCAATCTGATTAGATTTTGGAGCACGTAGGTCAAAGGTCAAGGGTCACAGAGGTCAACTTATGAAATTCCTTACATTGAGATTGTTAATGATATCTCAAGAAACACTGGAGATGTAAAAACTTCAAACTTAATGATAGTGTGTATCACCATAGGAAGACGATCTGATTAGATTTTGGAGCACGTAGGTCAAAGGTCAAGGGTCACAGAGGTCAACTTATGAAATTCCTTGTATTGAGTTCGTTAGCACGATATCTCAAGAACCACTGGAGATTTAAACTTCAAACTTAATGATAGTGTGTATCACCATAGGAAGAAAATCTGATTAGATTTTGGAGCACGTAGGTCAAAGGTCACAGGTCAAAGAGGTCAACTTATGAAATTCCTTGTATTGAGTTCGTTAGCACGATATCTCAAGAACCATTTGAGATTTAAACTTCAAACTTAAGGATAGTATGTATCACCATAGGAAGACGATCAGATTAGATTTTGGAGCACGTAGGTCAAAGGTCAAGGGTCACAGAGGTCAACTTATGAAAATCCATACATTGAGATTGTTATCATATCTCAAGAACCACTGGAGATTTAAACTTCAAACTTAATGATAGCATGTATCACCATAGGAAGACAATCTGATTAGATTTTGGAGCACGTAGGTCAAGGGTCACAGAGGTCAACTTATGAAATTCCATACATTGAGATTGTTATCATGATATCTCAAGAACCACTGGAGATTTAAACTTCAAACTTAGTGATAGTGTGTATCACCATAAGAAGACGATCAGATTAGATTTTGGAGCACGTAGGTCAAAGGTCAAGGGTCACAGAGGTCAACTTATGAAATTCCATACATTGAGATTGTTATCATATCTCAAGAACCACTGGAGATGTAAAAGCTTCAAACTTAATGATAGTGTGTATCACTATAGGAAGACAATCTGATTAGATTTTGGAGCACATAGGTCAAAGGTCAAGGGTCACAGAGGTCAACTTATGAAATTCCATACATTGAGATTGTTATCATATCTCAAGAACCACTGGAGATTTAAACTTCAAACTGAATGATAGTGTGTATCACTATAGGAAGACAATCTGATTAGATTTTGGAGCACGTAGGTCAAAGGTCAAGGGTCACAGAGGTCAACTTATGAAATTCCTTGTATTGAGTTCGTTAGCGCGATATCTCAAGAACCAGTTGAGATATGAACTTCAAACTTAGTGATAGTGTGTATCACTATAGGAAGACAATTTGATTAGATTTTGGAGCACGTAGGTCAAAGGTCAAGGGTCACAGAGGTCAACTTATGAAATTCCATACATTGAGATTGTTATCATGATATCTCAAGAACCACTGGAGATTTAAACTTCAAACTTAATGATAGTGTGTATCACCATAGGAAGACAATCAGATTAGATTTTGGAACACGTAGGTCAAAGGTCAAGGGTCACAGAGGTCAACTTATGAAATTCCATACATTGAGATTGTTATCATATCTCAAGAACCACTGGAGATGTAAAAACTTCAAACTTAATGATAGTGTGTATCACTATAGGAAGACAATCTGATTAGATTTTGGAGCACGTAGGTCAAAGGTCAAGGGTCACAGAGGTCAACTTATGAAATTCCATACATTGAGATTGTTATCATGATATCTCAAGAACCACTGGAGATTTAAACTTCAAACTTAATGATAGTGTGTATCACCATAGGAAGACAATCTGATTAGATTTTGGAGCACGTAGGTCAAAGGTCAAGGGTCACAGAGGTCAACTTATGAAATTCCATACATTGAGATTGTTATCATGATATCTCAAGAACCATTTGAGATTTAAACTTCAAACTAAGTGATAGTGTGTATCACTATAGGAAGACAATTTGATTAGATTTTGGAGCACGTAGGTCAAAGGTCAAGGTTCACAGAGGTCAACTTATGAAATTCCATACATTGAGATTGTTATCATGATATCTCAAGAACCACTGGAGATTTAAACTTCAAACTTAATGATAGTGTGTATCACCATAGGAAGACAATCTGATTAGATTTTGGAGCACGTAGGTCAAAGGTCAAGGGTCACAGAGGTCAACTTATGAAATTCCATACATTGAGATTGTTATCATGATATCTCAAGAACCACTGGAGATTTAAACTTCAAACTAAGTGATAGTGTGTATCACTATAGGAAAACAATCTGATTAGATTTTGGAGCACGTAGGTCAAGGGTCAAGGGTCACAGAGGTCAACTTATGAAATTCCATACATTGAGATTGTTATCATGATATCTCAAGAACCACTGGAGATGTAAAAGCTTCAAACTTAATGATAGTGTGTATCACTATAGGAAGACAATCTGATTAGATTTTGGAGCACATAGGTCAAAGGTCAAGGGTCACAGAGGTCAACTTATGAAATTCCTTGTATTGAGTTCGTTAGCGTGATATCTCAAGAACCAGTTGAGATATGAACTTCAAACTTAGTGATAGTGTGTATCACTATAGGAAGACAATTTGATTAGATTTTGGAGCACGTAGGTCAAAGGTCAAGGGTCACAGAGGTCAACTTATGAAATTCCATACATTGAGATTGTTATCATGATATCTCAAGAACCACTGGAGATGTAAAAACTTCAAACTTAATGATAGTGTGTATCACTATAGGAAGACAATCTGATTAGATTTTGGAGCACGTAGGTCAAAGGTCACAGGTCAAAGAGGTCAACTTATGAAATTCCTTGTATTGAGTTCGTTAGCACGATATCTCAAGAACCATTTGAGATTTAAACTTCAAACTTAAGGATAGTATGTATCACCATAGGAAGAGGATCAGATTAGATTTTGGAGCACGTAGGTCAAAGGTCAAGGGTCACAGAGGTCAACTTATGAAATTCCATACATTGAGATTGTTATCATATCTCAAGAACCACTGGAGATTTAAACTTCAAACTTAATGATAGCATGTATCACCATAGGAAGACAATCTGATTAGATTTTGGAGCACGTAGATCAAAGGTCAAGGGTCACAGAGGTCAACTTATGAAATTCCTTACATTGAGATTGTTAATGATATCTCAAGAAACACTGGAGATGTAAAAACTTCAAACTTAATGATAGTGTGTATCACTATAGGAAGACAATCTGATTAGATTTTGGAGCACGTAGGTCAAAGGTCGAGGGTCACAGAGGTCAACTTATGAAAATCCATACATTGAGATTGTTATCATATCTCAAGAACCACTGGAGATTTAAACTTCAAACTTAATGATAGTGTGTATCACCATAGGAAGACAATCTGATTAGATTTTGGAGCACGTAGGTCAAAGGTCAAGGGTCACAGAGGTCAACTTATGAAATTCCTTACATTGAGATTGTTAATGATATCTCAAGAAACACTGGAGATGTAAAAACTTCAAACTTAATGATAGTGTGTATCACCATAGGAAGACGATCTGATTAGATTTTGGAGCACGTAGGTCAAAGGTCAAGGGTCACAGAGGTCAACTTATGAAATTCCTTGTATTGAGTTCGTTAGCGCGATATCTCAAGAACCAGTTGAGATATGAACTTCAAACTTAGTGATAGTGTGTATCACTATAGGAAGACAATTTGATTAGATTTTGGAGCACGTAGGTCAAGGGTCAAGGGTTACAGAGGTCAACTTATGAAATTCCATTTATTGAGATTGTTATCATGATATCTCAAGAACCACTGGAGATTTAAACTTCAAACTTAATGATAGTGTGTATCACCATAGGAAGACAATCTGATTAGATTTTGGAGCACGTAGGTCAAAGGTCACAGGTCAAAGAGGTCAACTTATGAAATTCCTTGTATTGAGTTCGTTAGCACGATATCTCAAGAACCATTTGAGATTTAAACTTCAAACTTAAGGATAGTATGTATCACCATAGGAAGACGATCAGATTAGATTTTGGAGCACGTAGGTCAAAGGTCAAGGGTCACAGAGGTCAACTTATGAAATTCCATACATTGAGATTGTTATCATATCTCAAGAACCACTGGAGATTTAAACTTCAAACTTAATGATAGCATGTATCACCATAGGAAGACAATCTGATTAGATTTTGGAGCACGTAGGTCAAAGGTCAAGGGTCACAGAGGTCAACTTATGAAATTCCATACATTGAGATTGTTATCATGATATCTCAAGAACCACTGGAGATTTAAACTTCAAACTTAGTGATAGTGTGTATCACCATAAGAAGACGATCAGATTAGATTTTGGAGCACGTAGGTCAAAGGTCAAGGGTCACAGAGGTCAACTTACGAAATTCCATACATTGAGATTGTTATCATATCTCAAGAACCACTGGAGATTTAAACTTCAAACTTAATGATAGCATGTATCACCATAGGAAGACAATCAGATTAGATTTTGGAGCACGTAGGTCAAAGGTCAAGGGTCACAGAGGTCAACTTACGAAATTCCATACATTGAGATTGTTATCATATCTCAAGAACCACTGGAGATTTAAACTTCAAACTTAATGATAGCATGTATCACCATAGGAAGACAATCTGATTAGATTTTGGAGCACGTAGGTCAAAGGTCAAGGGTCACAGAGGTCAACTTATGAAATTCCTTACATTGAGATTGTTAATGATATCTCAAGAAACACTGGAGATGTAAACTTCAAACTTAATGATAGCATGTATCACCATAGGAAGACAATCTGATTAGATTTTGGAGCACATAGGTCAAAGGTCAAGGGTCACAGAGGTCAACTTATGAAATTCCATACATTGAGATTGTTATCATATCTCAAGAACCACTGGAGATTTAAACTTCAAACTGAATGATAGTGTGTATCACTATAGGAAAACAATCTGATTAGGTTTTGGAGCACGTAGGTCAAGGGTCAAGGGTCACAGAGGTCAACTTATGAAATTCCATACATTGAGATTGTTATCATGATATCTCAAGAACCAGTTGAGATATGAACTTCAAACTTAGTGATAGTGTGTATCACCATAAGAAGACGATCAGATTAGATTTTGGAGCACGTAGGTCAAAGGTCAAGGGTCACAGAGGTCAACTTATGAAATTCCATACATTGAGATTGTTATCATGATATCTCAAGAACCACTGGAGATTTAAACTTCAAACTTAATGATAGTGTGTATCACCATAGGAAGACAATCTGATTAGATTTTGGAGCACGTAGGTCAAAGGTCAAGGGTCACAGAGGTCAACTTATGAAATTCCATACATTGAGATTGTTATCATATCTCAAGAACCACTGGAGATTTAAACTTCAAACTTAATGATAGCATGTATCACCATAGGAAGACAATCTGATTAGATTTTGGAGCACGTAGGTCAAAGGTCAAGGGTCACAGAGGTCAACTTATGAAATTCCTTACATTGAGATTGTTAATGATATCTCAAGAAACACTGGAGATGTAAAAAACTTCAAACTTAATGATAGTGTGTATCACTATAGGAAGACAATCTGATTAGATTTTGGAGCACGTAGGTCAAAGGTCGAGGGTCACAGAGGTCAACTTATGAAAATCCATACATTGAGATTGTTATCATAATATCTCAACAACCACTGGAGATTTAAACTTCAAACTTAATGATAGTGTGTATCACCATAGGAAGACAATCTGATTAGATTTTGGAGCACGTAGGTCAAAGGTCAAGGGTCACAGAGATCAACTTATGAAATTCCTTACATTGAGATTGTTAATGATATCTCAAGAAACACTGGAGATGTAAAAACTTCAAACTTGGGGATAATATGTATGACCATAGGAAGACGACCTGATCGGATTTTGGAGTATGTAGGTTATAGGTCAAGGGTCACAGTGGTATTATTATGTAATTCCAGGTATTGGCCTCGTATTCGCGATATCTCAAGAACCAGTTGAGATATGAACTTCAAACTTAATGATAGCATGTATGACCATAGGAAGACGATCTGATTAGATTTTGGAGTATGTAGGTCAAGGGTCACAGAGGTCAACTTATGAAATTCCATACATTGAGATTGTTATCATGATATCTCAAGAACCACTGGAGATTTAAACTTCAAACTTAAGGATAGTATGTATCACCATAGGAAGACGATCTGATTAGATTTTGGAGTATGTAGGTCAAAGGTCAAGGGTCACAGAGGTCAACTTATGAAATTCCATACATTGAGATTGTTATCATGATATCTCAAGAACCCCTTGAGATATGAACTTCAAACTTTAACTGAATAGATTTTTGGTGTAATGAGGTCAAAAGTCATAGGTCACAGAGGTCCATTTCTGAAATTACTGGTTTTATAAAGGCGGAGGCATATAGGAGACGCAGTCGCATTTGTCTTGTTTATTATGGTTTGGTTATTTAAGGTAATTGATTATTTATATTTCCTTTGTGAACCTTTAAGCATGTATATATATCAAATCGAAAAACTATTACATGAATGTTCTGTGTTTGCTTGGAATTTGCCATGTCTCGAATTAGTTAATGTTTATTTTTTTATTGAACCTGCATTCATATTTATGTTTACATTCCGTATTTTTCCTGTGTTTTTTCTGTATTTATCATTATATCCGGCCCCCTTGTTGCTACGAGGGCTAGATATCCCACCCCAAAATAAAAACTAAGACAAATTTCTCACGGCATTTTTTACTTTAATTGTGTTGCACCATCACCCCAACAAAAAAAAAAGACAATAAATGCTTGAATCATATTCGGATTGCATTACCTCTTTGCGACCCTCTACTCATATTATGAATAGCGACCCTCTCTTCCTATTATGAATAGCGAGCCGCATTTCGTATAATGAAAAGCGACCCTCATTGTGTATTATGAATAGCGACCCTCTACTCTTATTATGAATAGCGACCCTCATTTTGTATTATGAATAACGAACCTGGACTTCTATTATGAATAGCGAACATCTACTCCTATTATGAATAGCGACCCTCATTTTGTATTATGAATAGCGAACATGGACTCCTATTATGAATAGCGAACCTCTACTCCTATTATGAATAGCGCCCCTCAACTCCTATTATGAATAGCGAACCTCATTTCATATTATGAATAGTGACCCTATTATGAATAGCGCCCCTCATTTCCTATTATGAATAGCGACCCTCATTTCCTATTATGAATAGCGACCCTCATTTTGTATTATGAATAACGAACCTGGACTTCTATTATGAATAGCGAACCTCTACTCTTATTATGAATAGCGACCCTCTACTCCTATTATGAATAGCGACCCTCGTTTTGTATTATGAATAGCGAACCTGGACTCCTATTATGAATAGCGACCCTCATTTTGTATTATGAATAGCGACCCTCTACTCGTATTATGAATAGCGAACCTCATATCGTGTTATGGATAGCGACCCTCTACTCCTATTATGAATAGCGACCCTCATTTTGTATTATGAATAGCGAACCTGGACTCCTATTATGAATAGCGCCCCTCATGTTGAAAACCATTAAATAGCGCATATACTGTCATATTACGCAATAAAAGAGTCGTTTGAAGCAGTTTTTCATCACATTTGCAAATATCTTTATTAAAAAGAATGGTATGGTCTCCTAAGTGGTATCATTATGATAAGGCTCGATCTTCTCTACATCGGTTTATGTTTCTCATCTTTATTTATTGCACAATGTTGAAAACGACTAAATCGCGCATATACTGTCAAATTGCGCTATAAAAGAGTCATTTTAAGCATTTTTTTAGTTTTTCATCCACCCAGCATCTAGACCAAGAACTAGATAGTTTATTCCTCAGCACTTTACATCCTGACTTATGGATCCTGCTGAGTATCGTCGTAGAAGAAGGAGACCATTCCATTCTTTATTAAGAAAGATATTTGCAAATGTGATGAAAAAACTGCTTCAAATGACTCTTTTATTGCGTAATATGACAGTATATACGCGATTTAATCGTTTTCAACATTGCGCAATAAATAAAGATTAAAAACACAAACCGATGACGCGAACAGGTAGAGAAGCTCAAGCGCAACAAAATGATACCACTTAGGAGACCATTCAATTCTTTTTAAGAAAGATATTTGCAAATGTGATGAAAAACTGAAAAAATGCTTCAAATGACTCTTTTATTGCGCAATATGACAATATATACGCTATTTAATCGTTTTCAACATTGCGCAATAAATAAAGATTAAAAACACAAACCGATGTCGCGAACAGATAGAGAAGCTCAAGCGCAACATAATGATACCACTTAGGAGACCATAGCATTCTTTTTAAGAAAGATATTTGCAAATATAAAAAATGCTTCAAATGACTCTTTTATTGCGCAATATGACAGTATATACGCGATTTAAGCGTTTTCCAGATTGCGCAATAAATAAAGATGAAAAAAAAAAACCAATGACGCAAACAGGTAGGGAAGCTCAAGCGCAACATAATGATACCACTTAGGAGACCGACTTATTCGTTTTCAACATTCCACAATAAATAAAGATGAAAAACATAAACCGATGACGCGAACAGGTAGAGAAGCTCGAGCGCAACATAATGATACCACTCAGGAGACCATTTCATTCTTTTTAAGAAAGATATTTGCAAATGTGATGAAAAACTGAAAAAATGCTTCAAATGACTCTTTTATTGCGCAATATGACAATATATACGCTATTTAATCGTTTTCAACATTGCGCAATAAATAAAGATGAAAAACATAAACCGATGACGCGAACAGGTAGAGAAGTTCAAGCGCAACAAAATGATACCACTTAGGAGACCGACTTAAATGTTTTTAACATTGCGCAATAAATAAAGATGAAAAACATAAACCGATGTCGCGAACAGGTAGAAGAGCTTGAGCAGAACATAATGATACCACCTAGGAGACCGACTTAATCGTTTTTAACATTGCGCAATAAATAAAGATGAAAAACATAAACCGATGTCGCGAACAGGTAGAAGAGCTTGAGCAGAACATAATGATACCACTTAGGAGACCGACTTAATCGTTTTTAACATTGCGCAATAAATAAAGATGAAAAACATAAACCGATGTCGCGAACAGGTAGAAGAGCTTGAGCAGAACATAATGATACCACTTAGGAGACCATAGCATTCTTTTTAAGAAAGAAATTTGCAAATGTAAAAAATGCTTCAAGTGACTCTTTTATTGCGCAATATGACAGTATATACCCGATTTAATCGTTTTCAACGTTGCGCAATAAATAAAGATGAAAAACATAAACCGATGACGGGAACAGGTAGAGAAGCTCAAGCGCAACATAATGATACCACTTAGGAGACCATAGCATTTATTAAAAGAAAGATATTCGCAAATGTGATGAAAAACTGAAAAAATGCTTCAAATGACTCTTTTATTGCGCAATATGACAGTATATACCCGATTTAATCGTTTTCAACATTGCGCAATAAATAAAGATGAAAAACATAAACCGATGTCGCGAACAGGTAGAAGATCTTGAGCAGAACATAATGATACCACTTAGGAGACCGACTTAATCGTTTTTAACATTGCGCAATAAATAAAGATGAAAAACATAAACCGATGTCGTGAACAGGTAGAGAAGCTCAAGCGCAACAAAATGATACCACTTAAGAGACCAACTAATCGTTTTCATCATTGCGCAATAAATAAAGATTAAAAACATAAACCGATGTCACGAACAGGTAGAGAAGCTCAAGCGCAACAAAATAATACCACTTAGGAGACCATAGCATTCTTTTTAAGAAAGATATTTGCAAATGTAAAAAATGCTTCAAGCGACTCTTTTATTGCGCAATATGATAGTATATACCCGATTTAATCGTTTTCAACATTGCGCAATAAATAAAGATGAAAAACATAAACCGATGTCGCGAACAGGTAGAAGATCTTGAGCAGAACATAATGATACCACTTAGGAGACCGACTTAATCGTTTTTAACATTGCGCAATAAATAAAGATGAAAAACATAAACCGATGTCGCGAACAGGTAGAAGAGCTTGAGCAGAACATAATGATACCACTTAGGAGACCATAGCATTCTTTTTTAAGAAAGATATTTGCAAATGTAAAAAATGCTTCAAGTGACTCTTTTATTGCGCAATATGACAGTATATACCCGATTTAATCGTTTTCAACATTGCGCAATAAATAAAGATGAAAAACATAAACCGAAGTCGCGAACAGGTAGAAGAGCTTAAGCAGAACATAATGATACCACTTAGGAGACCATAGCATTCTTTTTAAGAAAGAAATTTGCAAATGTAAAAAAATGCTTAATGATACCACTTAGGAGACCGACTTATTCGTTTTCAACATTCCACAATAAATAAAGATGAAAAACATAAACCGATGACGCGAACAGGTAGAGAAGCTCGAGCGCAACATAATGATACCACTCAGGAGACCATTTCATTCTTTTTAAGAAAGATATTTGCAAATGTGATGAAAAACTGAAAAAATGCTTCAAATGACTCTTTTATTGCGCAATATGACAATATATACGCTATTTAATCGTTTTCAACATTGCGCAATAAATAAAGATGAAAAACATAAACCGATGACGCGAACAGGTAGAGAAGTTCAAGCGCAACAAAATGATACCACTTAGGAGACCGACTTAATCGTTTTTAACATTGCGCAATAAATAAAGATGAAAAACATAAACCGATGTCGCGAACAGGTAGAAGAGCTTGAGCAGAACATAATGATACCACCTAGGAGACCGACTTAATCGTTTTTAACATTGCGCAATAAATAAAGATGAAAAACATAAACCGATGTCGCGAACAGGTAGAAGAGCTTGAGCAGAACATAATGATACCACTTAGGAGACCGACTTAATCGTTTTTAACATTGCGCAATAAATAAAGATGAAAAACATAAACCGATGTCGCGAACAGGTAGAAGAGCTTGAGCAGAACATAATGATACCACTTAGGAGACCATAGCATTCTTTTTAAGAAAGAAATTTGCAAATGTAAAAAATGCTTCAAGTGACTCTTTTATTACGCAATATGACAGTATATACCCGATTTAATCGTTTTCAACGTTGCGCAATAAATAAAGATGAAAAACATAAACCGATGACGGGAACAGGTAGAGAAGCTCAAGCGCAACATAATGATACCACTTAGGAGACCATAGCATTTTTTAAAAGAAAGATATTCGCAAATGTGATGAAAAACTGAAAAAATGCTTCAAATGACTCTTTTATTGCGCAATATGACAATATATACGCTATTTAATCTTTTTCAACATTGCGCAATAAATAAAGATGAAAAACATAAACCGATGTCGCGAACAGGTAGAAGATCTTGAGCAGAACATAATGATACCACTTAGGAGACCGACTTAATCGTTTTTAACATTGCGCAATAAATAAAGATGAAAAACATAAACCGATGTCGTGAACAGGTAGAGAAGCTCAAGCGCAACAAAATGATACCACTTAAGAGACCAACTAATCGTTTTCAACATTGCGCAATAAATAAAGATTAAAAACATAAACCGATGTCACGAACAGGTAGAGAAGCTCAAGCGCAACAAAATAATACCACTTAGGAGACCATAGCATTCTTTTTAAGAAAGATATTTGCAAATGTAAAAAATGCTTCAAGCGACTCTTTTATTGCGCAATATGATAGTATATACCCGATTTAATCGTTTTCAACATTGCGCAATAAATAAAGATGAAAAACATAAACCGATGTCGCGAACAGGTAGAAGATCTTGAGCAGAACATAATGATACCACTTAGGAGACCGACTTAATCGTTTTTAACATTGCGCAATAAATAAAGATTAAAAACATAAACCGATGTCACGAACAGGTAGAGAAGCTCAAGCGCAACAAAATAATACCACTTAGGAGACCATAGCATTCTTTTTAAGAAAGAAATTTGCAAATGTAAAAAAATGCTTAATGATACCACTTAGGAGACCGACTTATTCGTTTTCAACATTCCACAATAAATAAAGATGAAAAACATAAACCGATGACGCGAACAGGTAGAGAAGCTCGAGCGCAACATAATGATACCACTCAGGAGACCATTTCATTCTTTTTAAGAAAGATATTTGCAAATGTGATGAAAAACTGAAAAAATGCTTCAAATGACTCTTTTATTGCGCAATATGACAATATATACGCTATTTAATCGTTTTCAACATTGCGCAATAAATAAAGATGAAAAACATAAACCGATGACGCGAACAGGTAGAGAAGTTCAAGCGCAACAAAATGATACCACTTAGGAAACCGACTTAATCGTTTTTAACATTGCGCAATAAATAAAGATGAAAAACATAAACCGATGTCGCGAACAGGTGAGAAGCTCAAGCGCAACATAATGATACCATTCCATTCTTTTTAAGAAAGATATTTGCAAATGTGATGAAAAACTGAAAAAATGCTTCAAATGACTCTTTTATTACGCAATAAGACAATATACACGCGATTTAATCGTTTTCAACATTGCGCAATAAATAAAGATGAAAAACATAAACCGATGACGCGAACAGGTAGAAAAGTTCAAGCGCAACAAAATGATACCACTTAGGAGACCGACTTAATCGTTTTTAACATTGCGCAATAAATAAAGATGAAAAACATAAACCGATGTCGCGAACAGGTAGAAGAGCTTGAGCAGAACATAATGATACCACTTAGGAGACCGACTTAATCGTTTTTAACATTGCGCAATAAATAAAGATGAAAAACATAAACCGATGTCGCGAACAGGTAGAAGAGCTTGAGCAGAACATAATGATACCACTTAGGAGACCGACTTAATCGTTTTTAACATTGCGCAATAAATAAAGATGAAAAACATAAACCGATGTCGCGAACAGGTAGAAGAGCTTGAGCAGAACATAATGATACCACTTAGGAGACCGACTTAATCGTTTTTAACATTGCGCAATAAATAAAGATGAAAAACATAAACCGATGTCGCGAACAGGTAGAAGAGCTTGAGCAGAACATAATGATACCACTTAGGAGACCGACTTAATCGTTTTTAACATTGCGCAATAAATAAAGATGAAAAACATAAACCGATGTCGCGAACAGGTAGAAGAGCTTGAGCAGAACATAATGATACCACTTAGGAGACCATAGCATTCTTTTTAAGAAAGAAATTTGCAAATGTAAAAAATGCTTCAAGTGACTCTTTTATTGCGCAATATGACAGTATATACCCGATTTAATCGTTTTCAACGTTGCGCAATAAATAAAGATGAAAAACATAAACCGATGACGGGAACAGGTAGAGAAGCTCAAGCGCAATGTTGAAAACGATTAAATCGGGTATATACTGTCATATTGCGCAATAAAAGAGTCACTTGAAGCATTTTTTACATTTGCAAATATCTTTCTTAAAAAGAATGCTATGGTCTCCTAAGTGGTATTATTTTGTTGCGCTTGAGCTTCTCTACCTGTTCGCGACATCGGTTTATGTTTTTAATCTTTATTTATTGCGCAATGTTAAAAACGATTAAGTCGGTCTCTTAAGTGGTATCATTTTGTTGCGCTTGAGCTTCTCTACCTGTTCGCGACATCGGTTTATGTTTTTAATCTTTATTTATTGCGCAATGTTGAAAACGATTAAATCGCGTATATACTGTCATATTGCGCAATAAAAGAGTCATTTGAAGCATTTTCTACATTTGCAAATATCTTTCTTAAAAAGAATGCTATGGTCTCCTAAGTGGTATCATTTTGTTCTGCTCAAGATCTTCTACCTGTTCGCGACATCGGTTTATGTTTTTAATCTTTATTTATTGCGCAATGTTGAAAACGATTAAATAGCGTATATATTGTCATATTGCGCAATAAAAGAGTAATTGAAGCATTTTTTCAGATTTTCATCACATTTGCAAATATCTTTCTTTAAAAAAATGCTATGGTCTCCTAAGTGGTATCATTATGTTGCGCTTGAGCTTCTCTACCTGTTCGCGTCATCGGTTTATGTTTTTCATCTTTATTTATTGCGCAATGTTGAAAACGATTAAATCGGGTATATACTGTCATATTGCGCAATAAAAGAGTCATTTGAAGCATTTTTTACATTTGCAAATATCTTTCTTAAAAAGAATGCTATGGTCTCCTAAGTGGTATCATTTTGTTGCGCTTGAGCTTCTCTACCTGTTCGCGACATCGGTTTATGTTTTTAATCTTTATTTATTGCGTAATGTTGAAAACGATTAAGTCGGTCTCTTAAGTGGTATCATGTTGTTGCGCTTGAGCTTCTCTACCTGTTCGCGACATCGGTTTATGTTTTCAATCTTTATTTATTGCGCAATGTTGAAAACGATTAAATAGCGTATATATTGTCATATTGCGCAATAAAAGAGTCATTTGAAGCATTTTTTCAGTTTTTCATCACATTTGTAAATATCTTTCTTAAAAAGAATGGAATGGTCTCCTGAGTGGTATCACTATGTTGCGCTCGAGCTTTTCTACCTGTTCGCGTCATTGGTTTATGTTTTTCATCTTTATTTATTGTGGAATGTTGAAAACGAATAAGTCGGTCTCCTAAGTGGTATCATTATGTTGCGGTCAAGCTCTTCTACCTGTTCGCGACATCAGTTTATGTTTTTAATCTTTATTTATTGCGCAATGTTGAAAACGCTTAAATCGCGTATATACTGTCATATTGCGCAAAAAAGGGTCATTTAAAGCATTTTTTACATTTGCAAATATCTTTCTTAAAAAGAATGCTATGGTCTCGTAAGTGGTATCATTATGTTGCGCTTGAGCTTCTCTACCTGTTCGCGACATCGGTTTATGTTTTTCATCTTTATTTATTGCGCAATGTTAAAAACGATTAAGTCGGTCTCCTAAGTGGTATCATTTTGTTGCGCTTGAACTTCTCTACCTGTTCGCGTCATCGGTTTATGTTTTTCATCTTTATTTATTGCGCAATGTTGAAAACGATTAAATAGCGTATATATTGTCATATTGCGCAATAAAAGAGTCATTTGAAGCATTTTTTCAGTTTTTCATCACATTTGCAAATATCTTTCTTAAAAAGAATGAAATGGTCTCCTGACTGGTATCATTATGTTGCGCTCGAGCTTCTCTACCTGTTCGCGTCATCGGTTTATGTTTTTCATCTTTATTTATTGTGGAATGTTGAAAACGAATAAGTCGGTCTCCTAAGTGGTATCATTATGTTACGCTCAAGCTCTTCTACCTGTTCGCGACATCAGTTTATGTTTTTAATCTTTATTTATTGCGCAATGTTGAAAACGCTTAAATCGCGTATATACTGTCATATTGCGCAAAAAAAGGGTCATTTAAAGCATTTTTTACATTTGCAAATATCTTTCTTAAAAAGAATGCTATGGTCTCGTAAGTGGTATCATTATGTTGCGCTTGAGCTTCTCTACCTGTTCGCGACATCGGTTTATGTTTTTCATCTTTATTTATTGCGCAATGTTGAAAACGATTAAGTCGGTCTCCTAAGTGGTATCATTTTGTTGCGCTTGAACTTCTCTACCTGTCTGCGTCATCGGTTTATGTTTTTCATCTTTATTTATTGCGCAATGTTGAAAACGATTAAATCGCGTATATACTGTCATATTGCGCAATAAAAGAGTCATTTGAAGCATTTTTTTACATTTGCAAATTTCTTTCTTAAAAAGAATGCTATGGTCTCCTAAGTGGTATCATTATGTTCTGCTCAAGCTCTTCTACCTGTTCGCGACATCGGTTTATGTTTTTCATCTTTATTTATTGCGCAATGTTAAAAACGATTAAATCGGGTATATACTGTCATATTGCGCAATAAAAGAGTCACTTGAAGCATTTTTTACATTTGCAAATTTCTTTCTTAAAAAGAATGCTATGGTCTCCTAAGTGGTATTATTTTGTTGCGCTTGAGCTTCTCTACCTGTTCACGACATCGGTTTATGTTTTTCATCTTTATTTATTGCGCAATGTTAAAAACGATTAAGTCGGTCTCCTAAGTGGTATCATTATGTTCTGCTCAAGATCTTCTACCTGTTCGCGACATCGGTTTATGTTTTAAATCTTTATTTATTGCGCAATGTTGAAAACGATTAAATCGGGTATATACTGTCATATTGCGCAATAAAAGAGTCATTTGAAGCATTTTTTACATTTGCAAATATCTTTCTTAAAAAGAATGCTATGGTCTCCTAAGTGGTATCATTTTGTTGCGCTTGAGCTTCACTACCTGTTCGCGACATCGGTTTATGTTTTTAATCTTTATTTATTGCGTAATGTTGAAAACGATTAAGTCGGTCTCTTAAGTGGTATCATGTTGTTGCGCTTGAGCTTCTCTACCTGTTCGCGACATCGGTTTATGTTTTCAATCTTTATTTATTGCGCAATGTTGAAAACGATTAAATAGCGTATATATTGTCATATTGCGCAATAAAAGAGTCATTTGAAGCATTTTTTCAGTTTTTCATCACATTTGCAAATATCTTTCTTAAAAAGAATGGAATGGTCTCCTGAGTGGTATCACTATGTTGCGCTCGAGCTTTTCTACCTGTTCGCGTCATTGGTTTATGTTTTTCATCTTTATTTATTGTGGAATGTTGAAAACGAATAAGTCGGTCTCCTAAGTGGTATCATTATGTTGCGGTCAAGCTCTTCTACCTGTTCGCGACATCAGTTTATGTTTTTAATCTTTATTTATTGCGCAATGTTCAAAACGCTTAAATCGCGTATATACTGTCATATTGCGCAACATAATGATACCACTCAGGAGACCATTTCATTCTTTTTAAGAAAGATATTTGCAAATGTGATGAAAAACTGAAAAAATGCTTCAAATGACTCTTTTATTGCGCAATATGACAATATATACGCTATTTAATCGTTTTCAACATTGCGCAATAAATAAAGATGAAAAACATAAACCGATGACGCGAACAGGTAGAGAAGCTCAAGCGCAACATAATGATACCACTTAGGAGACCATAGCATTTTTTTAAAGAAAGATATTTGCAAATGTGATGAAAAACTGAAAAAATGCTTCAAATGACTCTTTTATTGCGCAATATGACAATATATACGCTATTTAATCGTTTTCAACATTGCGCAATAAATAAAGATTAAAAACATAAACCGATGTCGCGAACAGGTAGAAGATCTTGAGCAGAACAAAATGATACCACTTAGGAGACCATAGCATTCTTTTTAAGAAAGATATTTGCAAATGTAGAAAATGCTTTAAATGACCCTTTTTTGCGCAATATAACAGTATATACGCGATTTAAGCGTTTTCAACATTGCGCAATAAATAAAGATTAAAAACATAAACTGATGTCGCGAACAGGTAGAAGAGCTTGAGCGCAACATAATGATACCACTTAGGAGACCGACTTATTCGTTTTCAACATTCCACAATAAATAAAGATGAAAAACATAAACCAATGACGCGAACAGGTAGAAAAGCTCGAGCGCAACATAGTGATACCACTCAGGAGACCATTCCATTCTTTTTAAGAAAGATATTTGCAAATGTGATGAAAAACTGAAAAAATGCTTCAAATGACTCTTTTATTGCGCAATATGACAATATATACGCTATTTAATCGTTTTCAACATTGCGCAATAAATAAAGATTGAAAACATAAACCGATGTCGCGAACAGGTAGAGAAGCTCAAGCGCAACAACATGATACCACTTAAGAGACCGACTTAATCGTTTTCAACATTACGCAATAAATAAAGATTAAAAACATAAACCGATGTCGCGAACAGGTAGAGAAGCTCAAGCGCAACAAAATGATACCACTTAGGAGACCATAGCATTCTTTTTAAGAAAGATATTTGCAAATGTAAAAAATGCTTCAAATGACTCTTTTATTGCGCAATATGACAGTATATACCCGATTTAATCGTTTTCAACATTGCGCAATAAATAAAGATGAAAAACATAAACCGATGACGCGAACAGGTAGAGAAGCTCAAGCGCAACATAATGATACCACTTAGGAGACCATAGCATTTTTTTAAAGAAAGATATTTGCAAATGTGATGAAAAACTGAAAAAATGCTTCAAATGACTCTTTTATTGCGCAATATGACAATATATACGCTATTTAATCGTTTTCAACATTGCGCAATAAATAAAGATTAAAAACATAAACCGATGTCGCGAACAGGTAGAAGATCTTGAGCAGAACAAAATGATACCACTTAGGAGACCATAGCATTCTTTTTAAGAAAGATATTTGCAAATGTAGAAAATGCTTTAAATGACCCTTTTTTGCGCAATATAACAGTATATACGCGATTTAAGCGTTTTCAACATTGCGCAATAAATAAAGATTAAAAACATAAACTGATGTCGCGAACAGGTAGAAGAGCTTGAGCGCAACATAATGATACCACTTAGGAGACCGACTTATTCGTTTTCAACATTCCACAATAAATAAAGATGAAAAACATAAACCAATGACGCGAACAGGTAGAAAAGCTCGAGCGCAACATAGTGATACCACTCAGGAGACCATTCCATTCTTTTTAAGAAAGATATTTGCAAATGTGATGAAAAACTGAAAAAATGCTTCAAATGACTCTTTTATTTCGCAATAAGACAATATACACGCGATTTAATCGTTTTCAACATTGCGCAATAAATAAAGATGAAAAACATAAACCGATGACGCGAACAGGTAGAGAAGTTCAAGCGCAACAAAATGATACCACTTAGGAGACCGACTTAATCGTTTTTAACATTGCGCAAAATGATACCACTTAGGAGACCATAGCATTCTTTTTAAGAAAGAAATTTGCAAATGTAAAAAAATGCTTCAAATGACTCTTTTATTTCGCAATAAGACAATATACAAGCGATTTAATCGTTTTCAACATTGCGCAATAAATAAAGATGAAAAACATAAACCGATCTTAAGAAAGAAATTTGCAAATGTAAAAAAATGCTTCAAATGACTCTTTTATTTCGCAATAAGACAATATACACGCGATTTAATCGTTTTCAACATTGCGCAATAAATAAAGATGAAAAACATAAACCGATGACGCGAACAGGTAGAGAAGCTCAAGCGCAACAAAATGATACCACTTAGGAGACCATAGCATTCTTTTTAAGAAAGAAATTTGCAAATGTAAAAAAATGCTTCAAATGACTCTTTTATTTAGCAATAAGACAATATACACGCGATTTAATCGTTTTCAACATTGCGCAATAAATAAAGATGAAAAACATAAACCGATGACGCGAACAGGTAGAAAAGTTCAAGCGCAACAAAATGATACCACTTAGGAGACCGACTTAATCGTTTTTAACATTGCGCAATAAATAAAGATGAAAAACATAAACCGATGTCGCGAACAGGTAGAGAAGCTCAAGCGCAACATAATGATACCACTTATGAGACCATAGCATTCTTTTTAAGAAAGATATTTGCAAATGTAAAAAATGCTTTAAATGACCCTTTTTTGCGCAATATGACAGTATATACGCGATTTAAGCGTTTTCAACATTGCGCAATAAATAAAGATTAAAAACATAAACTGATGTCGCGAACAGGTAGAAGAGCTTGAGCGCAACATAATGATACCACTTAGGAGACCGACTTATTCGTTTTCAACATTCCACAATAAATAAAGATGAAAAACATAAAACCAATGACGCGAACAGGTAGAAAAGCTCGAGCGCAACATAGTGATACCACTCAGGAGACCATTCCATTCTTTTTAAGAAAGATATTTGCAAATGTGATGAAAAACTGAAAAAATGCTTCAAATGACTCTTTTATTTCGCAATAAGACAATATACACGCGATTTAATCGTTTTCAACATTGCGCAATAAATAAAGATGAAAAACATAAACCGATGACGCGAACAGGTAGAGAAGTTCAAGCGCAACAAAATGATACCACTTAGGAGACCGACTTAATCGTTTTTAACATTGCGCAAAATGATACCACTTAGGAGACCATAGCATTCTTTTTAAGAAAGAAATTTGCAAATGTAAAAAAATGCTTCAAATGACTCTTTTATTTCGCAATAAGACAATATACAAGCGATTTAATCGTTTTCAACATTGCGCAATAAATAAAGATGAAAAACATAAACCGATGACGCGAACAGGTAGAGAAGCTCAAGCGCAACAAAATGATACCACTTAGGAGACCATAGCATTCTTTTTAAGAAAGAAATTTGCAAATGTAAAAAAATGCTTCAAATGACTCTTTTATTTAGCAATAAGACAATATACACGCGATTTAATCGTTTTCAACATTGCGCAATAAATAAAGATAAAAAACATAAACCGATGTCGCGAACAGGTAGAGAAGCTCAAGCGCAACATAATGATACCACTTAGGAGACCATAGCATTCTTTTTAAGAAAGATATTTGCAAATGTAAAAAATGCTTTAAATGACCCTTTTTTGCGCAATATGACAGTATATACGCGATTTAAGCGTTTTCAACATTGCGCAATAAATAAAGATTGAAAACATAAACCGATGTCGCGAACAGGTAGAAGAGCTTGAGCGCAACATAATGATACCACTTAGGAGACCGACTTATTCGTTTTCAACATTCCACAATAAATAAAGATGAAAAACATGAACCGATGACGCGAACAGGTAGAAAAGCTCGAGCGCAACATAATGAGACCATTCCATTCTTTTTAAGAAAGATATTTGCAAATGTGATGAAAAACTGAAAAAATGCTTCAAATGACTCTTTTATTGCGCAATATGACAATATATACGCTATTTAATCGTTTTCAACATTGCGCAATAAATAAAGATTGAAAACATAAACCGATGTCGCGAACAGGTAGAAGAGCTTGAGCGCAACATAATGATACCACTTAGGAGACCGACTTATTCGTTTTCAACATTCCACAATAAATAAAGATGAAAAACATGAACCGATGACGCGAACAGGTAGAAAAGCTCGAGCGCAACATAATGAGACCATTCCATTCTTTTTAAGAAAGATATTTGCAAATGTGATGAAAAACTGAAAAAATGCTTCAAATGACTCTTTTATTGCGCAATATGACAATATATACGCTATTTAATCGTTTTCAACATTGCGCAATAAATAAAGATTGAAAACATAAACCGATGTCGCGAACAGGTAGAGAAGCTCAAGCGCAACAAAATGATACCACTTAGGAGACCATAGCATTCTTTTTAAGAAAGATATTTGCAAATGTAAAAAATGCTTCAAATGACCCTTTTTTTGCGCAATATGACAGTATATACGCGATTTAAGCGTTTTCAACATTGCGCAATAAATAAAGATTAAAAACATAAACCGATGTCGCGAACAGGTAGAAGATCTTGAGCAGAACATAATGATACCACTTAGGAGACCGACTTAATCGTTTTTAACATTGCGCAATAAATAAAGATGAAAAACATAAACCGATGACGCGAACAGGTAGAGAAGCTCAAGCGCAACAAAATGATACCACTTAGGAGACCATAGCATTCTTTTTAAGAAAGATATTTGCAAATGTAAAAAATGCTTCAAGTGACTCTTTTATTGCGCAATATGACAGTATATACCCGATTTAATCGTTTTCAACATTGCGCAATAAATAAAGATGAAAAACATAAACCGATGACGCGAACAGGTAGAGAAGTTCAAGCGCAACAAAATGATACCACTTAGGAGACCATAGCATTCTTTTTAAGAAAGAAATTTGCAAATGTAAAAAAATGCTTAATGATACCACTTAGGAGACCGACTTATTCGTTTTCAACATTCCACAATAAATAAAGATGAAAAACATAAACCGATGACGCGAACAGGTAGAGAAGTTCAAGCGCAACAAAATGATACCACTTAGGAGACCGACTTAATCGTTTTTAACATTGCGCAAAATGATACCACTTAGGAGACCATAGCATTCTTTTTAAGAAAGAAATTTGCAAATGTAAAAAAATGCTTCAAATGACTCTTTTATTTCGCAATAAGACAATATACACGCGATTTAATCGTTTTCAACATTGCGCAATAAATAAAGATGAAAAACATAAACCGATGACGCGAACAGGTAGAGAAGCTCAAGCGCAACAAAATGATACCACTTAGGAGACCATAGCATTCTTTTTAAGAAAGAAATTTGCAAATGTAAAAAAATGCTTAATGATACCACTTAGGAGACCGACTTATTCGTTTTCAACATTCCACAATAAATAAAGATGAAAAACATAAACCGATGACGCGAACAGGTAGAGAAGCTCGAGCGCAACATAATGATACCACTCAGGAGACCATTTCATTCTTTTTAAGAAAGATATTTGCAAATGTGATGAAAAACTGAAAAAATGCTTCAAATGACTCTTTTATTGCGCAATATGACAATATATACGCTATTTAATCGTTTTCAACATTGCGCAATAAATAAAGATGAAAAACATAAACCGATGACGCGAACAGGTAGAGAAGTTCAAGCGCAACAAAATGATACCACTTAGGAGACCGACTTAATCGTTTTTAACATTGCGCAATAAATAAAGATGAAAAACATAAACCGATGTCGCGAACAGGTAGAAGAGCTTGAGCAGAACATAATGATACCACCTAGGAGACCGACTTAATCGTTTTTAACATTGCGCAATAAATAAAGATGAAAAACATAAACCGATGTCGCGAACAGGTAGAAGAGCTTGAGCAGAACATAATGATACCACTTAGGAGACCGACTTAATCGTTTTTAACATTGCGCAATAAATAAAGATGAAAAACATAAACCGATGTCGCGAACAGGTAGAAGAGCTTGAGCAGAACATAATGATACCACTTAGGAGACCATAGCATTCTTTTTAAGAAAGAAATTTGCAAATGTAAAAAATGCTTCAAGTGACTCTTTTATTACGCAATATGACAGTATATACCCGATTTAATCGTTTTCAACGTTGCGCAATAAATAAAGATGAAAAACATAAACCGATGACGGGAACAGGTAGAGAAGCTCAAGCGCAACATAATGATACCACTTAGGAGACCATAGCATTTTTTAAAAGAAAGATATTCGCAAATGTGATGAAAAACTGAAAAAATGCTTCAAATGACTCTTTTATTGCGCAATATGACAATATATACGCTATTTAATCTTTTTCAACATTGCGCAATAAATAAAGATGAAAAACATAAACCGATGTCGCGAACAGGTAGAAGATCTTGAGCAGAACATAATGATACCACTTAGGAGACCGACTTAATCGTTTTTAACATTGCGCAATAAATAAAGATGAAAAACATAAACCGATGTCGTGAACAGGTAGAGAAGCTCAAGCGCAACAAAATGATACCACTTAAGAGACCAACTAATCGTTTTCAACATTGCGCAATAAATAAAGATTAAAAACATAAACCGATGTCACGAACAGGTAGAGAAGCTCAAGCGCAACAAAATAATACCACTTAGGAGACCATAGCATTCTTTTTAAGAAAGATATTTGCAAATGTAAAAAATGCTTCAAGCGACTCTTTTATTGCGCAATATGATAGTATATACCCGATTTAATCGTTTTCAACATTGCGCAATAAATAAAGATGAAAAACATAAACCGATGTCGCGAACAGGTAGAAGATCTTGAGCAGAACATAATGATACCACTTAGGAGACCGACTTAATCGTTTTTAACATTGCGCAATAAATAAAGATTAAAAACATAAACCGATGTCACGAACAGGTAGAGAAGCTCAAGCGCAACAAAATAATACCACTTAGGAGACCATAGCATTCTTTTTAAGAAAGAAATTTGCAAATGTAAAAAAATGCTTAATGATACCACTTAGGAGACCGACTTATTCGTTTTCAACATTCCACAATAAATAAAGATGAAAAACATAAACCGATGACGCGAACAGGTAGAGAAGCTCGAGCGCAACATAATGATACCACTCAGGAGACCATTTCATTCTTTTTAAGAAAGATATTTGCAAATGTGATGAAAAACTGAAAAAATGCTTCAAATGACTCTTTTATTGCGCAATATGACAATATATACGCTATTTAATCGTTTTCAACATTGCGCAATAAATAAAGATGAAAAACATAAACCGATGACGCGAACAGGTAGAGAAGTTCAAGCGCAACAAAATGATACCACTTAGGAAACCGACTTAATCGTTTTTAACATTGCGCAATAAATAAAGATGAAAAACATAAACCGATGTCGCGAACAGGTGAGAAGCTCAAGCGCAACATAATGATACCATTCCATTCTTTTTAAGAAAGATATTTGCAAATGTGATGAAAAACTGAAAAAATGCTTCAAATGACTCTTTTATTACGCAATAAGACAATATACACGCGATTTAATCGTTTTCAACATTGCGCAATAAATAAAGATGAAAAACATAAACCGATGACGCGAACAGGTAGAAAAGTTCAAGCGCAACAAAATGATACCACTTAGGAGACCGACTTAATCGTTTTTAACATTGCGCAATAAATAAAGATGAAAAACATAAACCGATGTCGCGAACAGGTAGAAGAGCTTGAGCAGAACATAATGATACCACTTAGGAGACCGACTTAATCGTTTTTAACATTGCGCAATAAATAAAGATGAAAAACATAAACCGATGTCGCGAACAGGTAGAAGAGCTTGAGCAGAACATAATGATACCACTTAGGAGACCGACTTAATCGTTTTTAACATTGCGCAATAAATAAAGATGAAAAACATAAACCGATGTCGCGAACAGGTAGAAGAGCTTGAGCAGAACATAATGATACCACTTAGGAGACCGACTTAATCGTTTTTAACATTGCGCAATAAATAAAGATGAAAAACATAAACCGATGTCGCGAACAGGTAGAAGAGCTTGAGCAGAACATAATGATACCACTTAGGAGACCGACTTAATCGTTTTTAACATTGCGCAATAAATAAAGATGAAAAACATAAACCGATGTCGCGAACAGGTAGAAGAGCTTGAGCAGAACATAATGATACCACTTAGGAGACCATAGCATTCTTTTTAAGAAAGAAATTTGCAAATGTAAAAAATGCTTCAAGTGACTCTTTTATTGCGCAATATGACAGTATATACCCGATTTAATCGTTTTCAACGTTGCGCAATAAATAAAGATGAAAAACATAAACCGATGACGGGAACAGGTAGAGAAGCTCAAGCGCAATGTTGAAAACGATTAAATCGGGTATATACTGTCATATTGCGCAATAAAAGAGTCACTTGAAGCATTTTTTACATTTGCAAATATCTTTCTTAAAAAGAATGCTATGGTCTCCTAAGTGGTATTATTTTGTTGCGCTTGAGCTTCTCTACCTGTTCGCGACATCGGTTTATGTTTTTAATCTTTATTTATTGCGCAATGTTAAAAACGATTAAGTCGGTCTCTTAAGTGGTATCATTTTGTTGCGCTTGAGCTTCTCTACCTGTTCGCGACATCGGTTTATGTTTTTAATCTTTATTTATTGCGCAATGTTGAAAACGATTAAATCGCGTATATACTGTCATATTGCGCAATAAAAGAGTCATTTGAAGCATTTTCTACATTTGCAAATATCTTTCTTAAAAAGAATGCTATGGTCTCCTAAGTGGTATCATTTTGTTCTGCTCAAGATCTTCTACCTGTTCGCGACATCGGTTTATGTTTTTAATCTTTATTTATTGCGCAATGTTGAAAACGATTAAATAGCGTATATATTGTCATATTGCGCAATAAAAGAGTAATTGAAGCATTTTTTCAGATTTTCATCACATTTGCAAATATCTTTCTTTAAAAAAATGCTATGGTCTCCTAAGTGGTATCATTATGTTGCGCTTGAGCTTCTCTACCTGTTCGCGTCATCGGTTTATGTTTTTCATCTTTATTTATTGCGCAATGTTGAAAACGATTAAATCGGGTATATACTGTCATATTGCGCAATAAAAGAGTCATTTGAAGCATTTTTTACATTTGCAAATATCTTTCTTAAAAAGAATGCTATGGTCTCCTAAGTGGTATCATTTTGTTGCGCTTGAGCTTCTCTACCTGTTCGCGACATCGGTTTATGTTTTTAATCTTTATTTATTGCGTAATGTTGAAAACGATTAAGTCGGTCTCTTAAGTGGTATCATGTTGTTGCGCTTGAGCTTCTCTACCTGTTCGCGACATCGGTTTATGTTTTCAATCTTTATTTATTGCGCAATGTTGAAAACGATTAAATAGCGTATATATTGTCATATTGCGCAATAAAAGAGTCATTTGAAGCATTTTTTCAGTTTTTCATCACATTTGTAAATATCTTTCTTAAAAAGAATGGAATGGTCTCCTGAGTGGTATCACTATGTTGCGCTCGAGCTTTTCTACCTGTTCGCGTCATTGGTTTATGTTTTTCATCTTTATTTATTGTGGAATGTTGAAAACGAATAAGTCGGTCTCCTAAGTGGTATCATTATGTTGCGGTCAAGCTCTTCTACCTGTTCGCGACATCAGTTTATGTTTTTAATCTTTATTTATTGCGCAATGTTGAAAACGCTTAAATCGCGTATATACTGTCATATTGCGCAAAAAAGGGTCATTTAAAGCATTTTTTACATTTGCAAATATCTTTCTTAAAAAGAATGCTATGGTCTCGTAAGTGGTATCATTATGTTGCGCTTGAGCTTCTCTACCTGTTCGCGACATCGGTTTATGTTTTTCATCTTTATTTATTGCGCAATGTTAAAAACGATTAAGTCGGTCTCCTAAGTGGTATCATTTTGTTGCGCTTGAACTTCTCTACCTGTTCGCGTCATCGGTTTATGTTTTTCATCTTTATTTATTGCGCAATGTTGAAAACGATTAAATAGCGTATATATTGTCATATTGCGCAATAAAAGAGTCATTTGAAGCATTTTTTCAGTTTTTCATCACATTTGCAAATATCTTTCTTAAAAAGAATGAAATGGTCTCCTGACTGGTATCATTATGTTGCGCTCGAGCTTCTCTACCTGTTCGCGTCATCGGTTTATGTTTTTCATCTTTATTTATTGTGGAATGTTGAAAACGAATAAGTCGGTCTCCTAAGTGGTATCATTATGTTACGCTCAAGCTCTTCTACCTGTTCGCGACATCAGTTTATGTTTTTAATCTTTATTTATTGCGCAATGTTGAAAACGCTTAAATCGCGTATATACTGTCATATTGCGCAAAAAAAGGGTCATTTAAAGCATTTTTTACATTTGCAAATATCTTTCTTAAAAAGAATGCTATGGTCTCGTAAGTGGTATCATTATGTTGCGCTTGAGCTTCTCTACCTGTTCGCGACATCGGTTTATGTTTTTCATCTTTATTTATTGCGCAATGTTGAAAACGATTAAGTCGGTCTCCTAAGTGGTATCATTTTGTTGCGCTTGAACTTCTCTACCTGTCTGCGTCATCGGTTTATGTTTTTCATCTTTATTTATTGCGCAATGTTGAAAACGATTAAATCGCGTATATACTGTCATATTGCGCAATAAAAGAGTCATTTGAAGCATTTTTTTACATTTGCAAATTTCTTTCTTAAAAAGAATGCTATGGTCTCCTAAGTGGTATCATTATGTTCTGCTCAAGCTCTTCTACCTGTTCGCGACATCGGTTTATGTTTTTCATCTTTATTTATTGCGCAATGTTAAAAACGATTAAATCGGGTATATACTGTCATATTGCGCAATAAAAGAGTCACTTGAAGCATTTTTTACATTTGCAAATTTCTTTCTTAAAAAGAATGCTATGGTCTCCTAAGTGGTATTATTTTGTTGCGCTTGAGCTTCTCTACCTGTTCACGACATCGGTTTATGTTTTTCATCTTTATTTATTGCGCAATGTTAAAAACGATTAAGTCGGTCTCCTAAGTGGTATCATTATGTTCTGCTCAAGATCTTCTACCTGTTCGCGACATCGGTTTATGTTTTAAATCTTTATTTATTGCGCAATGTTGAAAACGATTAAATCGGGTATATACTGTCATATTGCGCAATAAAAGAGTCATTTGAAGCATTTTTTACATTTGCAAATATCTTTCTTAAAAAGAATGCTATGGTCTCCTAAGTGGTATCATTTTGTTGCGCTTGAGCTTCACTACCTGTTCGCGACATCGGTTTATGTTTTTAATCTTTATTTATTGCGTAATGTTGAAAACGATTAAGTCGGTCTCTTAAGTGGTATCATGTTGTTGCGCTTGAGCTTCTCTACCTGTTCGCGACATCGGTTTATGTTTTCAATCTTTATTTATTGCGCAATGTTGAAAACGATTAAATAGCGTATATATTGTCATATTGCGCAATAAAAGAGTCATTTGAAGCATTTTTTCAGTTTTTCATCACATTTGCAAATATCTTTCTTAAAAAGAATGGAATGGTCTCCTGAGTGGTATCACTATGTTGCGCTCGAGCTTTTCTACCTGTTCGCGTCATTGGTTTATGTTTTTCATCTTTATTTATTGTGGAATGTTGAAAACGAATAAGTCGGTCTCCTAAGTGGTATCATTATGTTGCGGTCAAGCTCTTCTACCTGTTCGCGACATCAGTTTATGTTTTTAATCTTTATTTATTGCGCAATGTTCAAAACGCTTAAATCGCGTATATACTGTCATATTGCGCAACATAATGATACCACTCAGGAGACCATTTCATTCTTTTTAAGAAAGATATTTGCAAATGTGATGAAAAACTGAAAAAATGCTTCAAATGACTCTTTTATTGCGCAATATGACAATATATACGCTATTTAATCGTTTTCAACATTGCGCAATAAATAAAGATGAAAAACATAAACCGATGACGCGAACAGGTAGAGAAGCTCAAGCGCAACATAATGATACCACTTAGGAGACCATAGCATTTTTTTAAAGAAAGATATTTGCAAATGTGATGAAAAACTGAAAAAATGCTTCAAATGACTCTTTTATTGCGCAATATGACAATATATACGCTATTTAATCGTTTTCAACATTGCGCAATAAATAAAGATTAAAAACATAAACCGATGTCGCGAACAGGTAGAAGATCTTGAGCAGAACAAAATGATACCACTTAGGAGACCATAGCATTCTTTTTAAGAAAGATATTTGCAAATGTAGAAAATGCTTTAAATGACCCTTTTTTGCGCAATATAACAGTATATACGCGATTTAAGCGTTTTCAACATTGCGCAATAAATAAAGATTAAAAACATAAACTGATGTCGCGAACAGGTAGAAGAGCTTGAGCGCAACATAATGATACCACTTAGGAGACCGACTTATTCGTTTTCAACATTCCACAATAAATAAAGATGAAAAACATAAACCAATGACGCGAACAGGTAGAAAAGCTCGAGCGCAACATAGTGATACCACTCAGGAGACCATTCCATTCTTTTTAAGAAAGATATTTGCAAATGTGATGAAAAACTGAAAAAATGCTTCAAATGACTCTTTTATTGCGCAATATGACAATATATACGCTATTTAATCGTTTTCAACATTGCGCAATAAATAAAGATTGAAAACATAAACCGATGTCGCGAACAGGTAGAGAAGCTCAAGCGCAACAACATGATACCACTTAAGAGACCGACTTAATCGTTTTCAACATTACGCAATAAATAAAGATTAAAAACATAAACCGATGTCGCGAACAGGTAGAGAAGCTCAAGCGCAACAAAATGATACCACTTAGGAGACCATAGCATTCTTTTTAAGAAAGATATTTGCAAATGTAAAAAATGCTTCAAATGACTCTTTTATTGCGCAATATGACAGTATATACCCGATTTAATCGTTTTCAACATTGCGCAATAAATAAAGATGAAAAACATAAACCGATGACGCGAACAGGTAGAGAAGCTCAAGCGCAACATAATGATACCACTTAGGAGACCATAGCATTTTTTTAAAGAAAGATATTTGCAAATGTGATGAAAAACTGAAAAAATGCTTCAAATGACTCTTTTATTGCGCAATATGACAATATATACGCTATTTAATCGTTTTCAACATTGCGCAATAAATAAAGATTAAAAACATAAACCGATGTCGCGAACAGGTAGAAGATCTTGAGCAGAACAAAATGATACCACTTAGGAGACCATAGCATTCTTTTTAAGAAAGATATTTGCAAATGTAGAAAATGCTTTAAATGACCCTTTTTTGCGCAATATAACAGTATATACGCGATTTAAGCGTTTTCAACATTGCGCAATAAATAAAGATTAAAAACATAAACTGATGTCGCGAACAGGTAGAAGAGCTTGAGCGCAACATAATGATACCACTTAGGAGACCGACTTATTCGTTTTCAACATTCCACAATAAATAAAGATGAAAAACATAAACCAATGACGCGAACAGGTAGAAAAGCTCGAGCGCAACATAGTGATACCACTCAGGAGACCATTCCATTCTTTTTAAGAAAGATATTTGCAAATGTGATGAAAAACTGAAAAAATGCTTCAAATGACTCTTTTATTTCGCAATAAGACAATATACACGCGATTTAATCGTTTTCAACATTGCGCAATAAATAAAGATGAAAAACATAAACCGATGACGCGAACAGGTAGAGAAGTTCAAGCGCAACAAAATGATACCACTTAGGAGACCGACTTAATCGTTTTTAACATTGCGCAAAATGATACCACTTAGGAGACCATAGCATTCTTTTTAAGAAAGAAATTTGCAAATGTAAAAAAATGCTTCAAATGACTCTTTTATTTCGCAATAAGACAATATACAAGCGATTTAATCGTTTTCAACATTGCGCAATAAATAAAGATGAAAAACATAAACCGATCTTAAGAAAGAAATTTGCAAATGTAAAAAAATGCTTCAAATGACTCTTTTATTTCGCAATAAGACAATATACACGCGATTTAATCGTTTTCAACATTGCGCAATAAATAAAGATGAAAAACATAAACCGATGACGCGAACAGGTAGAGAAGCTCAAGCGCAACAAAATGATACCACTTAGGAGACCATAGCATTCTTTTTAAGAAAGAAATTTGCAAATGTAAAAAAATGCTTCAAATGACTCTTTTATTTAGCAATAAGACAATATACACGCGATTTAATCGTTTTCAACATTGCGCAATAAATAAAGATGAAAAACATAAACCGATGACGCGAACAGGTAGAAAAGTTCAAGCGCAACAAAATGATACCACTTAGGAGACCGACTTAATCGTTTTTAACATTGCGCAATAAATAAAGATGAAAAACATAAACCGATGTCGCGAACAGGTAGAGAAGCTCAAGCGCAACATAATGATACCACTTATGAGACCATAGCATTCTTTTTAAGAAAGATATTTGCAAATGTAAAAAATGCTTTAAATGACCCTTTTTTGCGCAATATGACAGTATATACGCGATTTAAGCGTTTTCAACATTGCGCAATAAATAAAGATTAAAAACATAAACTGATGTCGCGAACAGGTAGAAGAGCTTGAGCGCAACATAATGATACCACTTAGGAGACCGACTTATTCGTTTTCAACATTCCACAATAAATAAAGATGAAAAACATAAAACCAATGACGCGAACAGGTAGAAAAGCTCGAGCGCAACATAGTGATACCACTCAGGAGACCATTCCATTCTTTTTAAGAAAGATATTTGCAAATGTGATGAAAAACTGAAAAAATGCTTCAAATGACTCTTTTATTTCGCAATAAGACAATATACACGCGATTTAATCGTTTTCAACATTGCGCAATAAATAAAGATGAAAAACATAAACCGATGACGCGAACAGGTAGAGAAGTTCAAGCGCAACAAAATGATACCACTTAGGAGACCGACTTAATCGTTTTTAACATTGCGCAAAATGATACCACTTAGGAGACCATAGCATTCTTTTTAAGAAAGAAATTTGCAAATGTAAAAAAATGCTTCAAATGACTCTTTTATTTCGCAATAAGACAATATACAAGCGATTTAATCGTTTTCAACATTGCGCAATAAATAAAGATGAAAAACATAAACCGATGACGCGAACAGGTAGAGAAGCTCAAGCGCAACAAAATGATACCACTTAGGAGACCATAGCATTCTTTTTAAGAAAGAAATTTGCAAATGTAAAAAAATGCTTCAAATGACTCTTTTATTTAGCAATAAGACAATATACACGCGATTTAATCGTTTTCAACATTGCGCAATAAATAAAGATAAAAAACATAAACCGATGTCGCGAACAGGTAGAGAAGCTCAAGCGCAACATAATGATACCACTTAGGAGACCATAGCATTCTTTTTAAGAAAGATATTTGCAAATGTAAAAAATGCTTTAAATGACCCTTTTTTGCGCAATATGACAGTATATACGCGATTTAAGCGTTTTCAACATTGCGCAATAAATAAAGATTGAAAACATAAACCGATGTCGCGAACAGGTAGAAGAGCTTGAGCGCAACATAATGATACCACTTAGGAGACCGACTTATTCGTTTTCAACATTCCACAATAAATAAAGATGAAAAACATGAACCGATGACGCGAACAGGTAGAAAAGCTCGAGCGCAACATAATGAGACCATTCCATTCTTTTTAAGAAAGATATTTGCAAATGTGATGAAAAACTGAAAAAATGCTTCAAATGACTCTTTTATTGCGCAATATGACAATATATACGCTATTTAATCGTTTTCAACATTGCGCAATAAATAAAGATTGAAAACATAAACCGATGTCGCGAACAGGTAGAAGAGCTTGAGCGCAACATAATGATACCACTTAGGAGACCGACTTATTCGTTTTCAACATTCCACAATAAATAAAGATGAAAAACATGAACCGATGACGCGAACAGGTAGAAAAGCTCGAGCGCAACATAATGAGACCATTCCATTCTTTTTAAGAAAGATATTTGCAAATGTGATGAAAAACTGAAAAAATGCTTCAAATGACTCTTTTATTGCGCAATATGACAATATATACGCTATTTAATCGTTTTCAACATTGCGCAATAAATAAAGATTGAAAACATAAACCGATGTCGCGAACAGGTAGAGAAGCTCAAGCGCAACAAAATGATACCACTTAGGAGACCATAGCATTCTTTTTAAGAAAGATATTTGCAAATGTAAAAAATGCTTCAAATGACCCTTTTTTTGCGCAATATGACAGTATATACGCGATTTAAGCGTTTTCAACATTGCGCAATAAATAAAGATTAAAAACATAAACCGATGTCGCGAACAGGTAGAAGATCTTGAGCAGAACATAATGATACCACTTAGGAGACCGACTTAATCGTTTTTAACATTGCGCAATAAATAAAGATGAAAAACATAAACCGATGACGCGAACAGGTAGAGAAGCTCAAGCGCAACAAAATGATACCACTTAGGAGACCATAGCATTCTTTTTAAGAAAGATATTTGCAAATGTAAAAAATGCTTCAAGTGACTCTTTTATTGCGCAATATGACAGTATATACCCGATTTAATCGTTTTCAACATTGCGCAATAAATAAAGATGAAAAACATAAACCGATGACGCGAACAGGTAGAGAAGTTCAAGCGCAACAAAATGATACCACTTAGGAGACCATAGCATTCTTTTTAAGAAAGAAATTTGCAAATGTAAAAAAATGCTTAATGATACCACTTAGGAGACCGACTTATTCGTTTTCAACATTCCACAATAAATAAAGATGAAAAACATAAACCGATGACGCGAACAGGTAGAGAAGTTCAAGCGCAACAAAATGATACCACTTAGGAGACCGACTTAATCGTTTTTAACATTGCGCAAAATGATACCACTTAGGAGACCATAGCATTCTTTTTAAGAAAGAAATTTGCAAATGTAAAAAAATGCTTCAAATGACTCTTTTATTTCGCAATAAGACAATATACACGCGATTTAATCGTTTTCAACATTGCGCAATAAATAAAGATGAAAAACATAAACCGATGACGCGAACAGGTAGAGAAGCTCAAGCGCAACAAAATGATACCACTTAGGAGACCATAGCATTCTTTTTAAGAAAGAAATTTGCAAATGTAAAAAAATGCTTCAAATGACTCTTTTATTTAGCAATAAGACAATATACACGCGATTTAATCGTTTTCAACATCGCGCAATAAATAAAGATGAAAAACATAAACCGATGACGCGAACAGGTAGAAAAGTTCAAGCGCAACAAAATGATACCACTTAGGAGACCGACTTAATCGTTTTTAACATTGCGCAATAAATAAAGATGAAAAACATAAACCGATGTCGCGAACAGGTAGAGAAGCTCAAGCGCAACATAATGATACCACTTAGGAGACCATAGCATTCTTTTTAAGAAAGATATTTGCAAATGTAAAAAATGCTTTAAATGACCCTTTTTTGCGCAATATGACAGTATATACGCGATTTAAGCGTTTTCAACATTGCACAATAAATAAAGATTAAAAACATAAACTGATGTCGCGAACAGGTAGAAGAGCTTGAGCGCAACATAATGATACCACTTAGGAGACCGACTTATTCGTTTTCAACATTCCACAATAAATAAAGATGAAAAACATGAACCGATGACGCGAACAGGTAGAAAAGCTCGAGCGCAACATAATGAGACCATTCCATTCTTTTTAAGAAAGATATTTGCAAATATGATGAAAAACTGAAAAAATGCTTCAAATGACTCTTTTATTGCGCAATATGACAATATATACGCTATTTAATCGTTTTCAACATTGCGCAATAAATAAAGATTGAAAACATAAACCGATGTCGCGAACAGGTAGAGAAGCTCAAGCAGAACATAATGATACCACTTAGGAGACCATAGCATTCTTTTTAAGAAAGATATTTGCAAATGTGATGAAAAACTAAAAAAATGCTTCAAATGACTCTTTTATTGCGTAATATGACAGGATATACGCGGTTTAAGCGTTTTCCAGATTGCGCAATAAATAAAGATGAAAAAACTGTTTTATTGTGCAATATGACAATATATGCGCGATTTAATCGTTTTCAAAATTGTGCAATAACTAAAGATAAAAGACAAAAACCGATGTCGCGAACAGGTAGAAGAGCTTGAGCAGAACATAATGATACCACTTAGGAGACCATAGCATTCTTTTTAAGAAAGATATTTGCAAATGTAATGAAAAACTAAAAAATGCTTCAAATGACTCTTTTTATACGCTATTTAAGCGATTTCCAGATTGCGCAATAAATAAAGATGAAAAACATAAACCGATGACGCGAACAGGTAGAAAAGCTCAAGCGCAACATAATGATACCAATTAGGAGACCATAGCATTCTTTTTAAGAAAGATATTTGCAAATGTAAAAAATGCTTCAAATGACTCTTTTATTGCGCAATATGACAGTATATACGCAATTAAATCTTTTTCAACATTGCGCAATAAATAAAGATGAAAATTATAAACCGATGTCGCGAACAGGTAGAAGAGCTTGAGCAGAACATAATGATACCACTTAGGAGACCATAGCATTCTTTTTAAGAAAGATATTTGCAAATGTAAAAAATGCTTCAAATGACTCTTTTATGGCGCAATATGACAGTATATACGCAATTAAATCTTTTTCAACATTGCGCAATAAATAAAGATGAAAATTATAAACCGATGTCGCGAACAGGTAGAAGAGCTTGAGCAGAACATAATGATACCACTTAGGAGACCATAGCATTCTTTTTAAAAAAGATATTTGCAAATGTGATGAAAAACTAAAAAATGCTTCAATATGACAATATATGCGCGATTTAATCGGTTTCAACATTGCGCAATAAATAAAGATGAAAAACATAAACCGATGTCGCGAACAGGTAGAGAAGCTCAAGCGCAACAAAATGATACCACTTAGGAGACCGACTTATTCGTTTTCAACATTCCACAATAAATAAAGATGAAAAACATAAACCGATGTCGCGAACAGGTAGAGAAGCTCAAGCGCAACAAAATGATACCACTTAGGAGACCGACTTAATCGTTTTTAACATTGCGCAATAAATAAAGATGAAAAACATAAACCGATGACGCGAACAGGTAGAGAAGCTCAAGCGCAACATAATGATACCACTTAGGAGACCATAGCATTTTTTTAAAGAAAGATATTTGCAAATGTGATGAAAAACTGAAAAAATGCTTCAAATGACTCTTTTATTGCGCAATATGACAATATATACGCTATTTAATCGTTTTCAACATTGCGCAATAAATAAAGATTAAAAACATAAACCGATGTCGCGAACAGGTAGAGAAGCTCAAGCGCAACAAAATGATACCACTTAGGAGACCGACTTAATCGTTTTTAACATTGCGCAATAAATAAAGATGAAAAACATAAACCGATGACGCGAACAGGTAGAGAAGCTCAAGCGCAACAAAATGATACCACTTAGGAGACCGACTTAATCGTATATACTGTCATATTGCGCAATAAAAGAGTCATTTGAAGCATTTTTTTAGTTTTTCATTACATTTGCAAATATCTTTCTTAAAAAGAATGCTATGGTCTCCTAAGTGGTATCATTATGTTCTGCTCAAGCTCTTCTACCTGTTCGCGACATCGGTTTATAATTTTCATCTTTATTTATTGCGCAATGTTGAAAAAGATTAATTGCGTATATACTGTCATATTGCGCAATAAAAGAGTCATTTGAAGCATTTTTTACATTTGCAAATATCTTTCTTAAAAAGAATGCTATGGTCTCCTAAATGGTATCATTATGTCGCGCTTGAGCTTCTCTACATGTTCGCGACATCAGTTTATGTTTCTCATCTTTAGTTATTGCGCATTTTTGAAAACGATTAAATCGCGCATATATTGTCATATTGCGCACTAAAAGAGTCATTTGAAGCATTTTTTCAGTTTTTCATCACATTTGCAAATATCTTTTTTAAAAAGAATGCTATGGTCTTCTAAGTGGTATCATTATGTTCTGCTCAAGCTCGTCTACCTGTTCGCAACAACGGTTTATGTTTTTCATCTTTATTTATTGCGCAATGTTGAAAACGATTAAATTGCGCATATATTGTCATTTTGCGCAATAAAAGAGTCATTTGAAGCATTTTTTTAGTTTTTCATCACATTTGCAAATATCTTTCTTAAAAAGAATGGAATGGTCTCCTGAGTGATATCATTATGTTCTGCTCGAGATTCTCTACATTTTCGCGACATCGGTTTATGTTTTTAGTCTTTATTTATTGCGCAATGTTAAAAACGATTAAGTCGGTCTCCTAAGTGGTATCTTTATGTTGCGCTTGAGCTTCTCTACCTGTTCGCGGCATCGTTTTATGTATTTCATCTTCATTTATTGCGCAATGTTGAAACCGATTAAATCGCGCATATATTGTCATATTGGGCAATAAAAGAGTCATTTGAAGCATTTTTTAGTTTCTCATCACATTTGCAAATATCTTTTTTAAAAAGAATGCTATGGTCTCCTAAGTGGTATCATTATGTTCTGCTCAAACTCTTCTACCTGTTCGCGACATCGGTTTATGTTTTTCATCTTTATTTATTGCGCAATGTTGAAAACGATTAAATCGGGTATATACTGTCATATTGCGCAATAAAAGAGTCATTTGAAGCATTTTTTACATTTGCAAATATCTTTCTGAAAAAGAATGGTATGGTCTCCTAAGTGGTATCATTATGTTCTGCTCAAGCTCTTCTACCTGTTCGCGACATCGGTTTATGTTTTTAATCTTTATTTATTGCGCAATGTTGAAAACGATTAAATAGCGTATATACTGTCATATTACGCAATAAAAGAGTCGTTTGAAGCATTTTTTTACATTTGCAAAAATCTTTCTTAAAAAGAATGCTATGGTCTCCTAAATGGTATCATTATGTCGCGCTTGAGCTTCTCTACATGTTCGCGACATCAGTTTATGTTTCTCATCTTTAGTTATTGCGCAATTTTGAAAACAATTAAATCGCGCATATATTGTCATATTGCACAATAAAACAGTTTTTTCATCTTTATTTAGTGCGCAATCTGGAAAACGCTTAAACCGCGTATATCCTGTCATATTACGCAATAAAAGAGTCATTTGAAGCATTTTTTTAGTTTTTCATCACATTTGCAAATATCTTTCTTAAAAAGAATGCTATGGTCTCCTAAGTGGTATCATTATGTTCTGCTCAAGCTCTTCTACCTGTTCGCGACAACGGTTTATGTTTTTCATCTTTATTTATTGCGCAATGTTGAAAACGATTAAATCGCGCATATATTGTCATATTGCGCAATAAAAGAGTCATTTGAAGCATTTTTTTAGTTTTTCATCACATTTGCAAATATCTTTCTTAAAAAGAATGGAATGGTCTCCTGAGTGATATCATTATGTTCTGCTCGAGCTTCTCTACATGTTCGCGACATCGGTTTATGTTTTTAGTCTTTATTTATTGCGCAATGTTGAAAACGATTAAATAGCGTATTTACTGTCATATTGCGCAATAAAAGAGTCATTTGAAGCATTTTTTACATTTGCAAATATCTTTCTTTAAAAAAAATGGTATGGTCTCCTAAGTGGTATCTTTATGTTGCGCTTGAGCTTCTCTACATGTTCGCGACATCAGTTTATGTTTCTCATCTTTAGTTATTGCGCAATGTTGAAACCGATTAAATCGCGCATATATTGTCATATTGCGCAATAAAAGAGTCATTTGAAGCATTTTTTTAGTTTTTCATCACATTTGCAAATATCTGTTTTAAAAAGAATGCTATGGTCTTCTAAGTGGTATCATTATGTTCTGCTCAAGCTCTTCTACCTGTTCGCGACAACGGTTTATGTTTTTCATCTTTATTTATTGCGCAATGTTGAAAACGATTAAATCGCGCATATATTGTCATATTGCGCAATAAAAGAGTCATTTGAAGCATTTTTTTAGTTTTTCATCACATTTGCAAATATCTTTCTTAAAAAGAATGGAATGGTCTCCTGAGTGATATCATTATGTTCTGCTCGAGCTTCTCTACATGTTCGCGACATCGGTTTATGTTTTTAATCTTTATTTATTGCGTAATGTTGAAAACGATTAAGTCGGTCTCTTAAGTGGTATCATGTTGTTGCGCTTGAGCTTCTCTACCTGTTCGCGACATCGGTTTATGTTTTCAATCTTTATTTATTGCGCAATGTTGAAAACGATTAAATAGCGTATATATTGTCATATTGCGCAATAAAAGAGTCATTTGAAGCATTTTTTCAGTTTTTCATCACATTTGCAAATATCTTTCTTAAAAAGAATGGAATGGTCTCCTGAGTGGTATCACTATGTTGCGCTCGAGCTTTTCTACCTGTTCGCGTCATTGGTTTATGTTTTTCATCTTTATTTATTGCGCAATGTTCAAAACGCTTAAATCGCGTATATACTGTCATATTGCGCAACATAATGATACCACTCAGGAGACCATTTCATTCTTTTTAAGAAAGATATTTGCAAATGTGATGAAAAACTGAAAAAATGCTTCAAATGACTCTTTTATTGCGCAATATGACAATATATACGCTATTTAATCGTTTTCAACATTGCGCAATAAATAAAGATGAAAAACATAAACCGATGACGCGAACAGGTAGAGAAGCTCAAGCGCAACATAATGATACCACTTAGGAGACCATAGCATTTTTTTAAAGAAAGATATTTGCAAATGTGATGAAAAACTGAAAAAATGCTTCAAATGACTCTTTTATTGCGCAATATGACAATATATACGCTATTTAATCGTTTTCAACATTGCGCAATAAATAAAGATTAAAAACATAAACCGATGTCGCGAACAGGTAGAAGATCTTGAGCAGAACAAAATGATACCACTTAGGAGACCATAGCATTCTTTTTAAGAAAGATATTTGCAAATGTAGAAAATGCTTTAAATGACCCTTTTTTGCGCAATATAACAGTATATACGCGATTTAAGCGTTTTCAACATTGCGCAATAAATAAAGATTAAAAACATAAACTGATGTCGCGAACAGGTAGAAGAGCTTGAGCGCAACATAATGATACCACTTAGGAGACCGACTTATTCGTTTTCAACATTCCACAATAAATAAAGATGAAAAACATAAACCAATGACGCGAACAGGTAGAAAAGCTCGAGCGCAACATAGTGATACCACTCAGGAGACCATTCCATTCTTTTTAAGAAAGATATTTGCAAATGTGATGAAAAACTGAAAAAATGCTTCAAATGACTCTTTTATTGCGCAATATGACAATATATACGCTATTTAATCGTTTTCAACATTGCGCAATAAATAAAGATTGAAAACATAAACCGATGTCGCGAACAGGTAGAGAAGCTCAAGCGCAACAACATGATACCACTTAAGAGACCGACTTAATCGTTTTCAACATTACGCAATAAATAAAGATTAAAAACATAAACCGATGTCGCGAACAGGTAGAGAAGCTCAAGCGCAACAAAATGATACCACTTAGGAGACCATAGCATTCTTTTTAAGAAAGATATTTGCAAATGTAAAAAATGCTTCAAATGACTCTTTTATTGCGCAATATGACAGTATATACCCGATTTAATCGTTTTCAACATTGCGCAATAAATAAAGATGAAAAACATAAACCGATGACGCGAACAGGTAGAGAAGCTCAAGCGCAACATAATGATACCACTTAGGAGACCATAGCATTTTTTTAAAGAAAGATATTTGCAAATGTGATGAAAAACTGAAAAAATGCTTCAAATGACTCTTTTATTGCGCAATATGACAATATATACGCTATTTAATCGTTTTCAACATTGCGCAATAAATAAAGATTAAAAACATAAACCGATGTCGCGAACAGGTAGAAGATCTTGAGCAGAACAAAATGATACCACTTAGGAGACCATAGCATTCTTTTTAAGAAAGATATTTGCAAATGTAGAAAATGCTTTAAATGACCCTTTTTTGCGCAATATAACAGTATATACGCGATTTAAGCGTTTTCAACATTGCGCAATAAATAAAGATTAAAAACATAAACTGATGTCGCGAACAGGTAGAAGAGCTTGAGCGCAACATAATGATACCACTTAGGAGACCGACTTATTCGTTTTCAACATTCCACAATAAATAAAGATGAAAAACATAAACCAATGACGCGAACAGGTAGAAAAGCTCGAGCGCAACATAGTGATACCACTCAGGAGACCATTCCATTCTTTTTAAGAAAGATATTTGCAAATGTGATGAAAAACTGAAAAAATGCTTCAAATGACTCTTTTATTTCGCAATAAGACAATATACACGCGATTTAATCGTTTTCAACATTGCGCAATAAATAAAGATGAAAAACATAAACCGATGACGCGAACAGGTAGAGAAGTTCAAGCGCAACAAAATGATACCACTTAGGAGACCGACTTAATCGTTTTTAACATTGCGCAAAATGATACCACTTAGGAGACCATAGCATTCTTTTTAAGAAAGAAATTTGCAAATGTAAAAAAATGCTTCAAATGACTCTTTTATTTCGCAATAAGACAATATACAAGCGATTTAATCGTTTTCAACATTGCGCAATAAATAAAGATGAAAAACATAAACCGATGACGCGAACAGGTAGAGAAGCTCAAGCGCAACAAAATGATACCACTTAGGAGACCATAGCATTCTTTTTAAGAAAGAAATTTGCAAATGTAAAAAAATGCTTCAAATGACTCTTTTATTTCGCAATAAGACAATATACAAGCGATTTAATCGTTTTCAACATTGCGCAATAAATAAAGATGAAAAACATAAACCGATGACGCGAACAGGTAGAAAAGTTCAAGCGCAACAAAATGATACCACTTAGGAGACCGACTTAATCGTTTTTAACATTGCGCAATAAATAAAGATGAAAAACATAAACCGATGTCGCGAACAGGTAGAGAAGCTCAAGCGCAACATAATGATACCACTTAGGAGACCATAGCATTCTTTTTAAGAAAGATATTTGCAAATGTAAAAAATGCTTTAAATGACCCTTTTTTGCGCAATATGACAGTATATACGCGATTTAAGCGTTTTCAACATTGCACAATAAATAAAGATTAAAAACATAAACTGATGTCGCGAACAGGTAGAAGAGCTTGAGCGCAACATAATGATACCACTTAGGAGACCGACTTATTCGTTTTCAACATTCCACAATAAATAAAGATGAAAAACATGAATCGATGACGCGAACAGGTAGAAAAGCTCGAGCGCAACATAATGAGACCATTCCATTCTTTTTAAGAAAGATATTTGCAAATGTGATGAAAAACTGAAAAAATGCTTCAAATGACTCTTTTATTGCGCAATATGACAATATATACGCTATTTAATCGTTTTCAACATTGCGCAATAAATAAAGATTGAAAACATAAACCGATGTCGCGAACAGGTAGAGAAGCTCAAGCGCAACAAAATGATACCACTTAGGAGACCATAGCATTCTTTTTAAGAAAGATATTTGCAAATGTAAAAAATGCTTCAGGTGACTCTTTTATTGCGCAATATGACAGTATATACCCGATTTAGTCGTTTTCAACATTGTGCAATAAATAAAGATGAAAAACATAAACCGATGTCGCGAACAGGTAGAAGAGCTTAAGCAGAACATAATGATACCACTTAGGAGACCATAGCATTCTTTTTAAGAAAGAAATTTGCAAATGTAAAAAAATGCTTCAAATGACTCTTTTATTTCGCAATAAGACAATATACACGCGATTTAATCGTTTTCAACATTGCGCAATAAATAAAGATGAAAAACATAAACCGATGACGCGAACAGGTAGAGAAGCTCAAGCGCAACAAAATGATACCACTTAGGAGACCATAGCATTCTTTTTAAGAAAGAAATTTGCAAATGTAAAAAAATGCTTCAAATGACTCTTTTATTTAGCAATAAGACAATATACACGCGATTTAATCGTTTTCAACATTGCGCAATAAATAAAGATGAAAAACATAAACCGATGTCGCGAACAGGTAGAGAAGCTCAAGCGCAACATAATGATACCACTTTAGGAGACCATAGCATTCTTTTTAAGAAAGATATTTGCAAATGTAAAAAATGCTTTAAATGACCCTTTTTTGCGCAATATGACAGTATATACGCGATTTAAGCGTTTTCAACATTGCGCAATAAATAAAGATTGAAAACATAAACCGATGTCGCGAACAGGTAGAAGAGCTTGAGCGCAACATAATGATACCACTTAGGAGACCGACTTATTCGTTTTCAACATTCCACAATAAATAAAGATGAAAAACATGAACCGATGACGCGAACAGGTAGAAAAGCTCGAGCGCAACATAATGAGACCATTCCATTCTTTTTAAGAAAGATATTTGCAAATGTGATGAAAAACTGAAAAAATGCTTCAAATGACTCTTTTATTGCGCAATATGACAATATATACGCTATTTAATCGTTTTCAACATTGCGCAATAAATAAAGATTGAAAACATAAACCGATGTCGCGAACAGGTAGAGAAGCTCAAGCGCAACATAATGATACCACTTAGGAGACCATAGCATTCTTTTTAAGAAAGATATTTGCAAATGTAAAAAATGCTTCAAATGACCCTTTTTTTGCGCAATATGACAGTATATACGCGATTTAAGCGTTTTCAACATTGCGCAATAAATAAAGATTAAAAACATAAACCGATGTCGCGAACAGGTAGAAGATCTTGAGCAGAACATAATGATACCACTTAGGAGACCGACTTAATCGTTTTTAACATTGCGCAATAAATAAAGATGAAAAACATAAACCGATGACGCGAACAGGTAGAGAAGCTCAAGCGCAACAAAATGATACCACTTAGGAGACCATAGCATTCTTTTTAAGAAAGATATTTGCAAATGTAAAAAATGCTTCAAGTGACTCTTTTATTGCGCAATATGACAGTATATACCCGATTTAATCGTTTTCAACATTGCGCAATAAATAAAGATGAAAAACATAAACCGATGACGCGAACAGGTAGAGAAGTTCAAGCGCAACAAAATGATACCACTTAGGAGACCATAGCATTCTTTTTAAGAAAGAAATTTGCAAATGTAAAAAAATGCTTAATGATACCACTTAGGAGACCGACTTATTCGTTTTCAACATTCCACAATAAATAAAGATGAAAAACATAAACCGATGACGCGAACAGGTAGAGAAGTTCAAGCGCAACAAAATGATACCACTTAGGAGACCGACTTAATCGTTTTTAACATTGCGCAAAATGATACCACTTAGGAGACCATAGCATTCTTTTTAAGAAAGAAATTTGCAAATGTAAAAAAATGCTTCAAATGACTCTTTTATTTCGCAATAAGACAATATACACGCGATTTAATCGTTTTCAACATTGCGCAATAAATAAAGATGAAAAACATAAACCGATGACGCGAACAGGTAGAGAAGCTCAAGCGCAACAAAATGATACCACTTAGGAGACCATAGCATTCTTTTTAAGAAAGAAATTTGCAAATGTAAAAAAATGCTTCAAATGACTCTTTTATTTAGCAATAAGACAATATACACGCGATTTAATCGTTTTCAACATCGCGCAATAAATAAAGATGAAAAACATAAACCGATGACGCGAACAGGTAGAAAAGTTCAAGCGCAACAAAATGATACCACTTAGGAGACCGACTTAATCGTTTTTAACATTGCGCAATAAATAAAGATGAAAAACATAAACCGATGTCGCGAACAGGTAGAGAAGCTCAAGCGCAACATAATGATACCACTTAGGAGACCATAGCATTCTTTTTAAGAAAGATATTTGCAAATGTAAAAAATGCTTTAAATGACCCTTTTTTGCGCAATATGACAGTATATACGCGATTTAAGCGTTTTCAACATTGCGCAATAAATAAAGATTGAAAACATAAACCGATGTCGCGAACAGGTAGAAGAGCTTGAGCGCAACATAATGATACCACTTAGGAGACCGACTTATTCGTTTTCAACATTCCACAATAAATAAAGATGAAAAACATGAACCGATGACGCGAACAGGTAGAAAAGCTCGAGCGCAACATAATGAGACCATTCCATTCTTTTTAAGAAAGATATTTGCAAATGTGATGAAAAACTGAAAAAATGCTTCAAATGACTCTTTTATTGCGCAATATGACAATATATACGCTATTTAATCGTTTTCAACATTGCGCAATAAATAAAGATTGAAAACATAAACCGATGTCGCGAACAGGTAGAGAAGCTCAAGCGCAACATAATGATACCACTTAGGAGACCATAGCATTCTTTTTAAGAAAGATATTTGCAAATGTAAAAAATGCTTCAAATGACCCTTTTTTTGCGCAATATGACAGTATATACGCGATTTAAGCGTTTTCAACATTGCGCAATAAATAAAGATTAAAAACATAAACCGATGTCGCGAACAGGTAGAAGATCTTGAGCAGAACATAATGATACCACTTAGGAGACCGACTTAATCGTTTTTAACATTGCGCAATAAATAAAGATGAAAAACATAAACCGATGACGCGAACAGGTAGAGAAGCTCAAGCGCAACAAAATGATACCACTTAGGAGACCATAGCATTCTTTTTAAGAAAGATATTTGCAAATGTAAAAAATGCTTCAAGTGACTCTTTTATTGCGCAATATGACAGTATATACCCGATTTAATCGTTTTCAACATTGCGCAATAAATAAAGATGAAAAACATAAACCGATGACGCGAACAGGTAGAGAAGTTCAAGCGCAACAAAATGATACCACTTAGGAGACCATAGCATTCTTTTTAAGAAAGAAATTTGCAAATGTAAAAAAATGCTTAATGATACCACTTAGGAGACCGACTTATTCGTTTTCAACATTCCACAATAAATAAAGATGAAAAACATAAACCAATGACGCGAACAGGTAGAAAAGCTCGAGCGCAACATAGTGATACCACTCAGGAGACCATTCCATTTTTTTTAAGAAAGATATTTGCAAATGTGATGAAAAACTGAAAAAATGCTTCAAATGACTCTTTTATTTCGCAATAAGACAATATACACGCGATTTAATCGTTTTCAACATTGCGCAATAAATAAAGATGAAAAACATAAACCGATGACGCGAACAGGTAGAGAAGTTCAAGCGCAACAAAATGATACCACTTAGGAGACCGACTTAATCGTTTTTAACATTGCGCAAAATGATACCACTTAGGAGACCATAGCATTCTTTTTAAGAAAGAAATTTGCAAATGTAAAAAAATGCTTCAAATGACTCTTTTATTTCGCAATAAGACAATATACAAGCGATTTAATCGTTTTCAACATTGCGCAATAAATAAAGATGAAAAACATAAACCGATCTTAAGAAAGAAATTTGCAAATGTAAAAAAATGCTTCAAATGACTCTTTTATTTCGCAATAAGACAATATACACGCGATTTAATCGTTTTCAACATTGCGCAATAAATAAAGATGAAAAACATAAACCGATGACGCGAACAGGTAGAGAAGCTCAAGCGCAACAAAATGATACCACTTAGGAGACCATAGCATTCTTTTTAAGAAAGAAATTTGCAAATGTAAAAAAATGCTTCAAATGACTCTTTTATTTAGCAATAAGACAATATACACGCGATTTAATCGTTTTCAACATTGCGCAATAAATAAAGATGAAAAACATAAACCGATGACGCGAACAGGTAGAAAAGTTCAAGCGCAACAAAATGATACCACTTAGGAGACCGACTTAATCGTTTTTAACATTGCGCAATAAATAAAGATGAAAAACATAAACCGATGTCGCGAACAGGTAGAGAAGCTCAAGCGCAACATAATGATACCACTTATGAGACCATAGCATTCTTTTTAAGAAAGATATTTGCAAATGTAAAAAATGCTTTAAATGACCCTTTTTTGCGCAATATGACAGTATATACGCGATTTAAGCGTTTTCAACATTGCGCAATAAATAAAGATTAAAAACATAAACTGATGTCGCGAACAGGTAGAAGAGCTTGAGCGCAACATAATGATACCACTTAGGAGACCGACTTATTCGTTTTCAACATTCCACAATAAATAAAGATGAAAAACATAAAACCAATGACGCGAACAGGTAGAAAAGCTCGAGCGCAACATAGTGATACCACTCAGGAGACCATTCCATTCTTTTTAAGAAAGATATTTGCAAATGTGATGAAAAACTGAAAAAATGCTTCAAATGACTCTTTTATTTCGCAATAAGACAATATACACGCGATTTAATCGTTTTCAACATTGCGCAATAAATAAAGATGAAAAACATAAACCGATGACGCGAACAGGTAGAGAAGTTCAAGCGCAACAAAATGATACCACTTAGGAGACCGACTTAATCGTTTTTAACATTGCGCAAAATGATACCACTTAGGAGACCATAGCATTCTTTTTAAGAAAGAAATTTGCAAATGTAAAAAAATGCTTCAAATGACTCTTTTATTTCGCAATAAGACAATATACAAGCGATTTAATCGTTTTCAACATTGCGCAATAAATAAAGATGAAAAACATAAACCGATGACGCGAACAGGTAGAGAAGCTCAAGCGCAACAAAATGATACCACTTAGGAGACCATAGCATTCTTTTTAAGAAAGAAATTTGCAAATGTAAAAAAATGCTTCAAATGACTCTTTTATTTAGCAATAAGACAATATACACGCGATTTAATCGTTTTCAACATTGCGCAATAAATAAAGATGAAAAACATAAACCGATGACGCGAACAGGTAGAAAAGTTCAAGCGCAACAAAATGATACCACTTAGGAGACCGACTTAATCGTTTTTAACATTGCGCAATAAATAAAGATGAAAAACATAAACCGATGTCGCGAACAGGTAGAGAAGCTCAAGCGCAACATAATGATACCACTTAGGAGACCATAGCATTCTTTTTAAGAAAGATATTTGCAAATGTAAAAAATGCTTTAAATGACCCTTTTTTGCGCAATATGACAGTATATACGCGATTTAAGCGTTTTCAACATTGCACAATAAATAAAGATTAAAAACATAAACTGATGTCGCGAACAGGTAGAAGAGCTTGAGCGCAACATAATGATACCACTTAGGAGACCGACTTATTCGTTTTCAACATTCCACAATAAATAAAGATGAAAAACATGAATCGATGACGCGAACAGGTAGAAAAGCTCGAGCGCAACATAATGAGACCATTCCATTCTTTTTAAGAAAGATATTTGCAAATGTGATGAAAAACTGAAAAAATGCTTCAAATGACTCTTTTATTGCGCAATATGACAATATATACGCTATTTAATCGTTTTCAACATTGCGCAATAAATAAAGATTGAAAACATAAACCGATGTCGCGAACAGGTAGAGAAGCTCAAGCGCAACAAAATGATACCACTTAGGAGACCATAGCATTCTTTTTAAGAAAGATATTTGCAAATGTAAAAAATGCTTCAGGTGACTCTTTTATTGCGCAATATGACAGTATATACCCGATTTAGTCGTTTTCAACATTGTGCAATAAATAAAGATGAAAAACATAAACCGATGTCGCGAACAGGTAGAAGAGCTTAAGCAGAACATAATGATACCACTTAGGAGACCATAGCATTCTTTTTAAGAAAGAAATTTGCAAATGTAAAAAAATGCTTCAAATGACTCTTTTATTTCGCAATAAGACAATATACACGCGATTTAATCGTTTTCAACATTGCGCAATAAATAAAGATGAAAAACATAAACCGATGACGCGAACAGGTAGAGAAGCTCAAGCGCAACAAAATGATACCACTTAGGAGACCATAGCATTCTTTTTAAGAAAGAAATTTGCAAATGTAAAAAAATGCTTCAAATGACTCTTTTATTTAGCAATAAGACAATATACACGCGATTTAATCGTTTTCAACATTGCGCAATAAATAAAGATGAAAAACATAAACCGATGTCGCGAACAGGTAGAGAAGCTCAAGCGCAACATAATGATACCACTTAGGAGACCATAGCATTCTTTTTAAGAAAGATATTTGCAAATGTAAAAAATGCTTTAAATGACCCTTTTTTGCGCAATATGACAGTATATACGCGATTTAAGCGTTTTCAACATTGCGCAATAAATAAAGATTGAAAACATAAACCGATGTCGCGAACAGGTAGAAGAGCTTGAGCGCAACATAATGATACCACTTAGGAGACCGACTTATTCGTTTTCAACATTCCACAATAAATAAAGATGAAAAACATGAACCGATGACGCGAACAGGTAGAAAAGCTCGAGCGCAACATAATGAGACCATTCCATTCTTTTTAAGAAAGATATTTGCAAATGTGATGAAAAACTGAAAAAATGCTTCAAATGACTCTTTTATTGCGCAATATGACAATATATACGCTATTTAATCGTTTTCAACATTGCGCAATAAATAAAGATTGAAAACATAAACCGATGTCGCGAACAGGTAGAGAAGCTCAAGCGCAACAAAATGATACCACTTAGGAGACCATAGCATTCTTTTTAAGAAAGATATTTGCAAATGTAAAAAATGCTTCAAATGACCCTTTTTTTGCGCAATATGACAGTATATACGCGATTTAAGCGTTTTCAACATTGCGCAATAAATAAAGATTAAAAACATAAACCGATGTCGCGAACAGGTAGAAGATCTTGAGCAGAACATAATGATACCACTTAGGAGACCGACTTAATCGTTTTTAACATTGCGCAATAAATAAAGATGAAAAACATAAACCGATGACGCGAACAGGTAGAGAAGCTCAAGCGCAACAAAATGATACCACTTAGGAGACCATAGCATTCTTTTTAAGAAAGATATTTGCAAATGTAAAAAATGCTTCAAGTGACTCTTTTATTGCGCAATATGACAGTATATACCCGATTTAATCGTTTTCAACATTGCGCAATAAATAAAGATGAAAAACATAAACCGATGACGCGAACAGGTAGAGAAGTTCAAGCGCAACAAAATGATACCACTTAGGAGACCATAGCATTCTTTTTAAGAAAGAAATTTGCAAATGTAAAAAAATGCTTAATGATACCACTTAGGAGACCGACTTATTCGTTTTCAACATTCCACAATAAATAAAGATGAAAAACATAAACCGATGACGCGAACAGGTAGAGAAGTTCAAGCGCAACAAAATGATACCACTTAGGAGACCGACTTAATCGTTTTTAACATTGCGCAAAATGATACCACTTAGGAGACCATAGCATTCTTTTTAAGAAAGAAATTTGCAAATGTAAAAAAATGCTTCAAATGACTCTTTTATTTCGCAATAAGACAATATACACGCGATTTAATCGTTTTCAATATTGCGCAATAAATAAAGATGAAAAACATAAACCGATGACGCGAACAGGTAGAGAAGCTCAAGCGCAACAAAATGATACCACTTAGGAGACCATAGCATTCTTTTTAAGAAAGAAATTTGCAAATGTAAAAAAATGCTTCAAATGACTCTTTTATTTAGCAATAAGACAATATACACGCGATTTAATCGTTTTCAACATCGCGCAATAAATAAAGATGAAAAACATAAACCGATGACGCGAACAGGTAGAAAAGTTCAAGCGCAACAAAATGATACCACTTAGGAGACCGACTTAATCGTTTTTAACATTGCGCAATAAATAAAGATGAAAAACATAAACCGATGTCGCGAACAGGTAGAGAAGCTCAAGCGCAACATAATGATACCACTTAGGAGACCATAGCATTCTTTTTAAGAAAGATATTTGCAAATGTAAAAAATGCTTTAAATGACCCTTTTTTGCGCAATATGACAGTATATACGCGATTTAAGCGTTTTCAACATTGCACAATAAATAAAGATTAAAAACATAAACTGATGTCGCGAACAGGTAGAAGAGCTTGAGCGCAACATAATGATACCACTTAGGAGACCGACTTATTCGTTTTCAACATTCCACAATAAATAAAGATGAAAAACATGAACCGATGACGCGAACAGGTAGAAAAGCTCGAGCGCAACATAATGAGACCATTCCATTCTTTTTAAGAAAGATATTTGCAAATATGATGAAAAACTGAAAAAATGCTTCAAATGACTCTTTTATTGCGCAATATGACAATATATACGCTATTTAATCGTTTTCAACATTGCGCAATAAATAAAGATTGAAAACATAAACCGATGTCGCGAACAGGTAGAGAAGCTCAAGCAGAACATAATGATACCACTTAGGAGACCATAGCATTCTTTTTAAGAAAGATATTTGCAAATGTGATGAAAAACTAAAAAAATGCTTCAAATGACTCTTTTATTGCGTAATATGACAGGATATACGCGGTTTAAGCGTTTTCCAGATTGCGCAATAAATAAAGATGAAAAAACTGTTTTATTGTGCAATATGACAATATATGCGCGATTTAATCGTTTTCAAAATTGTGCAATAACTAAAGATAAAAGACAAAAACCGATGTCGCGAACAGGTAGAAGAGCTTGAGCAGAACATAATGATACCACTTAGGAGACCATAGCATTCTTTTTAAGAAAGATATTTGCAAATGTAATGAAAAACTAAAAAATGCTTCAAATGACTCTTTTTATACGCTATTTAAGCGATTTCCAGATTGCGCAATAAATAAAGATGAAAAACATAAACCGATGACGCGAACAGGTAGAAAAGCTCAAGCGCAACATAATGATACCAATTAGGAGACCATAGCATTCTTTTTAAGAAAGATATTTGCAAATGTAAAAAATGCTTCAAATGACTCTTTTATTGCGCAATATGACAGTATATACGCAATTAAATCTTTTTCAACATTGCGCAATAAATAAAGATGAAAATTATAAACCGATGTCGCGAACAGGTAGAAGAGCTTGAGCAGAACATAATGATACCACTTAGGAGACCATAGCATTCTTTTTAAGAAAGATATTTGCAAATGTAAAAAATGCTTCAAATGACTCTTTTATGGCGCAATATGACAGTATATACGCAATTAAATCTTTTTCAACATTGCGCAATAAATAAAGATGAAAATTATAAACCGATGTCGCGAACAGGTAGAAGAGCTTGAGCAGAACATAATGATACCACTTAGGAGACCATAGCATTCTTTTTAAAAAAGATATTTGCAAATGTGATGAAAAACTAAAAAATGCTTCAATATGACAATATATGCGCGATTTAATCGGTTTCAACATTGCGCAATAAATAAAGATGAAAAACATAAACCGATGTCGCGAACAGGTAGAGAAGCTCAAGCGCAACAAAATGATACCACTTAGGAGACCGACTTATTCGTTTTCAACATTCCACAATAAATAAAGATGAAAAACATAAACCGATGTCGCGAACAGGTAGAGAAGCTCAAGCGCAACAAAATGATACCACTTAGGAGACCGACTTAATCGTTTTTAACATTGCGCAATAAATAAAGATGAAAAACATAAACCGATGACGCGAACAGGTAGAGAAGCTCAAGCGCAACATAATGATACCACTTAGGAGACCATAGCATTTTTTTAAAGAAAGATATTTGCAAATGTGATGAAAAACTGAAAAAATGCTTCAAATGACTCTTTTATTGCGCAATATGACAATATATACGCTATTTAATCGTTTTCAACATTGCGCAATAAATAAAGATTAAAAACATAAACCGATGTCGCGAACAGGTAGAGAAGCTCAAGCGCAACAAAATGATACCACTTAGGAGACCGACTTAATCGTTTTTAACATTGCGCAATAAATAAAGATGAAAAACATAAACCGATGACGCGAACAGGTAGAGAAGCTCAAGCGCAACAAAATGATACCACTTAGGAGACCGACTTAATCGTATATACTGTCATATTGCGCAATAAAAGAGTCATTTGAAGCATTTTTTTAGTTTTTCATTACATTTGCAAATATCTTTCTTAAAAAGAATGCTATGGTCTCCTAAGTGGTATCATTATGTTCTGCTCAAGCTCTTCTACCTGTTCGCGACATCGGTTTATAATTTTCATCTTTATTTATTGCGCAATGTTGAAAAAGATTAATTGCGTATATACTGTCATATTGCGCAATAAAAGAGTCATTTGAAGCATTTTTTACATTTGCAAATATCTTTCTTAAAAAGAATGCTATGGTCTCCTAAATGGTATCATTATGTCGCGCTTGAGCTTCTCTACATGTTCGCGACATCAGTTTATGTTTCTCATCTTTAGTTATTGCGCATTTTTGAAAACGATTAAATCGCGCATATATTGTCATATTGCGCACTAAAAGAGTCATTTGAAGCATTTTTTCAGTTTTTCATCACATTTGCAAATATCTTTTTTAAAAAGAATGCTATGGTCTTCTAAGTGGTATCATTATGTTCTGCTCAAGCTCGTCTACCTGTTCGCAACAACGGTTTATGTTTTTCATCTTTATTTATTGCGCAATGTTGAAAACGATTAAATTGCGCATATATTGTCATTTTGCGCAATAAAAGAGTCATTTGAAGCATTTTTTTAGTTTTTCATCACATTTGCAAATATCTTTCTTAAAAAGAATGGAATGGTCTCCTGAGTGATATCATTATGTTCTGCTCGAGATTCTCTACATTTTCGCGACATCGGTTTATGTTTTTAGTCTTTATTTATTGCGCAATGTTAAAAACGATTAAGTCGGTCTCCTAAGTGGTATCTTTATGTTGCGCTTGAGCTTCTCTACCTGTTCGCGGCATCGTTTTATGTATTTCATCTTCATTTATTGCGCAATGTTGAAACCGATTAAATCGCGCATATATTGTCATATTGGGCAATAAAAGAGTCATTTGAAGCATTTTTTAGTTTCTCATCACATTTGCAAATATCTTTTTTAAAAAGAATGCTATGGTCTCCTAAGTGGTATCATTATGTTCTGCTCAAACTCTTCTACCTGTTCGCGACATCGGTTTATGTTTTTCATCTTTATTTATTGCGCAATGTTGAAAACGATTAAATCGGGTATATACTGTCATATTGCGCAATAAAAGAGTCATTTGAAGCATTTTTTACATTTGCAAATATCTTTCTGAAAAAGAATGGTATGGTCTCCTAAGTGGTATCATTATGTTCTGCTCAAGCTCTTCTACCTGTTCGCGACATCGGTTTATGTTTTTAATCTTTATTTATTGCGCAATGTTGAAAACGATTAAATAGCGTATATACTGTCATATTACGCAATAAAAGAGTCGTTTGAAGCATTTTTTTACATTTGCAAAAATCTTTCTTAAAAAGAATGCTATGGTCTCCTAAATGGTATCATTATGTCGCGCTTGAGCTTCTCTACATGTTCGCGACATCAGTTTATGTTTCTCATCTTTAGTTATTGCGCAATTTTGAAAACAATTAAATCGCGCATATATTGTCATATTGCACAATAAAACAGTTTTTTCATCTTTATTTATTGCGCAATCTGGAAAACGCTTAAACCGCGTATATCCTGTCATATTACGCAATAAAAGAGTCATTTGAAGCATTTTTTTAGTTTTTCATCACATTTGCAAATATCTTTCTTAAAAAGAATGCTATGGTCTCCTAAGTGGTATCATTATGTTCTGCTCAAGCTCTTCTACCTGTTCGCGACAACGGTTTATGTTTTTCATCTTTATTTATTGCGCAATGTTGAAAACGATTAAATCGCGCATATATTGTCATATTGCGCAATAAAAGAGTCATTTGAAGCATTTTTTTAGTTTTTCATCACATTTGCAAATATCTTTCTTAAAAAGAATGGAATGGTCTCCTGAGTGATATCATTATGTTCTGCTCGAGCTTCTCTACATGTTCGCGACATCGGTTTATGTTTTTAGTCTTTATTTATTGCGCAATGTTGAAAACGATTAAATAGCGTATTTACTGTCATATTGCGCAATAAAAGAGTCATTTGAAGCATTTTTTACATTTGCAAATATCTTTCTTTAAAAAAAATGGTATGGTCTCCTAAGTGGTATCTTTATGTTGCGCTTGAGCTTCTCTACATGTTCGCGACATCAGTTTATGTTTCTCATCTTTAGTTATTGCGCAATGTTGAAACCGATTAAATCGCGCATATATTGTCATATTGCGCAATAAAAGAGTCATTTGAAGCATTTTTTTAGTTTTTCATCACATTTGCAAATATCTGTTTTAAAAAGAATGCTATGGTCTTCTAAGTGGTATCATTATGTTCTGCTCAAGCTCTTCTACCTGTTCGCGACAACGGTTTATGTTTTTCATCTTTATTTATTGCGCAATGTTGAAAACGATTAAATCGCGCATATATTGTCATATTGCGCAATAAAAGAGTCATTTGAAGCATTTTTTTAGTTTTTCATCACATTTGCAAATATCTTTCTTAAAAAGAATGGAATGGTCTCCTGAGTGATATCATTATGTTCTGCTCGAGCTTCTCTACATGTTCGCGACATCGGTTTATGTTTTTAGTCTTTATTTATTGCGCAATGTTGAAAACGATTAAATCGCGTATTTACTGTCATATTGCGCAATAAAAGAGTCATTTGAAGCATTTTTTACATTTGCAAATATCTTTCTTTAAAAAAATGGTATGGTCTCCTAAGTGGTATCTTTATGTTGCGCTTGAGCTTCTCTACCTGTTCGCGTCATCGTTTTATGTATTTCATCTTTATTTATTGCGCAATGTTGAAACCGATTAAATCGCGCATATATTGTCATATTGAAGCATTTTTTAGTTTTTCATCACATTTGCAAATATCTTTTTTAAAAAGAATGCTATGGTCTCCTAAGTGGTATCATTATGTTCTGCTCAAGCTCTTCTACCTGTTCGCGACATCGGTTTATAATTTTCATCTTTATTTATTGCGCAATGTTGAAAAAGATTTAATTGCGTATATACTGTCATATTGCGCAATAAAAGAGTCATTTGAAGCATTTTTTACATTTGCAAATATCTTTCTTAAAAAGAATGCTATGGTCTCCTAAGTGGTATCATTATGTTCTGCTCAAGCTCTTCTACCTGTTCGCGACATCGGTTATGTTTTTCATCTTTATTTATTGCGCAATCTGGAAATCGCTTAAATAGCGTATAAAAGAGTCATTTGAAGCATTTTTTAGTTTTTCATTACATTTGCAAATATCTTTCTTAAAAAGAATGCTATGGTCTCCTAAGTGGTATCATTATGTTCTGCTCAAGCTCTTCTACCTGTTCGCGACATCGGTTTTTGTCTTTTATCTTTAGTTATTGCACAATTTTGAAAACGATTAAATCGCGCATATATTGTCATATTGCACAATAAAACAGTTTTTTCATCTTTATTTATTGCGCAATCTGGAAAACGCTTAAACCGCGTATATCCTGTCATATTACGCAATAAAAGAGTCATTTGAAGCATTTTTTTAGTTTTTCATCACATTTGCAAATATCTTTCTTAAAAAGAATGCTATGGTCTCCTAAGTGGTATCATTATGTTCTGCTCAAGCTCTTCTACCTGTTCGCGACATCGGTTTTTGTCTTTTATCTTTAGTTATTGCACAATTTTGAAAACGATTAAATCGCGCATATATTGTCATATTGCACAATAAAACAGTTTTTTCATCTTTATTTATTGCGCAATCTGGAAAACGCTTAAACCGCGTATATCCTGTCATATTACGCAATAAAAGAGTCATTTGAAGCATTTTTTTAGTTTTTCATCACATTTGCAAATATCTTTCTTAAAAAGAATGCTATGGTCTCCTAAGTGGTATCATTATGTTCTGCTCAAGCTCTTCTACCTGTTCGCGACAACGGTTTATGTTTTTCATCTTTATTTATTGCGCAATGTTGAAAACGATTAAATCGCGCATATATTGTCATATTGCGCAATAAAAGAGTCATTTGAAGCATTTTTTACATTTGCAAATATCTTTCTTTAAAAAAATGGTATGGTCTCCTAAGTGGTATCTTTATGTTGCGCTTGAGCTTCTCTACCTGTTCGCGTCATCGTTTTATGTATTTCATCTTTATTTATTGCGCAATTTTGAAACCGATTAAATCGCGCATATATTGTCATATTGAAGCATTTTTTAGTTTTTCATCACATTTGCAAATATCTTTTTTAAAAAGAATGCTATGGTCTCCTAAGTGGTATCATTATGTTCTGCTCAAGCTCTTCTACCTGTTCGCGACATCGGTTTATAATTTTCATCTTTATTTATTGCGCAATGTTGAAAAAGATTTAATTGCGTATATACTGTCATATTGCGCAATAAAAGAGTCATTTGAAGCATTTTTTACATTTGCAAATATCTTTCTTAAAAAGAATGCTATGGTCTCCTAAGTGGTATCATTATGTTCTGCTCAAGCTCTTCTACCTGTTCGCGACATCGGTTTATGTTTTTCATCTTTATTTATTGCGCAATCTGGAAATCGCTTAAATAGCGTATAAAAGAGTCATTTGAAGCATTTTTTAGTTTTTCATTACATTTGCAAATATCTTTCTTAAAAAGAATGCTATGGTCTCCTAAGTGGTATCATTATGTTCTGCTCAAGCTCTTCTACCTGTTCGCGACATCGGTTTTTGTCTTTTATCTTTAGTTATTGCACAATTTTGAAAACGATTAAATCGCGCATATATTGTCATATTGCACAATAAAACAGTTTTTTCATCTTTATTTATTGCGCAATCTGGAAAACGCTTAAACCGCGTATATCCTGTCATATTACGCAATAAAAGAGTCATTTGAAGCATTTTTTTAGTTTTTCATCACATTTGCAAATATCTTTCTTAAAGAGAATGCTATGGTCTCCTAAGTGGTATCATTATGTTCTGCTCGAGCTTCTCTACATGTTCGCGACATCGGTTTATGTTTTTAGTCTTTATTTATTGCGCAATGTTGAAAACGATTAAATAGCGTATTTACTGTCATATTGCGCAATAAAAGAGTCATTTGAAGCATTTTTTACATTTGCAAATATCTTTCTTTAAAAAAAATGGTATGGTCTCCTAAGTGGTATCTTTATGTTGCGCTTGAGCTTCTCTACATGTTCGCGACATCAGTTTATGTTTCTCATCTTTAGTTATTGCGCAATGTTGAAACCGATTAAATCGCGCATATATTGTCATATTGCGCAATAAAAGAGTCATTTGAAGCATTTTTTTTAGTTTTTCATCACATTTGCAAATATCTGTTTTAAAAAGAATGCTATGGTCTTCTAAGTGGTATCATTATGTTCTGCTCAAGCTCTTCTACCTGTTCGCGACAACGGTTTATGTTTTTCATCTTTATTTATTGCGCAATGTTGAAAACGATTAAATCGCGCATATATTGTCATATTGCGCAATAAAAGAGTCATTTGAAGCATTTTTTTAGTTTTTCATCACATTTGCAAATATCTTTCTTAAAAAGAATGGAATGGTCTCCTGAGTGATATCATTATGTTCTGCTCGAGCTTCTCTACATGTTCGCGACATCGGTTTATGTTTTTAGTCTTTATTTATTGCGCAATGTTGAAAACGATTAAATCGCGTATTTACTGTCATATTGCGCAATAAAAGAGTCATTTGAAGCATTTTTTACATTTGCAAATATCTTTCTTTAAAAAAATGGTATGGTCTCCTAAGTTGTATCTTTATGTTGCGCTTGAGCTTCTCTACCTGTTCGCGTCATCGTTTTATGTATTTCATCTTTATTTATTGCGCAATGTTGAAACCGATTAAATCGCGCATATATTGTCATATTGAAGCATTTTTTAGTTTTTCATCACATTTGCAAATATCTTTTTTAAAAAGAATGCTATGGTCTCCTAAGTGGTATCATTATGTTCTGCTCAAGCTCTTCTACCTGTTCGCGACATCGGTTTATAATTTTCATCTTTATTTATTGCGCAATGTTGAAAAAGATTTAATTGCGTATATACTGTCATATTGCGCAATAAAAGAGTCATTTGAAGCATTTTTTACATTTGCAAATATCTTTCTTAAAAAGAATGCTATGGTCTCCTAAGTGGTATCATTATGTTCTGCTCAAGCTCTTCTACCTGTTCGCGACATCGGTTTATGTTTTTCATCTTTATTTATTGCGCAATCTGGAAATCGCTTAAATAGCGTATAAAAGAGTCATTTGAAGCATTTTTTAGTTTTTCATTACATTTGCAAATATCTTTCTTAAAAAGAATGCTATGGTCTCCTAAGTGGTATCATTATGTTCTGCTCAAGCTCTTCTACCTGTTCGCGACATCGGTTTTTGTCTTTTATCTTTAGTTATTGCACAATTTTGAAAACGATTAAATCGCGCATATATTGTCATATTGCACAATAAAACAGTTTTTTCATCTTTATTTATTGCGCAATCTGGAAAACGCTTAAACCGCGTATATCCTGTCATATTACGCAATAAAAGAGTCATTTGAAGCATTTTTTTAGTTTTTCATCACATTTGCAAATATCTTTCTTAAAAAGAATGCTATGGTCTCCTAAGTGGTATCATTATGTTCTGCTCAAGCTCTTCTACCTGTTCGCGACAACGGTTTATGTTTTTCATCTTTATTTATTGCGCAATGTTGAAAACGATTAAATCGCGCATATATTGTCATATTGCGCAATAAAAGAGTCATTTGAAGCATTTTTTTAGTTTTTCATCACATTTGCAAATATCTTTCTTAAAAAGAATGGAATGGTCTCCTGAGTGATATCATTATGTTCTGCTCGAGCTTCTCTACATGTTCGCGACATCGGTTTATAATTTTCATCTTTATTTATTGCGCAATGTTGAAAAAGATTTAATTGCGTATATACTGTCATATTGCGCAATAAAAGAGTCATTTGAAGCATTTTTTACATTTGCAAATATCTTTCTTAAAAAGAATGCTATGGTCTCCTAAGTGGTATCATTATGTTCTGCTCAAGCTCTTCTACCTGTTCGCGACATCGGTTTATAATTTTCATCTTTATTTATTGCGCAATGTTGAAAAAGATTTAATTGCGTATATACTGTCATATTGCGCAATAAAAGAGTCATTTGAAGCATTTTTTACATTTGCAAATATCTTTCTTAAAAAGAATGCTATGGTCTCCTAATTGGTATCATTATGTTGCGCTTGAGCTTTTCTACCTGTTCGCGTCATCGGTTTATGTTTTTCATCTTTATTTATTGCGCAATCTGGAAATCGCTTAAATAGCGTATAAAAAGAGTCATTTGAAGCATTTTTTAGTTTTTCATTACATTTGCAAATATCTTTCTTAAAAAGAATGCTATGGTCTCCTAAGTGGTATCATTATGTTCTGCTCAAGTTCTTCTACCTGTTCGCGACATCGGTTTATAATTTTCATCTTTATTTATTGCGCAATGTTGAAAAAGATTTAATTGCGTATATACTGTCATATTGCGCAATAAAAGAGTCATTTGAAGCATTTTTTAGTTTTTCATTACATTTGCAAATATCTTTCTTAAAAAGAATGCTATGGTCTCCTAAGTGGTATCATTATGTTCTGCTCAAGCTCTTCTACCTGTTCGCGACATCGGTTTTTGTCTTTTATCTTTAGTTATTGCACAATTTTGAAAACGATTAAATCGCGCATATATTGTCATATTGCACAATAAAACAGTTTTTTCATCTTTATTTATTGCGCAATCTGGAAAACGCTTAAACCGCGTATATCCTGTCATATTACGCAATAAAAGAGTCATTTGAAGCATTTTTTTAGTTTTTCATCACATTTGCAAATATCTTTCTTAAAAAGAATGCTATGGTCTCCTAAGTGGTATCATTATGTTCTGCTCAAGCTCTTCTACCTGTTCGCGACAACGGTTTATGTTTTTCATCTTTATTTATTGCGCAATGTTGAAAACGATTAAATCGCGCATATATTGTCATATTGCGCAATAAAAGAGACATTTGAAGCATTTTTTTAGTTTTTCATCACATTTGCAAATATCTTTTTTAAAAAGAATGGAATGGTCTCCTGAGTGATATCATTATGTTCTGCTCGAGCTTCTCTACATGTTCGCGACATCGGTTTATGTTTTTAGTCTTTATTTATTGCGCAATGTTGAAAACGATTAAATAGCGTATTTACTGTCATATTGCGCAATAAAAGAGTCATTTGAAGCATTTTTTACATTTGCAAATATCTTTCTTTTAAAAAAATGGTATGGTCTCCTAAGTGGTATCTTTATGTTGCGCTTGAGCTTCTCTACATGTTCGCGACATCAGTTTATGTTTCTCATCTTTAGTTATTGCGCAATGTTGAAACCGATTAAATCGCGCATATATTGTCATATTGCGCAATAAAAGAGTCATTTGAAGCATTTTTTTAGTTTTTCATCACATTTGCAAATATCTTTTTTAAAAAGAATGCTATGGTCTCCTGAGTGATATCATTATGTTCTGCTCGAGCTTCTCTACATGTTCGCGACATCGGTTTATGTTTTTAGTCTTTATTTATTGCGCAATGTTGAAAACGATTAAATCGCGTATTTACTGTCATATTGCGCAATAAAAGAGTCATTTGAAGCATTTTTTACATTTGCAAATATCTTTCTTTAAAAAAATGGTATGGTCTCCTAAGTGGTATCTTTATGTTGCGCTTGAGCTTCTCTACCTGTTCGCGTCATCCTTTTATGTATTTCATCTTTATTTATTGCGCAATGTTGAAACCGATTAAATCGCGCATATATTGTCATATTGAAGCATTTTTTAGTTTTTCATCACATTTGCAAATATCTTTTTTAAAAAGAATGCTATGGTCTCCTAAGTGGTATCATTATGTTCTGCTCAAGCTCTTCTACCTGTTCGCGACATCGGTTTATAATTTTCATCTTTATTTATTGCGCAATGTTGAAAAAGATTTAATTGCGTATATACTGTCATATTGCGCAATAAAAGAGTCATTTGAAGCATTTTTTACATTTGCAAATATCTTTCTTAAAAAGAATGCTATGGTCTCCTAAGTGGTATCATTATGTTCTGCTCAAGCTCTTCTACCTGTTCGCGACATCGGTTTATAATTTTCATCTTTATTTATTGCGCAATGTTGAAAAAGATTTAATTGCGTATATACTGTCATATTGCGCAATAAAAGAGTCATTTGAAGCATTTTTTAGTTTTTCATTACATTTGCAAATATCTTTCTTAAAAAGAATGCTATGGTCTCCTAAGTGGTATCATTATGTTCTGCTCAAGCTCTTCTACCTGTTCGCGACATCGGTTTTTGTCTTTTATCTTTAGTTATTGCACAATTTTGAAAACGATTAAATCGCGCATATATTGTCATATTGCACAATAAAACAGTTTTTTCATCTTTATTTATTGCGCAATCTGGAAAACGCTTAAACCGCGTATATCCTGTCATATTACGCAATAAAAGAGTCATTTGAAGCATTTTTTTAGTTTTTCATCACATTTGCAAATATCTTTCTTAAAAAGAATGCTATGGTCTCCTAAGTGGTATCATTATGTTCTGCTCAAGCTCTTCTACCTGTTCGCGACAACGGTTTATGTTTTTCATCTTTATTTATTGCGCAATGTTGAAAACGATTAAATCGCGCATATATTGTCATATTGCGCAATAAAAGAGTCATTTGAAGCATTTTTTTAGTTTTTCATCACATTTGCAAATATCTTTTTTAAAAAGAATGGAATGGTCTCCTGAGTGATATCATTATGTTCTGCTCGAGCTTCTCTACATGTTCGCGACATCGGTTTATGTTTTTAGTCTTTATTTATTGCGCAATGTTGAAAACGATTAAATAGCGTATTTACTGTCATATTGCGCAATAAAAGAGTCATTTGAAGCATTTTTTACATTTGCAAATATCTTTCTTTTAAAAAAATGGTATGGTCTCCTAAGTGGTATCTTTATGTTGCGCTTGAGCTTCTCTACATGTTCGCGACATCAGTTTATGTTTCTCATCTTTAGTTATTGCGCAATGTTGAAACCGATTAAATCGCGCATATATTGTCATATTGCGCAATAAAAGAGTCATTTGAAGCATTTTTTTAGTTTTTCATCACATTTGCAAATATCTTTTTTAAAAAGAATGCTATGGTCTCCTAAGTGGTATCATTATGTTCTGCTCAAACTCTTCTACCTGTTCGCGACAACGGTTTATGTTTTTCATCTTTATTTATTGCGCAATGTTGAAAACGATTATATCGCGCATTTATTGTCATATTGCGCAATAAAAGAGTCATTTGAAGCATTTTTTTAGTTTTTCATCACATTTGCAAATATCTTTCTTAAAAAGAATGGAATGGTCTCCTGAGTGATATCATTATGTTCTGCTCGAGCTTCTCTACATGTTCGCGACATCGGTTTATGTTTTTAGTCTTTATTTATTGCGCAATGTTGAAAACGATTAAATCGCGTATTTACTGTCATATTGCGCAATAAAAGAGTCATTTGAAGCATTTTTTACATTTGCAAATATCTTTCTTTAAAAAAATGGTATGGTCTCCTAAGTGGTATCTTTATGTTGCGCTTGAGCTTCTCTACCTGTTCGCGTCATCGTTTTATGTATTTCATCTTTATTTATTGCGCAATGTTGAAACCGATTAAATCGCGCAGATATTGTCATATTGCACAATAAAACAGTTTTTTCATCTTTATTTATTGCGCAATTCGGAAAACGCTTAAACCGCGTATATACTGTCATATTGCGCAATAAAAGAGTCATTTGAAGCATTTTTTTACATTTGCAAAAATCTTTCTTAAAAAGAATGCTATGGTCTCCTAAATGGTATCATTATGTCGCGCTTGAGCTTCTCTACATGTTCGCGACATCAGTTTATGTTTCTCATCTTTAGTTATTGCGCAATTTTGAAAACGATTAAATCGCGCATATATTGTCATATTGCGCACTAAAAGAGTCATTTGAAGCATTTTTTCAGTTTTTCATCACATTTGCAAATATCTTTTTTAAAAAGAATGCTATGGTCTTCTAAGTGGTATCATTATGTTCTGCTCAAACTCTTCTACCTGTTCGCGACATCGGTTTATGTTTTTCATCTTTATTTATTGCGCAATGTTGAAAACGATTAAATCGGGTATATACTGTCATATTGCGCAATAAAAGAGTCATTTGAAGCATTTTTTACATTTGCAAATATCTTTCTGAAAAAGAATGCTATGGTCTCCTAAGTGGTATCATTATGTTCTGCTCAAGCTCTTCTACCTGTTCGCGACAACGGTTTATGTTTTTCATCTTTATTTATTGCGCAATGTTGAAAACGATTAAATCGCGTATTTACTGTCATATTGCGCAATAAAAGAGTCATTTGAAGCATTTTTTACATTTGCAAATATCTTTCTTTAAAAAAATGGTATGGTCTCCTAAGTGGTATCTTTATGTTGCGCTTGAGCTTCTCTACCTGTTCGCGTCATCGTTTTATGTATTTCATCTTTATTTATTGCGCAATGTTAAAAACGATTAAATCGGGTATATACTGTCATATTGCGCAATAAAAGAGTCATTTGAAGCATTTTTTTTTACATTTGCAAATATCTTTCTGAAAAAGAATGGTATGGTCTCCTTCTTCTACGACGATACTCAGCAGGATCCATAAGTCAGGATGTAAAGTGCTGAGGAATAAACTATCTAGTTCTTGGTCTAGATGCTGGGTGGATGAAAAACTAAAAAAAATGCTTCAAATGACTCTTTTATAATGCAATTTGACAGTATATGCGCGATTTAGTCGTTTTCAACATTGCGCAATAAATAAAGATGAGAAACATGAACCGATGTAGAGAAGATCGAGCCTAACACAATGATACCACTTAGGAGACCATACCATTCTTTTTAAGAAAGATATTTGCAAATGTGATGAAAAACTGCTTCAAATGACTCTTTTATTGCGTAATATGACAGTATATGCGCTATTTAACCGTTTTCAACATGAGGGGCGCTATTCATAATACAAAACGAGGGTCGCTATTCATAATACAAAATGAGGGTCGCTATTCATAATAGGGTCACTATTCATAATATGAAATGAGGGGCGCTATTCATAATAGGAGTAGAGGTTCGCTATTCATAATAAGAGTAGAGGGTCGCTATTCATAATAGGAGTAGAGGTTCGCTATTCATAATAGAAGTCCAGGTTCGCTATTCATAATACAAAATGAGGGTCGCTATTCATAATAAGAGTAGAGGGTCGCTATTCATAATAGGAGTAGAGGTTCGCTATTCATAATAGAAGTCCAGGTTCGCTATTCATAATACAAAATGAGGGTCGCTATTCATAATAAGAGTAGAGGGTCGCTATTCATAATAGGAGTAGAGGTTCGCTATTCATAATAGAAGTCCAGGTTCGCTATTCATAATACAAAATGAGGGTCGCTATTCATAATAAGGTAGAGGGTCGCTATTCATAATACAAAATGAGGGTCGCTTTTCATTATACGAAATGCGGGTCGCTATTCATAATAGGAAGAGAGGGTCGCTATTCATAATAAGAGGAGAAGGTCGCTATTCATAATACAAAATGAGGGTCGCTATTTTTAATAGGAGTAGAGGGTTGCTATTCATAATAGGAGTCCAGGTTCGCTATTCATGATACGAAATGGGGGGGCGCTATTCATAATAGGGTCACTTTCATAATAGGAATTGAGGGTCGCTATTCATAATAAGAGAAGAGGGTCGCTATTCATAATAGGAGTAGAGGTTCGCTATTCATAATAGAAGTCCAGGTTCGCTATTCATAATACAAATTGAGGGTCGCTATTCATAATAAGAGTAGAGGGTCGCTATTCATAATACAAAATGAGGGTCGCTTTTCATTATACGAAATGCGGGTCGCTATTCATAATAAAAGTAGAGGGTCGCTATTCATAATAGGAGTCCAGACAAACCCAATACAAGGAATTTCATAAGTTGACCTCTGTGACCCTTGACCTTTGACATACGTTCTCCAAAATCTAATCAGATTGTCTTCCTATGGTGATACACACTATCATTAAGTTTGAAGTTTAAATCTCAAATGGTTCTTGAGATATCGCGCTAACGAACTCAATACAAGGAATTTCATAAGTTGACCTCTGTGACCCTTGACCTTTGACCTACGTGCTCCAAAATCTAATCAAATTGTCTTCCTATAGTGATACACACTATCACTAAGTTTGAAGTTCATATCTCAACTGGTTCTTGAGATATCGCGATAACGAGGCTAATACCTGGAATTAAATAATATTACCCCTGTGACCCTTGACCTTTGACCTACATACTCCAAAATCTAATCGGATCGTCTTCCTATGGTCATACATATTATCCCCAAGTTTGATGTTCATATCTCAACTGGTTCTTGAGATAATGTGTTAACAAGGTCAATAAATTGAATTTCATAAGTTGACCTCTGTGACCCTTGACCTTTGATCTACGTGCTCCAAAATCTAATCAGATTGTCTTCCTATGGTGATACACACTATCATTAAGTTTGAAGTTTAAATCTCCAGTGGTTCTTGAGATATCATGATAACAATCTCAATGTATGGAATTTCATAAGTTGACCTCTGTGACCCTTGACCTTTGACCTACGCGCTCCAAAATCTAATCTGATTGTCTTCTTATGGTGATACATGCTATCATTAAGTTTGAAGTTTAAATCTCCAGTGGTTCTTGAGATATGATAACAATCTCAATGTATGGAATTTCATAAGTTGACCTCTGTGACCCTTGACCTTTGACCTACGTGCTCCAAAATCTAATCTGATCGTCTTCCTATGGTGATACATACTATCCTTAAGTTTGAAGTTTAAATCTCAAATGGTTCTTGAGATATCATGATAACAATCTCAATGTATGGAATTTCATAAGTTGACCTCTGTGACCCTTGACCTTTGACCTACGTGCTCCAAAATCTAATCAGATTGTTTTCCTATAGTGATACACACTATCACTAAGTTTGAAGTTTAAATCTCCAGTGGTTCCTGACATATCATGATAACAATCTCAATGTATGGAATTTCATAAGTTGACCTCTGTGACCCTTGACCTTTGACATACGTTCTCCAAAATCTAATCAGATTGTCTTCCTATGGTGATACACACTATCATTAAGTTTGAAGTTTAAATCTCAAATGGTTCTTGAGATATCGCGCTAACGAACTCAATACAAGGAATTTCATAAGTTGACCTCTGTGACCCTTGACCTACGTACTCCAAAATCTAATCAGATTGTCTTCCTATAGTGATACACACTATCACTAAGTTTGAAGTTTAAATCTCCAGTGGTTCTTGAGATATCATGATAACAATCTCAATGTATGGAATTTCATAAGTTGACCTCTGTGACCCTTGACCTTTGACCTACGTGCTCCAAAATCTAATCTGATCGTCTTCCTATGGTGATACATGCTATCATTAAGTTTGAAGTTTAAATCTCCAGTGGTTCTTGAGATATGATAACAATCTCAATGTATGGAATTTCATAAGTTGACCTCTGTGACCCTTTGACCTACGTGCTCCAAAATCTAATCTGATCGTCTTCCTATGGTGATACATACTATCCTTAAGTTTGAAGTTTAAATCTCCAGTGGTTCTTGAGATATCATGATAACAATCTCAATGTATGGAATTTCATAAGTTGACCTCTGTGACCCTTGACCTTTGACCTACGTGCTCCAAAATCTAATCAGATTGTTTTGCTATAGTGATACACACTATCACTAAGTTTGAAGTTTAAATCTCCAGTGGTTCTTGAGATATCATGATAACAATATCAATGTATGGAATTTCATAAGTTGACCTCTGTGACCCTTGACCTTTGACATACGTTCTCCAAAATCTAATCAGATTGTCTTCCTATGGTGATACACACTATCATTAAGTTTGAAGTTTAAATCTCAAATGGTTCTTGAGATATCGCGCTAACGAACTCAATACAAGGAATTTCATAAGTTGACCTCTGTGACCCTTGACCTACGTGCTCCAAAATCTAATCAGATTGTCTTCCTATAGTGATACACACTATCACTAAGTTTGAAGTTTAAATCTCCAGTGGTTCTTGAGATATCATGATAACAATATCAATGTATGGAATTTCATAAGTTGACCTCTGTGACCCTTGACCTTTGACCTACGTGCTCCAAAATCTAATCAAATTGTCTTCCTATAGTGATACACACTATCACTAAGTTTGAAGTTTATATCTCAACTGGTTCTTGAGATATCGCGATAACGAGGCTAATACCTGGAATTACATAATATTACCCCTGTGACCCTTGACCTTTGACCTACATACTCCAAAATCTAATTGGATCGTCTTCCTATGGTCATAAATATTATTTTAAAGTTTGAAGTTCATATCTCAACTGGTTCTTGAGATAATGTGTTAACAAGGTCAATAAATGGAATTTCATAAGTTGACCTTTGACCTACGTGCTCCAAAATCTAATCTGATCGTCTTCCTATGGTGATACATACTATCCTTAAGTTTGAAGTTTAAATCTCAAATGGTTCTTGAGATATCATGATAACAATCTCAATGTATGGAATTTCATAAGTTGACCTCTGTGACCCTTGACCTTTGACCTACGTGCTCCAAAATCTAATCAGATTGTTTTCCTATAGTGATACACACTATCACTAAGTTTGAAGTTTAAATCTCCAGTGGTTCCTGACATATCATGATAACAATCTCAATGTATGGAATTTCATAAGTTGACCTCTGTGACCCTTGACCTTTGACATACGTTCTCCAAAATCTAATCAGATTGTCTTCCTATGGTGATACATACTATCCTTAAGTTTGAAGTTTAAATCTCCAGTGGTTCTTGAGATAATTAACAATCTCAATGTAAGGAATTTCATAAGTTGACCTCTGTGACCCTTGACCTTTGACCTACGTGCTCCAAAATCTAATCAGATTGTCTTCCTATGGTGATACATGCTATCCTTAAGTTTGAAGTTTAAATCTCCAGTGGTTCTTGAGATATTATTAACAATCTCAATGTAAGGAATTTCATAAGTTGACCTCTGTGACCCTTGACCTTTGACCTACGTGCTCCAAAATCTAATCAGATTGTTTTCCTATGGTGATACACACTATCACTAAGTTTGAATTTTAAATCTCCAGTGGTTCTTGAGATATCATGATAACAATCTCAATGTATGGAATTTCATAAGTTGACCTCTGTGACCCTTGACCTTTGACCTACGTTCTCCAAAATCTAATCAGATTGTCTTCCTATGGTGATACACACTATCATTAAGTTTGAAGTTTAAATCTCAAATGGTTCTTGAGATATCGCGCTAACGAACTCAATACAAGGAATTTCATAAGTTGACCTCTGTGACCCTTGACCTACGTGCTCCAAAATCTAATCAGATTGTCTTCCTATAGTGATACACACTATCATTAAGTTTGAATTTTAAATCTCCAGTGGTTCTTGAGATATCATGATAACAATCTCAATGTATGGATTTTCATAAGTTGACCTCTGTGACCCTCGACCTTTGACCTACGTGCTCCAAAATCTAATCAGATTGTCTTCCTATAGTGATACACACTATCATTAAGTTTGAAGTTTTTACATCTCCAGTGTTTCTTGAGATTCAATCTCAATGTAAGGAATTTCATAAGTTGACCTCTGTGACCCTTGACCTTTGACCTACGTGCTCCAAAATCTAATCAGATTGTCTTCCTATGGTGATACATACTATCCTTAAGTTTGAAGTTTAAATCTCCAGTGGTTCTTGAGATATTATTAACAATCTCAATGTAAGGAATTTCATAAGTTGACCTCTGTGACCCTTGACCTTTGACCTACGTGCTCCAAAATCTAATCAGATTGTCTTCCTATGGTGATACATGCTATCCTTAAGTTTGAAGTTTAAATCTCCAGTGGTTCTTGAGATATTATTAACAATCTCAATGTAAGGAATTTCATAAGTTGACCTCTGTGACCCTTGACCTTTGACCTACGTGCTCCAAAATCTAATCAGATTGTTTTCCTATGGTGATACACACTATCACTAAGTTTGAATTTTAAATCTCCAGTGGTTCTTGAGATATCATGATAACAATCTCAATGTATGGAATTTCATAAGTTGACCTCTGTGACCCTTGACCTTTGACCTACGTGCTCCAAAATCTAATCAGATTGTTTTGCAATAGTGATACACACTATCACTAAGTTTGAAGTTTAAATCTCCTGTGGTTCTTGAGATATTATGATAACAATATCAATGTATGGAATTTCATAGGTTGACCTCTGTGACCCTTGACCTTTGACATACGTTCTCCAAAATCTAATCAGATTGTCTTCCTATGGTGATACACACTATCATTAAGTTTGAAGTTTAAATCTCAAATGGTTCTTGAGATATCGCGCTAACGAACTCAATACAAGGAATTTCATAAGTTGACCTCTGTGACCCTTGACCTACGTGCTCCAAAATCTAATCAGATTGTCTTCCTATAGTGATACACACTATCATTAAGTTTGAATTTTAAATCTCCAGTGGTTCTTGAGATATCATGATAACAATCTCAATGTATGGATTTTCATAAGTTGACCTCTGTGACCCTCGACCTTTGACCTACGTGCTCCAAAATCTAATCAGATTGTCTTCCTATAGTGATACACACTATCATTAAGTTTGAAGTTTTTACATCTCCAGTGTTTCTTGAGATTCAATCTCAATGTAAGGAATTTCATAAGTTGACCTCTGTGACCCTTGACCTTTGACCTACGTGCTCCAAAATCTAATCAGATTGTTTTCCTATGGTGATACACACTATCACTAAGTTTGAAGTTTAAATCTCCAGTGGTTCTTGAGATATCATGATAACAATCTCAATGTATGGAATTTCATAAGTTGACCTCTGTGACCCTTGACCTTTGACCTACGTGCTCCAAAATCTAATCAGATTGTCTTCCTATGGTGATACATGCTATCATTAAGTTTGAAGTTTAAATCTCCAGTGGTTCTTGAGATATGATAACAATCTCAATGTATGGAATTTCATAAGTTGTCCTCTGTGACCCTTGACCCTTGACCTACGTGCTCCAAAATCTAATCAGATTGTTTTCCTATAGTGATACACACTATCACTTAGTTTGAAGTTTAAATCTCCAGTGGTTCTTGAGATATCATGATAACAATCTCAATGTATGGAATTTCATAAGTTGACCTCTGTGACCCTTGACCTTTGACCTACGTGCTCCAAAATCTAATCAAATTGTCTTCTTATAGTGATACACACTATCACTAAGTTTGAAGTTCATATCTCAACTGGTTCTTGAGATATCGCGCTAACGAACTCAATACAAGGAATTTCATAAGTTGACCTCTGTGACCCTTGACCTTTGACCTACGTGCTCCAAAATCTAATCAGATTGTCTTCCTATAGTGATACACACTATCATTAAGTTTGAAGCTTTTACATCTCCAGTGGTTCTTGAGATATCATGATAACAATCTCAATGTATGGAATTTCATAAGTTGACCTCTGTGACCCTTGACCCTTGACCTACGTGCTCCAAAATCTATTCAGATTGTCTTCCTATGGTGATACATGCTATCATTAAGTTTGAAGTTTAAATCTCCAGTGGTTCTTGAGATATCATGATAACAATCTCAATGTATGGAATTTCATAAGTTGACCTCTGTGACCCTTGACCTTTGACCTACGTGCTCCAAAATCTAATCTGATCCTCTTCCTATGGTGATACATACTATCCTTAAGTTTGAAGTTTAAATCTCAAATGGTTCTTGAGATATCGTGCTAACGAACTCAATACAAGGAATTTCATAAGTTGACCTCTTTGACCTGTGACCTTAGACCTACGTGCTCCAAAATCTAATCAGATTGTCTTCCTATGGTGATACACACTATCACTAAGTTTGAAGTTTAAATCTCCAGTGGTTCTTGAGATATCATGATAACAATCTCAATGTATGGAATTTCATAAGTTGACCTCTGTGACCCTTGACCTTTGACCTACGTGCTCCAAAATCTAATCAAATTGTCTTCCTATAGTGATACACACTATCACTAAGTTTGAAGTTCATATCTCAACTGGTTCTTGAGATATCGCGCTAACAAATTCAATACAAGGAATTTCATAAGTTGACCTCTGTGACCTGTGACCTTTGACATACGTACTCCAAAATCTAATCAGATCGTCTTCCTATGGTGATAAATACTATCCCCGAGTCTTAAGTTTAAATCTTAAATGGTTCTTGAGATATTGTGATAACGGTCAAACGGGACGGACGTACGGACGGACAACCCGAAAACATGATGCCTCCGGCACCACCTTCGGTGGCGGAGGCATAAAAAGAAAATACAATAAAGGGAACAAATAGAACGAAAATTAAGGCTGATGTAAGTTGTCATGAAACAAGATAGATAATTACAGAACAAACACATCATAATATACATACCACCTCTCAATTCGTCGTACACATTGAAGACAGGAATATATTGTTTTTTGTTAACCATATTAATCTCTATGGAATTTATTATTGTAATAAAGCATTATATATCGTCATCCCATGCTCACTGTCTCCCACGAGTTTGAAATAGTGTCTTATTGTCGGGGTCATCTCGTAGGAGAGGTTGGATAATCATAAAGCATAATATAGTACAGGTAATACTTGTTATAATATTTTTTCCTTTCTTTCTCTTTTTTTCTATTGAAATAAAAAGGAAAAAAAGAAAAAGATAATTGTCTCACTGTCATGTCAGCCAATCTATGTTACACTATAATTTTGAAATTTGTTATCCAATGTTATAAACATAATTGAGAATTTAAATCAATAACATTTGAATCATAAAACATCCTCATCCTCAACCCCCCCCCCCCCCTCCCCCTCCCCCTCACCCGCCGCCTTCGCCTTTATGATGACGACTCGGACATTCAGGTAGCCGACCTTAATATTTATTTTCGGGGGGGGGCTGAGGTGGTTTCCTTATAAAATATATGGTCTTGTCACCAAAGTAAATTTTCTTAGGTCTTGTCACCAAAGTAAATTTTTTTAAGTTTGACTATCAGTTGAGGGGAGGGGGGGGGAGATTTCGCACAAGGGGGACAAATTACGATAGCATTATGTGTGTGTGTTATGTTTCTCTTTTTTGTCACCACTGGAGCGGGGGAAATATATTAACTAGATTATGGGGATGTATTTTTATATATTTATCAAAGCTTAAAAGAAAATATAGGCCTACTTTAAAAAAAGACATAATGTAGGGGACGCCACCGTTTGAATAATACTTTACGGTCGCAAAATACAAAGAATCGTCTTCATTCGCTTATATTTTAAGGAATCAGAATTCAGACAAGAATTAAGAGTCGAGAACGGTTCAACGAATCCTCTTCTTTCTCTATATTGATGCAATAAAACGTCAAAGCTTCCGCGCTTCGCGCGGGCGGGGAAAAATGAACTCAGACAAGGATTAAGAGTAGTGAACGGTACAACGAATCGTCTTCTTTCTCTAACATTTTAATGGAACGTCAAAGCTTCCGCGCTTCACACGGGAGGGGAAGGGGGGGGGGGATCTGAAAATAGTTTAGCTCCTGGCCCCGGATTTATAGGGTTAAATTTGTAGACATTGGGACATTGGCAGTAATATATATGTTATTTTTTTCGGTCTCGGTGGCCTCTTCATCCCCCCCCCCCCCACTAAAAAAGGTCTAGCGACGCCCCTGCCTACAACCCCCTTTTTGTCGCTTCCATCCTTTGCTGAAGATAAGGGACATGATAGATCAACCCCTTCATGGCAACACTGCTACACCCCAACCGCACCCCCCCCCCCCCCCCTCCGTGAAACACAAACAGTCTACGCCATCTATGAACTAATTGGACGAGACTTGTCGGTGATTGTACTTGTACCACGGAAATACTGCAGGGAGGGTAGGCCGAATGGTCGTACTGATGGGGGGGGGGGGGAGGGCACGCCTTTTTCTTTTCTTTTGTTCAGAAATGTTTTCAATATGTTTTCAATGACTGTTTTCTACAAATATTTGGGGCCATATGGCCCCCTTCTGCTTATGCTACAGCCGTGGGGTGTCCCCTATCCATTATTTCGCTTCATTGCTTATTTCATTTTCATTTTTTTGTATGAATAGCAACCCTTATCCCGTATTATGAATAGCGAACCTCATTCCACATAATGAATAGCGACCCTAACTCTATATTATGAATAGCGACACTCATATTGTATTATGAATAGCGAACACCTACTCCAATTATGAATAGCGCCCTCTTCTCGGATTACGAATAGCGACCCTCATATCGCATTATGAATAGCGAACCTCTACTCCATTATGAATAGCGACCCTTATTAATAAGGAACCTTATGAATAGAGACCCTCATTTCGTATTATGAATAGCGACCCTCATTTCATATTATGAATAGCGACCCTCATAACGTATTATGAATAGCGAACCTCTTCTCGTATTATGAAGAGCGACCCTCATTTCGTATTATGAATAGCGACCCTCGTATCGTATTATGAATAGCAACCCTTGTATCGTATTATGAATAGTGACCCTATTATGAATAGCGCCCCTCATTTCGTATTATGAATAGCGAACCTGGACTCCTATTATGAATAGCGAACCTCTACTCCTATTATGAATAGCGACCCTCATTTTGTATTATGAATAGCGACCCTCTACTCCTATTATGAATAGCGACCCTCATTTCCTACTATGAATAGCGACCCTCATATTGTATTATGAATAGCGAACCTCTGCTTCTATTATGAATAGCGACCCTCTACTCCTATTATGAATAGCGACTCTCATTTCGTGTTATGAATAGCGAACCTCTTCTCGTATAATGAATAGCGACCCTCATTTCGTATTATGAATAGCGACCCTCATATGGTATTATGAATAGCGACCCTCACATCGTATTATGAATAGCGAACCTCTTCTCCCATTATGAATAGCGACCCTCTACTCCTATTATGAATAGCGACCCTCATATGGTATTATGAATAGCGACCCTCACATCGTATTATGAATAGCGAACCTCTTCTCCCATTATGAATAGCGACCCTCTACTCCTATTATGAATAGCGACCCTCTATTCCTCAAATGAATAGCGACCCTCATTTTGTATTATGAATAGCGAACCCGTACTCCTATTATGAATTGCGACCCTTTACTCCTATTATGAATAGCGGTCCTTATGAATAGCGACATTGACCCTCAGCGCCGATACATAAATCAATTTTGACAAAATAAACGTTTTTATAAATGAATTTTCCCCATTAAAGTTAAATCTCTTTGTTTCCACCAAGACAACAACTTTTTTATTCTACTCAAAATTTCCTTATAATTTTCCTTTTCCTGAACTTCAACATCTAAAGAAAAATATATACTCAAAATATTGACTATTTGTACTACTTTACCAAATGGAAGAGCAATATTTTCATTTTGAGAAGGGCCTAACAATAATATAAAAGATTTTTCTTTATTAATTTTTAATCCAGAATTTCTAGCAAAACCCACCTTTTTAAATGAGTTTGAGTCCCGAATAAAGAGAGTCATATTATCTGCATAAAGAATTGATTTACTTGTACGTTATTAAAAGTAAATCCTTGAATTTCAGGGTCTTTAAATATTGAACGAGCTAAAAATTTAAATACAAAGTATAAACAAATATGGGGACAGGGGGCCCCCCTGTCGAACACCTCTCTTAATATCAAAGTACCCAGTAGTTGCGCCCCATTAAAGACACAACTTTGAGCATTATTGTATATAATCTCCACCCATCTACAAAATGATGGTCCAAAACCAAATGTAAACAAAACCTTCTGCAAAAAAGTATGTGAAACTGAATCAAAAGCCTTTTCAAAATCAATTATCATCATATATCCAGGTATATTTCATTGACAGATGTATGATGAATTATATCATCTATCATTCTAATTGCTACACCTATGTTTCGAACCTTTAAATATCCCACCTGGTCGACAGAAATTAATTAATTTAACACTTTTTTAATCCTTATAGAAAGCACTTTAGTCAAAATTTTATTGTCAACCTTCAATAAAGATATTGAGAGGAATCGCTAAGTCTGTCAACGTTGAGGGTGTGTTATTTTATCAGCTGATTTGGTGCGCTACACGGAGAGGCTCTGGACTAGAAATGAACGAGAGCGCGCGATTTCGTGAGACAGCTGATTGATTTCCGGCCGCCAGGGAACATTGGTATTACACCAAGCAGAAGCTAGCAGCCATTTTTTAGCAGCCAGACTGATATCGATATCGGACGCTGTGTTGAACAATATGAACGCGCTCCGTTTAGCTGCTAACCGTAGTCTCCGCAAGGAGACACGGATAGGAGTAGTCTTCGGTCTAGTCGTTGTTTTTCTCCTTAAATTATCCAATCCAATCCAAAAGATATTTGATATGGCGCCTTTTCCTTGCAGTTACAAAGCGCGCACACATGCTCGACAGAGATATATTTGTTATTATTATATTTGTTAGATTTGTTATTTATTTGTTATATTTGTTATTTTGAGAATTAAGATGGATAAAATGATTATTCTAAACCGTTAAATCAAAACTATTCAAATTATCACAACATTAAAGTAAGAAATAAGCATAAGAAAGGTCCAAATTAAAAAAAATTAGAAATATATTACCCTTCTGCTTATTATTATTATAATTATGTTTATCATTAGAATTTAAATTTTATATTTTATTGGAGGGTCAACCCCCTCCTAGACACACACATACACACACACTAATGCACACCACATACCCTACGAAGTATGCGTTATGCTCAGTTTTGTTCTTGACAATGGCCCAATATTCGCTAAAATTAGACCTTTTTAATATCGGCTGCTACAATTTGTGCACCCCGTATTCAATAGAGTATATAATAATCTACATTTCATGTGAGTTTTAGCTCATATAAAGGTAAATGGCAATTCTCGCTACCCCAAATAGCGATTCTGCCGAGATCCGGGGAAAATCCTGAAATCCGCATTGCATTATGGGATAGCTTTTCGACATTACAACTTCCTGTGCAGGCGTTCGTGATCACAACCCTCTCTTTCACGGCAGAGTTTAACGGCCTTTTGTGCTAAAGTCACTAATTCTGCCCGAAGCTTTCCATTGCATATTATAATCTGTACCAATTACACTGATTGGCATCGATTTTAGCGTGCGTGAAAACTCTGCACAGCGAACACAGGCGCTAGCGCCAGCGGGATGGGACTCTATACCGGAAGTTGTAGTGACGACCCGAGAGAGTGAAAATTACCTCGTCTCGCGAATTTCGAGATTTTCGTACCTATTTAGGGTAGCGAGAATTAGCGGCGAATTTATTAATCCCTTTTCATACCTACACGTTATATGCGCTATACGTTAAGGTCTGTTCTGGACATACATTGGTTAATGTTCGCTCTAATTAGACCTTTTTAATGTCGGCTGCTACAATTTGTGCACCCCGTAGGCTATTCCATGAGGTATATAATAATCTACATTTCATGTGAGTTTCAGCTCATTTAAAAGCAAATGAGAATTGGCGGCGAATGTATTACCCCCCCCCCCCCTTCTATATACTCAACTCGTTATATCCGCAATTCGTTAAAGGGATCGTTTAACAATGTTAAATCTGAGATACACGGCCCTACGTGTTATCAGTGTCTGTGATATGATGTAATATTGAAGCCCTAACAAAATTGCGCTTCAAAATGATCAAGAAGTGCCTCAAAAAAGTGTAAAATCTTTGAGTGACAGGTTTTACCATACTCGTTTTCCCCAATAGACTGTAGTGTTATGAAAACCGTTCGGCGAACGGTTTTCAAAATTTGTAATTCCAATCATTAATATCTTGATAATCAGACAGGCGATCGGGTTGTAAAAGTCATGGAGTTCCTGACTGACCTAAAGGTTTATAATTATCATTGCAGCATGAGCTAAATCAAGGATTATTTCTAAAGGATCTAAGACAAAGTTACCATATCCGGACATTGGTTGATATTCTCTCAAATTAGACCTTTTTAATGTCGGCTGCTACAATTCGCCGCCAATTCCCATTTCCTTTTAATGAGCTAAAACTCACATGAAATGTAGATTATTATATACCTCATCGAATACGGGGTGCACAAATTGTAGCAGCCGACTTTAAAAAGGTCTATTTTTATCGAATATCAACCAATGTATGTCCAGAACAAACCTTAACCCTAATAAGGCCGGGCTATTTGAAGTCTTACTATAGCCGGGGGGGGGGGGGGCATTATGGCCCCCCCCCCTAAGATCTCGGCCGTGAAACGGCCGATCTCCGCGAAAAATTGCACGCATGACAAGTGAAGTGTATAGAACAATATGATAATTTCAATTTTTTGATAAAAATCACTCATTTGCATATTTATGGTAATTTATGCAAATAACTTATGTATGTTGTTTTTTTTTTCCATTTATTCCTACAATTCAACTATTTTGACTCCCAAAAAAAGCACCTAAACTTTAAATAAGACCCAATAACCAATGTTTGATCTATTTTTAGGAAAAATGACATTTCCATATGTTTTGTACACAAATCACAAAAATGAGCGATTTTCGGGCTGACATGCAAAGACAAAAGGTCACGTGACCTTGTAACTGTAGGTCCGATTTTTTTTTTTTTTTTTTTTTAAAGATGCGCAAGACTCTAAAGAAAAAAGTCAGCGAGCGGCGAGGCGCCATCCATATGCGGTCTCGAACAATCAGAAAAATCCTGGAGGGGGGGGGGGGGGGGCCATAATGGCCCCCCCGGCCTTATTAGGGTTAAAGGTAATACAAAGTTTTGGGAAATTTTGAAAATTGGGTGGATAGTGGTTCTTTACAATTTTGATATATTCGGATGCCCCTGTGGATGTATAATTAGCACTAGAAAATTTAGCCCCTAAAACACTTCTGCTTTCGAGAGAAATTGAATAGAAAAATTTACCGGTGCTCCCGGTAAATTTTGATAAATTTCAAATAGCGCCTACGGCCGTACAATGGTAGCTCCGACTATGGAAATCTCAGAATATATAGTTGAGATGTATTATTTCCAAACGGGAATAGCTAATCGGTCGATTTTAAATAATAATAATAATAATAATAATTGGATTTATATAGCGCCTTTTTAGCTTAATTAATATCTTGACCATGAGAGGGAGTTATACAACTTAAAGAGTTTATTATAGACTCGATATTTACCGCGACAACGATCACTGAATATTTTAGGATGGCATATGCTTCCAATATGTTCATTTGAAGCACATTAATAACCCCATACAAAAACTTTGTATTACCTTTAACGTATAGCGCATATAATGTGTAGGTATGAAAAGGGATTAATAAATTCGCCGCTAATTGCCATTTGCTTTATATGAGCTGAAACTCACATGAAATGTAGATTATATACTCTAATAACTCTATTGAATACGGGGTGCACAAATTGTAGCAGCCGACATTAAAAAGGTCTAATTTTAGCGAATATTGGGCCATTGTCAAGAACAAAACTGAGCATAACGCATACTTCGTAGGGTATGTGTGGTGTGTATGTGTGCATGGGTGTCGATCCCGGGGGGGATGGGGGGATATATCCCCCCCAATATTTCAGGTGGGGGGGATGGCCTGTACAATCATCCCCCCCAATAATTCACCATAAAAAAAATTAAAAATGAAGAGACAAATTAATGATGAGAGTCCGATGAGAGTAGTTAATGGTTATTACTCTGAAGATGACTATCAATATACATATTTTGCTATCTCGTTTTCATAATACATATACGAAGTAAATAAGACAACCGTATATGAGACAAGAATAAATTGAATTCTCGCTCATACGGCTTCATCAAGAATTGATGAATTTATTCAATTTGTTCAATCAACAGCATCATAGAAATACAGTGCGCCAAATGCAAAGACGCAGCATCAAAAGCAACGAGCTAAATGTTAAGCGCGAAGCACAAAAGTAGCAATCATCTGCAATGCACATCAGACAATCCTGGACAGTGTGAACATAGATAAACTCTGTGACGTTTTCGTGATGAGATCGGAGACAAGAAGAAAGATTTTCGGACATTAGTATGACTTATAAAATAGTTCACTAGTTGTTTTGTTGTTTCCGTTCACCCCTTTTAAAATTCACGTCATTGTATCTTTATTTTTATTTTTTTCACTCATTTTATTTCCTGATATTTCCTAAAACATTTTTCATTTTTGGAGAAAGATTATTATGTCACAACTTATTTGTGACACAACTTATTTTCAGTGGGGAAACTGAATTCAGACAAGGATTAATATAGAACAGTACAACGAATCGTCTTCTTTTAGCGAACAGGGCAAAGCTGTTAGGGGGCAACTGAATTCAGACGTGTATTAAGAGTAATAATCAAATGAAACGTCAAAGTACACGATACAACTAATCGTCTTCTTTTACTAATAATTTAATGAAACGTGAAAGATTCCGCGCTACGCGCGGAATGGGCGAAAATGAATACAGACAAGGATTAAGAGTAATAATTTATTGAAACATTAAGGCTTCCGCGCTTTGCGCGGTAGGGGGGAAACTAAATTCAAGAATGACACGATACAACAAATCGTCTTCTTTCTCTAATAATGTATTAAAATGTGAAAGCTTCCGCGCTTCGCGCAGGAATGGGCAAAAATTAATTCAGACAAGGATTAAGAGTCGAGAATGGTACATAGAATCGTCTTCTTTCTTTAATAATCTAATGAAACGTCAGAGCTTCCGCGCTACGGGCGGGGGAAGGGGAACTTGATTCAAACATTAATGATTAAGAGTCGAGAATGGTACATCGAATCGTCTACTTTCTCTAATAATCTAATGAAACGCCAAATCTTCAGAGCTTCGCGCGGGAAGGGGGGAACTTGATTCAAACAAGGATTAAGAGTCGAGAATGGTACATCGAATCGTCTTCTTTCTTTAATAATCTAATGAAACGTCAGAGCTTCCGCGCTACGCGCGGGAGAAGGGGAACTTGATTCAAACAAGGTTTAAGAGTCGAGAATGGTACATAAAATCGTCTTCTTTCTTTTATAATCTAATGAAACGTCAGAGCTACCGCGCTACGCGCGGAGGAAGGGGAATTCGATTCAAACAAGGATTAAGAGTCGAGAACGGTCCAACGAATCGTCTTCTTTCTCTAATAATTTAGTGAAACGTCAAAGCTTCCGCGGGGGGGGGGGGGGACTCCCCCTCCCTGCACCCAACCCCTAGGAACCGCGCTTTGCGTGCTCACTACCGCCCCCCTAAAATTAAATCCTGGCTACGCGCTTGGGAGGGGTGCAACTTGCCACACGCTTCTACCACTTTGGTTGCTTTGATCCATTGCCGAAAATATTTTGGCACCTATCATCCCCCCCAACCACGGATACAAATCGACACCCTTGTATGTGTGTGTCTAGGAGGGGGTTGACCCTCCAATAAAATATAAAAAATAAATTCTAATGATAAAAATAATTATAATAATAAGCAGAAGGATTATTTCTAATTTTTGTTAATTTGGACCTTTCTTATGCTTATTTCTCACTTTAATGTTGTGATTATTTGAATTGTTTTGAATTAACGGTTTAAAATAATCATTTTATCCATCTTAATTCTCAAAATAACAAATATATCTCTTATAATTTAAGGAGAAAAACAACGACTAGACCAAAGACTACTCCTATCCGTGTCTCCTTGCGGAGACTACGGTTAGCAGCTAAACGGAGTGCGTTCGACGTTCATATTGTTCAACACAGCGTCCGTATGCGATATCGATATCAGTTTGGCTGCTAAAAAAAGGCTGCTAGCTTCTGCTTGGTGTAGTGAAATGAAAAGGCCTAGTAGCAGAGTCTAACTTGTTAGTAGGTATTTGCTGAATGCAGCTGAGCCGGCTGAGCCGACAAAACCTTCCTTTAGCTTTGGCTTTGTTGATATTTTGTGATCCGAAGACAAGACGTGTTTCCAAATTGCTGTAGAAGTATAGGCTCAAGCTACGGTAAGTGTGATTTTGGAGTAGTCTAACAGTTGAGTTAGATCTAAAGTTAGATCTAACTTTTGTTAGACGTTTTCACTCTTTTCTTTGTTTCAGAAACTTGGCTTAAAAAAGGGACTTTGCAACATTGTCATTGTTCAGATGAGAGGAAATGTATTGTAGGCCCTAACAGTTAGTCCTAGTGTCACCTAACTTAGACCGAAAATGTCTGTCTCTCTAACTTAACTGCACTGATTTTCATCGGATGCATCCGGACGCGTTATTTTTTTATGCGGCACAGATTGGGGCTTTTTTTTAAAAGGGGTCTTGATTTACAGACTAATACTGGTTGTGTGCGTACTAGACAGTAAAGGGCCTAGTAGTAGAGGTCTGTTTTTAATAGTGTTACATGTAATCCACTACCGCATGGAAAATCATTACATCAACAATTAAAATCAAATTGGAAATCTGAAGAGGAGGCAGCACGTCAATAAGGAGAACATCACAATAATTAGTCAATAAAACTTAACTAACTTAAACGAAGAGGAATGTTATCTAAACACATAGTTCGCGATGGATATACAAACTTCTTCGCATCGCTAATGCGCTAGCGAACATGACTAGTCTCACGTACGTGCAGACACTATTCAGAAGGGAAAGAACGTACTTCCCATAGGTTTAACACGCGCCATGCCCCAATCTGTGCCGCATAAAAAAATAATGCCATCCGGACGCATCCGATGAAAGTGCCAGTTAGAAAGCAACAGAGGAGAAAAAGGTGATTAAATAGCCGATGAAAAGAAGAGAAATAGGCGATTAAATTCTCATTCTATCGGTGTGACACCGATGAAATTGCCAGTTAGAAAACGCTCGGGAGAAAAAGGCGATTAAAACAGTGATTAAAATGGTCAATGGTCGCAGTATAGATCTAAGCGCGCTTTATCGTAACCAGCTGTGTTTGTTGACTTATGGTTGAACATGCTGCATGCTAGCTAGATGGAGCGCGGGCTTAATAATTACGTAATAATTCTTCACTTCCGGCAAGGGCTCGCCACAGCGAGTGAATTTCACCGGCAGTTAGAAACCGACAGGGGGAAAACTGCGGTTTCACCTTTGTTTACATAAGGAAAATTCAATCGGTATTTTCATCGGTGTGACTCGGATAGAGTGCAGTTAGAAAAGGGTATAATTTGGGTAGGGTCGGCTCCTCTCTTTAGAGACAGAAACCGACCATAGGCGCTAGGCTTACTGATCTTCCCTGTCTTCTTCACCAAACTTGGCCAAATTTATTCCCATTTTCACAGGATGCATATCCGGTGCATCTCATTTTGAAAATTAGGCCTAGATCTAGATCTAGGCTATTAATATACTGTAGACACTAGGCTATATCATTATCAGTTCCACTCACCAATTGACTGAAATAATCTGTTTAAATGGTCCCTTTTCAGGAAAATCTTGAAAAAACAATTCCCAATTTTTCTACAATTTTGATGTACATGTAGGTCTAAGATGCTTCATTTATTCTGCAATTGTACTGTCTGACATATAGCACCAAATGTTGCAGTCAATCACTCTCATCTGTCCTTTGTTGTGGTCAAGGCCATGCTCAGTTTAATTTTCCCTTCCCTTTCGCTTTATCTCCCTCTATAGTCTGGTATATAAAGCCATTTCCTGGTTGACTGTATTATACGGAAACACATGTTCCTGTCATTACACTCCATTTACTGTACTTGTCAACACTAATTCTAAAAAAACACTTATCGAGAGGTGCAAGTTCATGCTCAATACATGTTAATGTGTTTTTCCTTGTATGTACAAGGTGTGTTTAAGGCCAAATAAAAAACAAAACATGTTTAGCGTCCCCCATCATCTAATGATGATGCACTAAATAAGTCCTTTGTTCTTATCACCCCACATATTTCTTCTTTCAAATCCATCATGTTATGCAGTGGTTTCCATATTCATAACTCAGTTCCATTTGAATAGTTAGAATAGTTAGAATGTCCAGAAGAAAGAGAAGAGCTTACAGAAGAGCTTACAGGAAAGCAAAGAAAGCAAATAATCACATACAGAACATGTAAAGAGGAATTCCATAACAATGAAACACCTTGCTCTATTGTGTACACTCCAAGACATCTAAATGCATTACCAAATCATGCATGCCCAAGTCTTGCCAGTATCATTCTTTGAGTATTTAAATAGAGGAACAGCTGAAAAGTCTTTTATCTATTCACACATTGAAAAGTGATTGTTATAACTTTCACTGATTGTGCATATATTAAGATGCATGGTGGGAAATCAATTGTTCAGGCAATGATTATTTATCAGCTCATCATGTTTATGCATAAGTCACAAGAAATGTTGGTGAGGAGGGGATAAGTTGTACTAACTGTCCTAAAAACTCTTTATCTGTTTGTAAGGTATATGTGCATAGCTCTGATCAAGGGTACCCAAGTGTTACATTGCAGGTAAAATTTGAAACTCATTGCCATACCTTGGTAATATCATATCTATAGACCTTGAACATCGCAAAACACACTCCAAAAGTATTGGAGCATACAGAATTTTCTACATGCTATCAATCAGCCACCGAAGTTCACATTGTCACAAATTCATTGTACATAACTCGGTGTCCACTTCATGCAGTTATTTCTGTGTAGATCTCACTTTTTTTAAACAAACTGATTTGTATTTTAAGGTGTATCATAAAGTAAGTAAAATACAACTGATAAATCAAGATGTTGAGGAAAAGCTCTCAAAATAGTGCAAAAACCAAAGTGGACACCGAGTTATGTACAACGCATATGAGTTTGTAACACACAAACTTTCTCCTCACATTCTTATCTGTGCATATATATCCTCTTGCTAATGTTTTATGTTATAGAGAGCTATGCAACACACATGCACATATTTTCCTTTTTTCACTTAACCGCCCAACTTCTATTTATTTGCATTAAATGCTACTCATCACAAACTATACCTGTACATAACTCGGTGTCCACCTTATGCCTGGTATCACTAAAAAATGAATCATAATTTGTAAGCTATTGGATTTTTTGTTTGTAAATGGAATTATTATAACAAATTTAAAGTAACTAAAACAAGTTGCCACCATTAAGATACATATAGTGCAAATATAATAAGTTATATTGTTAAAACAGAAATATGGACACCAAGTTATGTACATGTACAAATATGGACACCAAGTTATGTACAATGCTGCCCATCTTTCCCAATCTCAACCACTGTAAGTAAACTATTGGATATTTTGTTTGTAAATGGAATTATTATAACAAATTTTAAGTAAATTATATAAAAAAAACACCATTAAGTTACATATATAGTGCAAATATAATAAGTTATATTGTTAAAACAGAAATACGGACACCAAGTTATGTACAAACACGGACACCAAGTTATGTACAATGCATCACGTTTTTCCCAATCTCAACCACTGTAACTTCATCCTCATGTCCAAATCTCAGAATCCATTGCAAACCTTACACAGATAACACTGACAAGTTTCCATCGCCAAAAGTTGATCGAATTCAATGATACTGCTTTCGAGCTTGTGACAGTGATTGTACATAACACAGAACAAAATGGCCGATCGTGAAGGAACTTTGCCCGCATTGCGGCGCGTTTGGACGAATTACCGGCGAAGTATATATTTTTTATTTCGCCCACGAAGGCACTTTTCATTTCAAGTACAATAACATTTTTTTCTTTTTTAATCAAACTGTGAGCTTCATGTGCATGTACATAACAGGACAGGACACCAAAATTTGCTAGGTTACATTATTGTTTTCAAAATGATATTTTAATCATGGGAGTACAAATTTTTGATTCTGTTCTATTGTTGTGTAATTATTTCATCAATATATTACTTTTTTATCATTATGAGGCTTATTCTTTCATTTTATTTTTTTCCACAAAATTTTGGTCAACAGGCGGACACCAAGGTTATGTACGATTCATTAATGTTCAAACGGCAATTAAAAATATTCAACACCGAGGATCAGTGAATGAAACACACTGGAAATCAACTAGAGATGGCATTCTTTCATTTCATTTAAAAATCATGACAAAAATATATGATACAATACTGTTAATTTAAAATGAAAAATACACATTCTTCCCGTGTAACGTTTTAATGCCCAAATATGGGCATTTTTCATGACATTATTCGTGCTAGTGCAAAACAAAACCATGACAAGCCATAATTAATGGTTTGGTAAGATTCCTCACACTATTAGCATCACATTAATAATGTTTGTAAACATTGTAGGGAAACCGATTTCATATTATCTCCAAATGAAGTTGAAGTCAGTAAAGGGTACCCTTGATCTGAGCCATGCACATATATGAAGGAGACTGCACTTGTACTGGATGTGACGCCATGTTCACATGCAGGGCCAGATCATCAGTTGGGGGGGAAATGGGGTAAGTATATGCTGTATATCTGGCCCTGTTGTCACAGTTCCATGTTAGTAGTTTTCTGCTGGCATGGATCTCCCCTGGTTCTCCCCTGGTGGCATTTTTCGAATATGATAAATCAAAATATATTAAAGCTCTCGAAATATCTTGAGCATTTCTCTCTCCGTTTAACCATTTTTTTCGTGCATTTGTTAGATGTGTATTTTTTTAAAGACTTTGAGATGGTTTTAGTAATGTAGCGAGTAAAACATGCTGATGCGTATTGACCTCTAGCGCGGTATACTTGCTGAGAGGCGGCACGATTTGAATTTTCAAAGTATTCTTTCTAACATCGGTAAGTTGAAACAAGGGAAACGCTCTCGCCTGCATTACGCAATTCGATATGATGAAAAATTGAAGTTGGAACATTATTTATAGGAAGGGTGGCCCATTAAAGGTACTATGTCCCATTTGCAGGCCAAAAAAATGAAAAAGTTAAATTTCAACTGCATTTGAAAGATAATACTAATTTAGAACTTCCCTAAGAAAATTGGGGCTTAAAAATGTCTTCAAGTGGGAAAATAACGACTATTAGTTGTCAAATTGACTTTAGGGCTATAGAGCCCAAAAGTAATAGTCTTGATTTTCAGACAATTGTACCGAATGGTCATACGTTTTATGCTGCGCAAAGATTCAATCAGTTTAATCTTGGCCATCACAAGAAGTGGGTTATTGATGTAGACAAATGCTCATCTACCCTTTACAACTTTTTTTCATGTATTTTATTACCAAAGAAGAAAAAAGCCAGTCAGTCACTCAATAGTGTCTGACAGTGAAGTCTAGCAAGTAAACGGGTTTCCTTGCATAATTTGAATATGAGGGCACTGCTAACGTTTAAATTTCACAGATAGGACATACATGACATATTCATAATTCCTGCAAAGTTCTACAGAATTTGAGGTTGGCTGCAAAAGGGACATAGTACCTTTAACATACCCCCAAACATGTTCACTAGTGGACTGCGACGTATGCGGTCACTTTTGAAGCAGTGCGCATGCGCATCGACGAGCTCATCGTTCGTAGCAGAATTCTCGAACGCGTTGGCCCTTGTTTTGCCGTCGAGTGGTGGAAGCGTGAATTCTCTTAAATTAACACATTTTCGTGTCTGTAATTAGCTTAAATCAAAATTGTTGCAGAATAATTCATAAAATGAACACTTTTATTTATGCATCGCCAATTTGTTTGCAGCATATTTTTCGAGATCAGTCCCATGCACCGAATTTGGTGTGTTGTATCTTTAGCTTCTCGATCGAATTTCGCGCTCACTAAGCAGAATAATTCATAAAATGAGCACATTTTATGTATGCATCGCTAATCTGTTGCAGCATAATATTTGAGAACAGTCTCATGCACCGAATTTGGAGTTCGATCGAATTTTGCGCTCATTAAGCGAGCGTCGTAGTTGTGTAAAATCGAAAAGGTAACGAACAACAGTCAGTGTGCCTCGTCAACCCTGCTTAAAAATGACCGCGGACGTCGCAGTCCACTTATGAACGTGCAAATCGAAAAGTCCCTAATAACAGGCAGCCGGGACCAAAATCCAAGTCAGGACCCTCAAATTTTTTTAAAAAGTTTTTACATAGGACGTGTGCATACAGACTATGAAAAGTTAAATTTAGACCCCCCGTCCAAAACACTAATAGTGTTGAGCCCTGACTATGTAACCTTTTTTCTCTTTTGGGGGAGGGGGAGTAAATAGGTGACCAGTATAGAAGGTGCAAGGCAGACATTAGGGACTTCCATTCAAGGAAGTGCATTAAAGGGAGGCTTTACTACTGCAGCTAGAAGGGATTAGACCACTCAGAGAGCCATCGAGGTCACTGTGACAGGTGGCTATCTCATTAACTCTGCTCTCATTTAACATAAGAATAAGAGGATCATGGGGGACCAACATGCACCGATTTGGGAAGTTTTCTATATAGAGGGAGCAAGTAGCTACAAGTAGGACAGTGTGCCTTTAAAAGGACGTCGATCGTAGCAATCCACGTTGTCGTTGTGCAAATCTAAAGGCCTTAAAAGAAGGAGCGAACGCATGGTATACATTCATGGCAATGAAAGACTTATTTACAGCAAGAAAATATGTCAACTAATATAACACTAGAAACTGGTAAGCTAACAGATGGCCATCGTACAAGATTTAGGTCAACTACATATCGGGTGATTCATAAAAATACAAATACAACCACCTCTCTAGCAGCTGGAATATACGAGAGATTCGCCGGAAAAATAACGATGTTTTAATGACGTCACTATATGGACCAATACTGCCCAAGCAGACGACATCCCATAAAGAATGAACATAATTGCGAAGCTATTATTTGTCAAATTATAATGAGTTTAGTGTATATAAATGTTATGACATTTCAAACCATTCGAAAGGGGATATGACCCGATTCTGATAACTAAAATCTTTTGCTTGTAAATACACAGGATAGGGGTTGTAAATTAACAATCAAAGAAACCAGACTTTCAGATTGAAAAACCCCCGGAATGATATAGGAAAGCATTTGTTCCCTCTTGAAACGCCGAACATACCGCGGTGTGTGCAGCTGAATATACAATGGCGTCTTATTTTGTTTACAAGCGACAGATTCCTTTATTTTTGTATCGCTGCATTTGTCATCAAAATAAAAACATGCGCGGGTTTAGAGTGAGGCAGTAGATTATACATTTAGCCTGACGGTAGTGAAGTAAGAGAAGATGAAAACACAGGCACTGTAAATGTGTGAGATGTCATGGGACATCGTCTGCTTGTGCAAATAATGTCCATACTGTACCCATAGGAAAGAAATGAGCCTGCCGCATACTCCTGCGGCAGACTTGCCGCAGATCTGCATCAGACCTGCCGCAGACAGTCATCTTTTTCACATGCAAATTTGTTTTGCGGCAGACTTGCCCATACTCTTTCAGTATGATGAAGAGTCTGCGGCAGGTCAGGCACGTCTGCCGCAGACTCTTCATCATGGATATTCATAGAAAAGGCTATAACAAAGAGTCTGCGGCAGATCTGCTACAGACTCCTTTATCATGAATATTCATAGAAAAGGCTATAACAAAGAGTCTGCTGCAGACCTGCCGCAGACTCTTCATCATGAATATTCATATCTCATATAGACCTGCTGCAGACCTGCAGCATACTCTTTCATATCCAGTACGTGGCAATTAAGTATGCAGTCTTGCAAGAAGGCTATGTTGGAGAGCATGCATTGCATCATTACATTCTAGCACCTTGAATTAGTAGAAACGGCTAAAACAGGCGGAATTGCTTCAACAATTCTACAAATATGGGTTTAACCAAGGAGTTTTTAGAGATGGAGACCCAACTGGCAACAAATTATTCCAAGCAGCTGCCGTTTTCTATGGCTGCACAATAGAATCTACTGGTGTGCTGTTACCTTTGATGTTATCTTTGATGCCGCCAATATCATTGGAAAGCTTCAGTAGTGATTATTGTCATAAAGAAATATCCTTAATATTTCACTTTTTATTTGAACTAACAAGGGGAAAATCTAACAGATGATAAAATATGAATACTAAAGCCTAATTGTGTCAAGAAATTTTCTTACATTGTATGATAGCAGCTTTAATTTGTGAAAAATAGTAAAAATGTACAGTCCTAAAACCTACAATTTGACACTTTTCCGATTACTTGCGGCTCACGAAAATAAAAAGTGAATTTGTCCGTATACAGCTCTTTGTGATGTTATATGTCAGATTAGTGCCCACACATGCCCAGTCGAGTAATTTTGATTAATATTTCAGGAAATTTTGCTCCAATTTCTTTCGCTTGCCTCCTGTAAAAGATAAGCACTGTGTAGGCCTAGTGCTCGTATTATCAGACGAGTGGTAGCGAAAAGTTATTAGCATTACAAAAGCATATTTCCCTTTTAAAGTGGCCCGATAGTTTGCAGCTAGGCAGGAATCTTTTGTCTACGTATCTGCAAGGAAGGTCCAGTTAGGCACATGCCTGACATATTTTCTCCTGGCGGCATCGAAGATGGTATCAAGGGAATGAGCTAGATAGGACTCCATCTCTTAAAACTTCTTGGTTTAACACAATGCAGAAGTATAGGTAGAGGAATAGGAATACAATAACTGCATACACATAGTCCAGAGTAGAGTCACAGATCCATGTGCTAGTTACAACAAAAAAGTGGGTTAGTGGGGCTGCAGATAAGATCACATATGGCACAACAAAAACGTTTGAAACAGTCCGTTAATTCCTCAGTCTCCTCTTATGTAACAAATTCCTCTTATGGTACCACTTAGAACTTGAAGCAAATTGTTTGGTTTGACCATGGACCTATTACGAATGGACATTCATCGTTTTCTTAAAGCTGATATTCTATATAAGCAAATAAATGTCCCTTAATTTGGTACCTACGGCAAGCATATGTTATTAAGTTTTTCAATTACATAGTATATCACAAACAAATTCTGGCTACTCGAAATCCTTGATTGAAATGTCGAAAATATCCGCCTCTCTTTGCATAGAAAATCAGTCACGGCGCTGGTCTACTATTATGACATCACGTCCTGGAAAGAGTATATTTACGTACCCGGATGTTCCATAGAAAGCATGTGCAGAGTGATACGATTTTCGGCTTATTTTTGTTTCAAAGGCTGAAAAGTCTAATAAATCATAATTCTATGTACAATTCTTTACCTTCCCCTAATATTTCATAGTATTAATATCAATTCCCCTTTTAAAAATTATGACTACATGCCAACGATGTGCTATTAGTCGATATTTTCACCATGTCATTTTTGTTTTGGTGTTGAAATCGGCCCAGGCACGGAGTGAACAGTATAGCTGTCTGGTAAGTGGACCCATGCACAGCTCATTACCATACAGCGATCTCCCGATGGTTTCTTCTTCCTTTTTCCCATGTCTTTCGCCTTCCTGGCCCTTGGCCCTGAAGATCCTTCATCTACCATTTCTGACACCGGTAGTCAGGAGCAAGTCTTTGTTAGTTGTTTTTCTTAGCTGGTAACGTCTCTTCCATTCTCTTGCAATTGCCGATAAACATATAACTAGCGCACGTACGTTCCATATCACAAGCAAGCGGCCTGGTCTTACCTCCCGATTTTGCTCGCTTCACAAACGTTCGTGCAAGAGCCGCATCACTCGCGGGTGAATATCGTTTGATCAATAGACGTTGTCAAAATATTATAGAGGAAGTGCGCTTGCATGATCTTGTTCAAGTTTGATATTTTACAACATAAAATGTTTAACTGGTACTGTATCCTCTTTTGAGGCAGTCACACACATCTATGATAAGTATTATCATAGTTCTAGACCTATTCGTTTTACAAAACTGCTCCTACCTTACCTGATGACAAGATAATGCATCCGCCTATTCATACGTGCATGATTTAACCTTGTTTCCCAAGCAGTAAACTCGTCTTAAATCTCTACCAAATAGGTGAATAAGAGGATATAAAAAGAAATCAGCGACTGGAAAATGTTGCTTCGTTATTCTTCATTCAAATGAAAACAAAAAATCCATCAATCCATCAAATATACTCCTTAACAGCAACAAATCTAAGCTCTGACAGGATAGCATTTACGTAGGGATATCACTGCCATTCACTCTCACTGAGCCCATGAGTCCCGTTCGTGACGTCACGGATAGAGGCCCGACTCTACATGCACTTCCGGATCTCAGACTACATAGTTTGGTAGAGTTTACTCGCATAAATTCACCATTCTAAACTTGTTGTTGTCAGTTGGACACCATTTAGTGTTATTCTGGGGGTTAAAAGCTTTCTATTGATGTAATTATCTCAATATTTGGGATTGTCTTAGAATTTCAACTTTAATGAATTCATTGTGATTATCTTCGTCAATGTGGTCTCAATAACATTCCGTACATGTTTCTTCTCTTTGATCTCATCATGGTCGCCGCCAATAAGCCGGGACAGAATCAAGATAGTGATTTTAAACATGTTAATCTACATGCGCAGAAGATAATAACTCGCCTAAATCATGGAAAATAGATGCGCAGTTCTGGCTTATAATCGGAAATTGTTGTTCCGTGTACTGTACTGTGTATTTTATTTTGAAAAACATGTTGATATTACCAGATAGGTTATTTTTGGATTTTTTGGTTGTTATTTAAAATCCAGTTTCCCCCTATTTCCTCATAATATTCCAGAGTTACAACGCACAGGGCTGATACAGATCATGACCTTCTAATTGTTTTATAAGGTCATAGGTGTGTGCGAAAGTTTGCGAATCAGTAATAATACATTTCATATCACCAAAATCGTCTGCTTTTCAACTTTGCTTTTATTTAAGACACACTCTTACAGAGCACACCATCCAAACAAAACCCCAAGAGAGGGAAACTGCTCCTTTGTCAATGACCGAAAATGCTTACGCAGTCGTTATTGTTAAAACAGCTGAATGTTCTCATTAAGATGCACATAATCAGAAGGCGGCGACTATCATTGGATCAAAGAAAGAATCACGTTGAATGTCCATCCGTAATAGGTCCATGGTTTGACAGAAGCTAAAAAGACAATTAACAGTGCTAACACAGGAATTTACAAGATCATGGGCTCAGCCTGCAACCTCATGGCCCTGCATGGTCCTCCAAAATGGCCGCCTATACTAAAGCCTTAATTGCTGCAGACTGTATAATTTCCCACTTTTCTGTGGCAAACCTGCCGCAAACTGTTCCTGCGGCATACTGATATGCAGCAGGTCTGGAGCAAAGTTAATCCTGCCGCAGATCTGCCGCAGACTGTTCCTGTGCCATACTGGTATGCGGCAAGTCTGGAGCAAAATTTCATCCTGCCGCAGATCTGGCGCAGACTGTTCCCGCGGCATACTGATATGCAGCAAGTCTGGAGCAAAGTTTTATCCTGCCGCAGACTTTCTTGTGGCATACTGGTATGCGGCAAGTCTGCAGCAAAATTTCTTTCTGCCGCATACTTTGGCATACTCTTTGCCGCGGACTAAAATGTCTGCCGCAGATCTGCGGCATACTTTTCACTTTCCTATGGGACGTGATCTCACACATCTCAGCAGCGTTCGGACAGCTCTTCAGGTGCTATGCCGGGGCTGTATTTAAGCGTTATGTAATTTATAATAATCATTACTTCGAATGTTTCCAAGCATTGGATTTTGATAGCCTTGTCGAATCAAAGTTTCAACTTTGCAATAAAATCAATGAATATCTACTTTAAGAATTAGACTGATAAATTGCTATGTCTGGTCTATTGCATGGAGCGAAAACCTGGTTATTTATGCTACGGTCACAAAGGTTCGTACGAACGATAATTTCGTACAAATCTCTGTTTTTCCATGGTCTTCCAGAATTTTCATTGTCTGAAAATCGTTCGTAATGGCATTTGTGACCGAGGCTTAACCAACGCTATGGAAAAGAAAATCATATAATTTGAAATTTAGGTGTACAGGAGAATGATGAGAAATTAAGATATGAAAACTAACAGAAATATTACATATGGCATGGCTTAAACAAAACACCTTTATAGGAAGTTAAAGAAAGATGAAATATTTTGGTAATTTTAAAAGACATCAGGGTCTCTTAAAGGATTTGTTAGAAGGAAAAGTAGAAGGTACTAGACTGAAAGGGAAGCCAAGAACCAACTGGGAGCACATAAAGACCTCCAAGCTGGGAGAAGATACAAGGATAGATAGATAGACGGGTAGGCTTTATAAAGAGATCATAACCACCTAGACAATCTTGATTAAAGGGAGTGTCTACGGGACTACGCGTCTTTTCTGTGGCCTGATTCGGGGCCAATCGGGTATAATACGACTACGGACGCTGCAACCGCATCAATCACGTGCGAGCAACATACGCGAAAACCGAAGCGTGAGGAGAACTTCGGTCTGACTACCACGAGCAAGTCCAATCTTTTACGTGCAGTTATCCCAAAGACATACATTTAGATGATGTTAACCAGTATTTGCCAAGCTACAACCCCCTTTAGATCATATCCTGCAATAAGGGTGCATGCATGCTACCGCTAAAGTTCTTTGTACACGCGAGCGCGCTATCGATTGGCTGCTTTATTCACGCGAGCGAGCTACCGCATCGGTGCTTCATGCATGTTTGCTCGCATTCGTAATAGCAGTTATTGTTCATGCCCATTGTTTGTACTGTGCTGAGTGCTTCCCACGCGCTATAGATCGCACCATCAGATTATCTCAAAATAAACTTGGCACTGGGGGATTTCTGGCTTGGCACAATGGGGATTATAGCCATGTGGCTCTGGGCTGTATTCATTATGGCACGATAAGAGTTAACTGTAGTACTTGTATGTAGACAACTTCACCTAGTCGCATCTGTGGAGAGATGCAAAAATGTGGCCACTGCAGACAAATGGCATTTACAGGCAGGTATAAGTTGACCACCAGAGACTAGAGAGGTGACCTTCAGTAGCCTAGCTGTTCAGAGTGTAGGAAACTTTTGTAAAACTTGTAAAAAGAAACGTATAAAGAATCATCGTATAGCCAATTGGGCATATAGATATAGATATTAACATCATAGAAAGAAACTGGTTTTGAAAAGGTCAATTGACATGACAGCTAGCCACCCAATCAGGTGTGCGCGGTGACGCTAAACCCTGCCCATTTATATAATTTTTGTCTCGAGCAAGACATAGGCGCCGACGGCGACGGCAGCGGCGTCAACATCAAGTTTTTGAAAAAATAAGTTCTTATTTAATGAAACTTGGACTAACGGGTTATTAGGTATCACCAATCACGTGAAGAAAATTTCAGGTCACAAAGACAAGGTCAAAGGTCATTTCAGGTCAACAAACTTAGACTACATGTATGTTGTGTCATCAACAAATTTTTAATATATTTTTGAAAGTATAAGTTCTTATTCAATGAAACTTGGACCGAAGGGTTATCAGTATCCCCAATCATGTGAGGAGAATTTCAGGTCAAAGTCAAGGTCAAATGTCATTTCAGGTCAACAAACTTAGATTAGTTGTAGCATCATCTTCAAAAATTTAACACGAGGTTAAGATTTTGAATTTTTATCATAATTTTGAAAGTATAGATTCCTATTCCATGAAACTTGAACATACGGGTTATCAAATATTACCAAATATGTGATTAGTCTTTTAGGTGACAAAGTCAAGGTCAAATGTCATTTCAGGTCTGCAAACTTAGACTTTGGGGCATCAAAATCAAGAATTTGAATTTTTAGCATAATTTTAAATGTGTTCGTTCAAATTCCATGAAACTTGTACCCAAGGGTTATCCAGTGACACAAATCATATGACACAAAGTTAAGGTCAGTAGGACTTGGATTATGTTTGTTATTTGTTCATATTTCATGAAAGTTATCAATCTTGGTACAAATAATAGTTAATAATTCTTCTGATGATTCTTAGTCAATATTCACTTCAAAATGCTGATTAAATTCAGAGGATTTCCTTTTTTGGGGCCTGCTAATGGGCCACCATGCCTATACACAATGTCCCGACCTCAATTTTTCATCATATTGAATTGCGTAATGCAGGCGAGACCGCCGAGAGCGTTTCCCTTGTTTTACGATGTGATCAACTCAAACGGGGTGCTGATTCTTAATTGAGTTTTTGTTTAAAACGATGCCAAAACAGACGTTTCTTTATGCGACATTTCGTTATACAACGTTTAGACTACTAAATTGTTATTACTTATCCTACAATTTTTGTATAGCTAAACAAGGAAATTGGTTGACTGAACTCAGGGTAAGACAGATCTGACTGTATATAATTGCTGTAAACATCACCATCTCACTGGATAGAAGTGCGTCTACATATCGTGCACGAATCCATGGTTGCCTCAAGGCACATTCAAATCATGCATGAATTATGCAGACTCTTTGACCCATTGGAGAAGTCCTGATAATTGCATCAGTTGGCGCATTTATACTGTCAAATACCTCATTAAAAAAAATTGTGATGTTTTATGCTCCAGTTTACACTTGTGCTGAAACATTACCGACTGAAAAGCTCAGTGATGTTTTGGCTCGTTTTGGTTGGTAATGCGCATGTGCGGTCTTCCCGATGCAAAATGCGTCTCGATCAGCTGTTTTTACGCTGTGACTGCTGCAGTCCAGTGAACTTGATTGAAAATATGAAAAATACTGCTAAAAATTGCTCTTAGTTTCCCTCTGTTTTTGAATATTGAACATGGTTTGACAACTAATTGCAATAATATGAGTTAAAACAACTCTTCTTCTTCCATTTGACATTTCAATCATTTCATTTCATTTAGTGGATTCTAAAGCGAGATTTTACAGTTTAGCTGAGACTGTCATTTACTTTATGGCACTGTTTTTTTTAACATATACCAAATGTGTCCACAATAGGGTCTGAAACAAAATCATGTTTACTCACTTCAAACATGTATTTTTAGGAGCAGGACTATTCATATTTTTGAGAAATGCAAATTTTGGACCTTAATCTATCTCCTTATTTATTCACCAGATATGAATACTTTGAGTTTTTACAATTTTATTGTGAACTATAGCATATCTAATAACTGTGATATAAAACTCATTTGCTATTAACTTCACCAACAGTTTCTATCTTGAAAAATACAGATTTTGTGTCCCTTGAAAGTGAAAAATAGCTCCAAATTAGTGTTTTGACAATAAAAAGTTTTATTTCAATAGGTAAAATGCTTTTTTCTTAGGTCAAACTTATTTTATTATAACAACTGATGATATAAGTTAAATACATCCAAAAAAATTGGGGAACCAGTGCATTGCCTAATAATTTTCATATGTCACACCACTGGTGTTTCGGACGTTACACACTGTTAACATCATAACTTTATTCAAGTGAATTGCTTTTCTTTAGGTATTATTGACCTAAGTTACATTAATTGTTTGCAGAAAAATATTTCTTTAACATTTATTGAAAAACTTGTGCAGTTTTAATTAGTTTTGCACATAAGTTTGTCTTCATCGACTACTCAATTTATGTAAGGTATACTGTTCATTTCAGGAACGTGTAGTTTAAAATGCTTATGTCATCTAACAAAGTGAAAAATGAAGCTAATAGCAATTGTAGTCATCACAACTCCTAAAAAAATCACTTACAAACATACTCTTTTGCAGGTTATGAACAACAGTGTACAATATATGCTATAGTTTGTTTCGGATGTTACACGATGTGAACATTTCAATCAGATCATCAATTTCTACAAACTTTACAACATACAAATGTAGATGTTTAATCGGCTTGCTTTGTACTTTGTCTTAAACTAGATTCATGTAGTGTGTCATTCAATAATATCACTATCACATACATGTACAGTACATGTATGTACAGTGTAAGCAAAACATTACAAAAATACTTTTAACAAATAAAAGTATACAAAAGTATCCCCAGCCATTTAAGTAATAAGAAATATGGGAATCCTAATTCATTTTACATCCCGATATTTTTGCATAAATTTGAGGAAGATACTGTATCTTTAGGATCATGAAATGATCATTAACATGTACATTTTGTTATGAGGGTCAAGCATTTGAAAAGTATTTGTACATAAGGCTAGTACATTTGAGGGTAATTCATCAAATGAAAGGAAAAAATTATTAATAAATTAATTTTGAAGAGGCTACACCTTATTTTCATGTTCATGCTTTAATTACCCCCACAAATTGGTAATCCATTTTCTTGTCATTTGGAAATTTGGCAGATCTACAGCTATGTGAACATTATGTTGTACAAGTTTCTATAATAGGAATCGGATACTGATTACTGATTATTGTTTTATAATGGAAGCCTTTGTGCTCATCAATTGTACATTGTATGCAACCAATGGCAGTAGTAATCCTTTCTACATAGATTAGTTACATGTACTGAGTGCCCTTTTTAAAATGTATTTTCAGATGAAAATACATATTTCCTATAAATTTTTAGAAAAACATTTTAATTTGCTTGATTTTATCAACTTCATATCCATGTCATGACCATGTACACTGGGTATTGCTTAAGTGGGTGATTTTGAGTTTTGTAACCTACCAGATAGTGTAAATTGACCATACAATCTTTGGTTATATGACATCATTTGGAACAACCTCTATAAAAATGAAAACCTCATGATTTGCAAACACACACCAATGTAAATAGCAAAAGGAGAGGTTGAACAATTGAAATTTGCTATTCTCACATCTATCATTGCCCCTCATTTGAACTAGTTAGAGTATGAAATCAAAAGTATGATAAAAAATTAGGTGAAATTTGTCGACTTTGTGTTAACAATAAAATTGTGTAACGTCCGAAACACCATTTTGTGATTACAAAAAATTAATGGATTTGAAAGACCTGATTTGTGTTTTGACTTGTGTTAAGACTTATAATTACTTATTTCATAATGATTTATTCACTCTAGATACCTTAAAATATGGATTATCATCATTTTATTGGTATTTTTTGTTTCGGACGTTACAACTGTTAACGGAAAGTTGGTTTTAACTATAAAATAGTATTGTAGTAGTGTATTGCAAATTTCTTTGTTTTTGGTGGGTAGCTGCCATGAGATGTTAACAAAATGTTATGATAGATATATCCTGCTGTTCATATATTTTCTGCTACTTCAAATTGAAAATTGTTTCGGACGTTACAAAACTGTTTACGGAAAATGAGACGACTTTTTCAAATTTTGAGTATATTTCTAATATAAGCGCTACTATAATTAAATTATATTTTCTTTTAATATAATCACTTGGAGCAACTAATAAACTCACTCAAACCATATACAATCTCATTAATTTGTTGTTCTAGTGGGTTAAATGAGGGTCTACATTGTTTACGGAAAATGTAACGTCCGAAACGCCATTTTCAATTGCACTTTTCCATCAAAATAGGGGAGTTCATTCAGATTACTGTTAAGTTTCTTTAAGATCCACTCATGCTCATTAATCATCAATAGAAAAAAAACATTGTTTGTGGCTATATATTTTTTTCAGCTCCGACCAAAATGGCATGTCAATTTTGTCATGAAATTCCGTAAACAATTTGCTGTTCAGGGGTACCTCATGCGCAAAAAGGTATTACAAAGTTTTGGTATGGGGTCATGAATTTGGTTCAAATTAACATATTGGAAGCATATGCGTTCCTACAATAGTCATTGATCGTTGTCCCGGTTGAAATCGAGTCTAAAGTTATGAAATTATAAATAACTAGATTTGTAATACTTGTTTGGAACAAGTATAGGTGGGCTGGTCCAACTAAAATTTTAGACAAAATGAAGGGCACATTTGAGATAGCTAATTGTCTCAGCTACATCATACTCAAAGTTCACCGTAAACGAAGCTAAAACGACGGAGATATTGCTCGCGAAAGACGGGAATGTAGAAGCCAGTTATGAGAAAAGTCATGCTTCTTAGAGAATACACGCAAAAAGTGAAAAATTGACATGCCTCCTTTAATCGCCCAAATACGCCATGATGCCTTTGTCAAAATGAAAAATTGTGGCAGCCACATTTGTAGAACATTATCTCAGGTAGAACATATCAAAATTTGGAAGAAAATTAAACAATATTTTTAGAGATACAATCAATTTTCAAAAAATATGCTGACATCATAATATGCAAATTGAAATTTTGAGTTCAGAGGCGATTATGATGACGTCATGAGTTAATTGAGGGTCAAATGAAACATGAAATCATATCTCCAATTTATTTCCTATCAAAATATGAAAACCAAATTGGGGTCACCTTGCAGCCTAAAGAGCTACAATGGATTTTGTATAGGCATGTTTTTGCCCATATATGCTATGTATTACAAGAGCTCGTGCGCACAGACATTTTTCTTGAATTGACGCTCATCTTGTTATTAATGGTCATAAAGAGATAAACATGGTATCAAATTCCTCGAAAAAATATGAAAATAAAAAAAATGGCGATTCTATGTTGTGTAATGGTGTTACGCGCGAAAACTTAACTGATTTCTTATTCTTTATCTTTGTAAAGTTTCAGGCTCTCAAAGGGCCATTTAGCTATTTGGTCATAGTTAAAAAAACCAGTGCCATATGCAAATAAGGCTTCAAGGATGAAAGCTAGCCCAGCTCCTAAATTCATGTGACATACATTGCGATATTTCAGCTGCAAACGTTTATACTCGCAAAACACGCCCCAAAATCACACTCCGGTTTGGAATGTTTCAGGCTTGGTATTTTTGCCGGTAAAGCGTAGTTGCCTTGGAAATATCACTGAAACATGGCGGTTTGGCATTGTGGGGCGTGTTTGGATGCAAGTGTAAATGGCCCTAATGTCTACATCAATATAGCTCTTTGCATTAGGCCTTCAGTACTATTGGCATAGTGTGAATCCAGACAGGGAAAGGGCACTATAGCTACATGTACATGATGCAGATCTTGCTTGGTAGATGAAATGTAAACTAACAAGCCTATTGTTTAGGGGGAAGATTCAAGAGGCAGTGGTTTCATCTTGTTTATTTCCCCTTCCCCATTTCCCTCTTCCTCTCATTTTCCTTATTTTCTCTTTTCTCTGTATGTTTCTCTCTGTATCTCTCTCTCTCTCCCCCTCTCTCTCTCTCTCTCTCTCTCGTTCCTTTGCCATTTAATTCCATGGGCATGTTCTCCCACTGTAAATATAGCTACACCACAGATTGTAGGCCTGCATTTACATATATAACCACACTATTTGCTTCAGGTGCAACTGGAGATTTCTATTAAACAGCTTGTAATGTTTGTCTTGTGTTATTTACATATTTACAACTCAACCAGATATGTCCAACATTTTACAATATTTTAGTAACTGAAGGGGATTTTTGCAATTTTTAGGGTGTACCATACAGTATGTCCATAAAGATATTGGCATTTCTAATTTTATCTTTCTTATTTGGAAACAAATTTGTATGTAATTCATGTTCAGCATATCATCTGCCAAAGGAGATGAACTCGTAGACATGTTCATAGGGTTAACACCCTTCTGTCTTTCAGCAGATGATATTTCACAAATCTCTTTTATGTTCTTTTATTTTCTTTTAAAGGTAAAGAAGACCAACAGCATGGATGCTTAAAACAGCCGTCTATTTGTCTGAGAAGAGGTGCTGATGCTGAAGTACATGTAAAGACCAATCATACTGTGATGATGATCATACTGTATCAAGTCTAAGACAGCGGAAGGGCAGATGTTGCATCTTCTCCAGAGAACCAAGGAACCTGATCTTTCTGTCGCTGATACCACTCCAAAGCCAGTGTTCACTGCAGTGTTGCAGCAAATAGTAATGCAACAAGAAAGAACCATGAACAGCAGTTGTACAGTTCAATACTGGTAGATCTTTTCTTTTGTAAGAATTTACCTATACTGCTGGACAGGAATTTTAAAATTTAACCTTCTGTTACTTTGAATGTTAGTTACTTCCAGATTTGTAGAATCAGTATTGATGCACCAAATAATAATCAAGTCTTTCCCTTTTTGCTCTTGTTAATACATGATTATTTGATGTCCTGGGAAAATGTTAGGATACAGGATGTGTTAGAGCTGTAGATGTCTTGAGGGAGGAAAGAGAGCATCTCGTCCTCAGGTCAGTGCAGTAGTTCAGCACCAGTCTTCCTTGAGAATAACCAATGCAAGTCTGAGACACAATAGAAGTCAAAATGGTTGGTCAACTAAGACTCAAGCCGCACATTGAACATTGGGAAGGAGATGATGAAGTAACATTTTATGCTGCTAATGTCCAAAGACCTTGTGATTTGAGTGACCTCGCAGCTGCTTCCTCCTCCTCGTCATCCTCCTCAAACTCTAGTTCTTCAGATCTCTCTGGAAGTGGAGACGGCTTGCAGAACAGCAATGCCGCCAACGAGGTGTTGGATGCTCTACGCTCCAGGTCAGATTCGTGTACTTTCCCTGAGAGTAAAGATGTGAAGGTGCACCCCTTCATGCTGAGGATAGGCAAGATCATCTCCAACGTACCCTTCAGTGTGGGTACTCTTATCACTGTAAGTGCAGTATCTTTTCTCTTAGGGACACTGGCTGTTATGGTTGTCAAACCCTCGCCTCAATGGGACAAGTCACTCGACGCGTTTCAGATTCCTAATCATCCGTCCACTCTCAAACGTGAGATGCTCGAATTAGCTCAGAAGGATAACCACGTTCCGAAGAGACCTAAGCGAAGCACGTTTGAGCCTCCGGCTGGATTAGGTGAATTGGACTTGAAAGATTCTACCATCAAGGAATATGGAATCGATTTCAAGCACATGAGCAATGTCCACAAGAGACATATCAAGACAAAGCTGAGCTATCGCAAAGAGGCAGGGGTCGACCTTCCAGAGAATGTATTCAATCCCATCCATTCTGATCATCTCTTGGATATCAACAAGAAATTAGTGCATCGCAATCAACAACTCATCAAAGACAATAACCAACTCGTGCAAAAGGATCAAAACCTTCAAGTTAACAGTGCCAACCAAAACACAAACAGTGCAAATAAACGCAGCTCAAGTGTAAGCAACTCCAGCACAGTGAAAGAAGACACGCAGGGGCACAGCATCAAGAGGCGTTCTGCAGGACTCGTGCCCCAGGCCCACTCCTGGCGTCTGCAGCTGGTCTACATGGCAAAGGGGGAGGACGAGAACATCTTCACACCTGAGCGACTTCAGACGATCCATGACATTGAGATGGACATCATGAAGCAGCCAGGCTTTACACGATTCTGTTCCCGGTCTTCCCATTCTATTGATGATCCAGCATTAGCCAGGTTTGGCCACTGTCTACCTCCAAACTCTCTCATGACGTACTTCTTCCCCACTCAAGTTGGTGACATGGTGAGTGTTTGATATAATAAAATAGTTAAGAAATTTAAAGTTTTATAATCTATACCGAAGTCAACAACAACAAAACCAATACCTCTGCTCACTCTCTTTACTTGTACATTGTTGTATTTATCGAAACAGGACTAATGAATGATAATATCTCACCTTGAAGGGAAAGACTTTGAAACATGGTAATCAAATGCACATGTTCTTGAACCATTGGGTATTTAACCTTGATGAATATACAACCACATGAAGCTACATTGAAATTCAATATACAGCTCCAAGGCTGTTGATTAGATTCAAGAGATTCAAGATTTATTTCTTTTTTCCACTGACATGAAAACAATACATTCATGAACAGTAACAACTAAGGCTGTGCACAACAGTGTAATGAGGTACCCGAGTACACTCCCAGGCTAACAAGCGAATACTCGAATATTCGGAAGCCATGTTTTTTTTATATTTTTTTTGATTTTTTTTTTTGATTTTTTTTTTTTGTTGTTGATTTTTTTGTTGTTTGTTGTTGTTGCCACTACCATACCACTGGAGCAGTATCTCAGCTCTGTCGCTGAAAACGCATGCAATTTTACTTCGAGTTGCAGTTGAAGGCGCCGATTTAATAATACTAATAACAGTAAACAATGCTGTTTTAAAAACCAAAGATGGCAGAATAATCCATTTTCCTCTCAAGTCCAAACAGAAATCTGGACATTTGGTCCCAGTTTCTGAGTGGTGAGTTTTAAGGTGCTTGAGTTGGGAAACATTTTTACCGACGACACCATGCCAGCGGCCGCCGCTCTCCCTGGCACGGGTAACCGTCGGCCTGGGAATTTTTTTTTTGTGGCCGAATATTCGAGTACCGGTAAGAGAAATCGTACTCGAGTAGTTGTCAACAGAGCAGGTACTCGAGCATTCGACTACTCGTCGCAGCCCTAGGAACAACAAGTTCATCGTCAACAAGAATAAATTGATGAACAATAACAAGAAAGTTATAAAGACATTGAAAATGTGAAAAAGAGGGGGTCAGTAAAAACGCACATCTAGTTAAACACAGATCACCTTTACAAGAACAACAAAAACGATTTAATAAAAAGAAGTAATAGAAATAACGGAAATGGGAAATGTGAATAAATGTACAATACAGGGGGGGGGGGGCTAACAATACTAATCTTATTTACCTTTACTGAATATAAATAAATATAAGATCTATCACTAAATTATAGAATAGGGTAGATTTAAAAAAAGGAGCAGAATGATGATAAGTGAATAGTAAAGAATAGGGGAAGGTGAATAAATGTACAATGCAGGGGGGGGGGGGGACAAACAAAGCTAAACCAGTTACCTACAATACTGAATGTAAATAAATATCAGATCTATCACCAATTTTAAAAGGTGGCTATTATGAGTTAGAATGGCAAAAGGTGGCTATTATGAGTAAGAATGGCAATTAAACACTGTATCGTGAACTGAACGCGTGTTCACAGAGGGAAAAAAATATACCTTGAACATCTACATTATGTACATGTATGCAGGAAATGTCAGCCTGAAATAGCATGTTAATACAATGGATAATTTGATAACTATAAAATACGTACTACAGCGAGTTAAATCACATTTCACTGTAGGTGTATAGCAGACAAAACTTCAGCTTAAAGACTGCCTGATACCCACCCACAGTCAACTACATGTACCCCTAGGTCAACTACCCCCTAGGGCAACCACCCTCTAGGACAGCTACCCCCCGGACAACTATCCCCCAGACAACTACCCCCCAGACAACTACCCGCCGGACAGCTACATGTACCCCCAGACAACTACCCCCTACAACAACCATCGTCTAGGAAATATACAGAATGAGCAGAATTTTATCTAGGTAGGATTTGGCTGTGGCTACCCAGGCAAGCACATTATAATTTAAGTATGGAAAAATTAAGGAAGAGTACAACATACTAGTTATAAATGTGAGTGAGAGGTAGGACTACAAATGAAATTATTAGTTATACCATCATATCCAGGGCTCTTTTTCCTTTTCAAGCCTATAACCTCAAAATTTACTACAGGAACAAAAATAAAGTCTTTTCATTTGGACTGGCTTAATAATTTTCAAAGGTTTCCTGTTTATCAGGTATGGAGCTAGACAGAGAAGCACCAATGTTAGAAAAATATTTATTAAATGCTCCACACATAAGTTTCTTGTCTTCAAAAAGACCATCCTCCCAGACGAGATTTGTAATACTCTGTAGTTTAGGATTGGTTTTTAAGACATTTCAAATAACGTTGTGGAATTGATCAGAAAGGTTGATCATCTAGCATATAATTATTGGTGTGTACTGCAAGGTTCTGGAATCATCAAAATGATAAGAAATTTGGCCCAGTCTTGGTAAAGTTACAAGCACTGTACACAGAAAGATGGACTACGCGACATCTATCCAGTCCGGATAGATATAATAATTTACACGTAGACTGGGATTGAAAATGATAATAGTCTTTCTTTGCTTGGCGCAGAGCAGAAGTCAGTACATTTCTGTATCTACACTATATTATACTTTAACTCGGATTAACCAGTTTGTAGATCTACAAAACAAATAATTTTTAAAAATTTATTGACGTACGTAAAGACTTAGTAACCCATGGCATTCAAGGTACGGTACTCTTTTATATTCTTGCTTACATCTTTGCACCAAGGGCAAGCATCTGTCATAAAATAACATTATAATATCCATGAATTTATCAAAAGACTTAACATCTGTTTCACATAAATCTTATTCCATTCAACAGTTTCCAATTCTCTCTTAAATTGTGCAATATTTCATTGAGTCAATTTCTGTATTAACTTTTTATAGGATGCATTGCAAGAACTCCTTAATGCTAAAAATGATCTAGTAAATATAGGGAAATGATCTGACAAATCAGTTACTATTATACCAGCAGTGGGAATAGGGTGCAAATTGGTAAGAATATTGTCAATTAAGGTTTGTGAGTTTTCTGCTACTCTAGTTGGTTTATTAATCAAAGGAATCAAAGAGAATGTACTTAAAGTATCAACAAAATGATCAACAGAGTTATCGTGATCATGACAAAATAAATTTATATTAAAATCACCAATGATAATTATTTTTCTATATGACATTCAAATATAAATTTACTGACCACAGAAGGATGCACTGCATCTGTATTTTTTGAAAAATACTTTTTCATCCTAAACCTATTCACCAATAATTTACTATAATATTAGATACGTATACCATTTACCTCACCCACCTGGAAAAGTACACTTTTTGTCCATTGACATATCGAAACTCATCCAAATAATATCAATAAATTATGGAAGGTCCTTTTTTCATGGACCAATACAACTGTAGTTGCTGTGGAGTACCACGCAATTCAAATACATGAAATAATTAGTTTTTGTTCATTAAGTCATCAAGACTATTCAACATAATATCAATACATTTGTGAAAGGTCCGGTTTGTCGTAGTGCAGAGGAGCAAGAGGCAATATGTCTGTAACTTTAAAGGCCAAGTCCACTCCAAAAATAATTTGGTTTTAACAGATGCAGAAAAACAAGAGAAACAGAGCAAACAAAATTTGAGTAAAATCGGATAACTTATAAGGAAGTTATGAATTTTTGAAAAACTATAGAATAATGGAAATCACTTCTCAAATTGCCAATTTGGTTATCAGCTTGTGACATCATTGCCTGACTATTTATCAATTGCTTTATACATTTTTGTCTCGCCTGCGTAGCGAAAAGCGAGACATAGGCGCCGCTTTTCCGGTGACGGCGACGGCGGCGGCGGCGGCGGCGGCGGCGGCGACGGCGACGGCGTCAACATCAAAAACTTAACCTAAGGTTAAGTTTTTGAATTTTTGATATAATTTTTAAAGTATAGGTTCTTAGTCAATGAAACTTGGACTATAGGGTAATCAAGTATCCCCAATCATGTGAGTAGAATTTCAGATCACAAAGTCAAGGTCAAAGGTCATTTCAGGTCAACAGACTTGGACTAAGTTGTAGCATCATCATCGAAAACTTAACCTAAGGTTAAGTTTTTGAATTTTTGATATAATTTTTAAAGTATAAGTTCTGAGTCAATGAAACTTGGACTATAGGGTAATCAAGTATCCCCAATCATGTGAGTAGAATTTCAGATCACAAAATCAAGGTCAAAGGTCATTTCAGGTCAACAGACTTGGACTATGTTGTGGCATCATCATCAAGATTTTCAAAATGCTTCTTCTTCGTTATTTTTCAACCGATTTTGATTGATTGTTTCATATGATAGGGCTAGGAGGGGGATTTAAAAGTTCTACACAGAATCGTAAAATTCATTATCTATGCTAATTTATGCAAATTTATTTGAAATCACAAAAAATGCTTCTCCTTCATTTCTCGACTGATTTAGATTTGGTTTGCTTTATCTGGTAGAGCTAACTTTGGTACACTAAACTTCTACACCGAAATTTTGAAGTTCTCCATTAATTAATAATGGTAATTTATGCAAATTTATTCCAAAAATAACAAAAATTGCTTCTTCTCCTTCATTTCTTGACCGATTTTGATTTGGTTTGCCTTATCTGGTAGAGTTAAATTTGGAACACTAAACTTCTACACAGAATTTTGAGATTTTACTCCATTGATTAATTATGGTAATTTATGCAAATTTATTCCAAAAATAATTTAAAAATCACAAAAAATGCTTCTTCTCCTTCATATTTTGACCGATTTTGATTTGGTTTGCTTTATATCGTAGAGCTAACTTTGGTACACTAAATTTCTACACAGAATTTTGAAATTGTTCTCCATTAATTAATTATGGTAATTTATGCAAATTTATTCCAAAAATAACAAAAATTGCTTCTTCTCCCTCATTTCTTGACCGATTTTGATTTGGTTTGCCTTCTCTGGTAGAGCTAAATTTGGAACACTAAAGTTCTACACAGAATTTTGAGATTTTGCTCCATTGATTATTTATGGTACTTTATGCAAATGAAATGAAATTATGTCCCTTCCAGGGCATCAAATTTTTATTTTTTGACCAGTCCAAAAGTGTACCACGATATTTGTTGTTGCGAGATGCGGATGAGCACTACGTCATTGACGTTCTGGTTTATCATATTGAATTGCGTTATGCAGGCGAGACCGCCGAGAGCGTTTCCCTTGTTATCCTATTAATTTCCTTTTTTATCCCCCAAACCTTTGCAAAGGTTTTATGATTTGTATCATATTGCGTGCATGACATTTCACAAAATCTTTTATGAACTTTGAGAATTGATACTATTTTCTGAATATTGTATATTTGTAATCATTGATTTTTATGTAAATAGTTTATCAAAATTCACATTTTTCAGGATTTAACTGGAAAAAAAGTTCTCTATACAGTATGAGTCAAAAAAAAGTTTACACCTAGAAAATGTATAATTATTTTATAAATCATCTATGAACAGTAAATTATTATACATCCTATGAAAGAGTGTTTTATCCCGAATTATTTAGTAACATTTTTGTGTGGTATCTATTCACGCTTGGATGAACAGGAGGCACTGTTTGCAAGAGTTCAAAAATCGACTCGCGCCAAAGTTGCTAATGTGTTGCTTGAATAAAACAGTTGGGATTTGGGTATTAATTTGGTCATTGCAGATCCAAATAACATCCCCAACAAAATTAATCATGCCACACATATCAAATATCGAATATAAAATATCAACGAACATTTTTGCGCGCACGAGTGTGTACATTATGTGTGTGACTTTGTATCTGCAAAATGCAATGCATATCTCATTTGATACATTCAATTCATTCTCTCATTTTAATACCAACATATCACATATGGTATTAGTGCATCAACACACCAACAAATTGCATGTACTATCAATATAACTTGGATTCTGGTGTGAGGAAATAAAATTCTTAGGGGGAAAAGCGGAAATTTACATTATCAATATTAAGAAAATGATTAGTGACTTGACTTACTTGACTTAAGCCGTCCACACCATCACTGGGATGTATGATGGCTTGCCACACCTTCCTGTCTTCTGTTAGCCCTGTGGCTTTAGTCAGGGAGTCAACTTGTCTGTTTTTGCAGTCCGCCTTGATGCAGTCTGTCCATCTCTTAGCTGGTCTTCCCCTTGGGCGTTTGCCATGTACATTTCCGTTGAGAAGGATGTGGGGGTATCTTTTTGAATTCATTCGGTTGATATGTCCAAAGTATCTCGTTCTTTTTGTGGCAACCCTGTCGATGATGGTTTCATCCATATTCAGTTGTGTTCGTATGTGGTGTTCCTTAGCCTGTCAAGTCTGGTCACACCCATGATTCTCCTGAGGCATGCCATCTCAAAAGTGTGAAGTCTATTTTCATCGACCTTCTTTAATGTCCATGTTTCTGCACCATATAACAGAATAACAAAATGATTAGTGGATAGTGAGGCAATGACGAGACACACTCATGGGTGAGTTGCCAATTTGTCTTGTGATTTTCAAAGTTTTTCATGTCATTTAAAATTCATAACTTTCTTATTAGTTATCCGATTTTGCTCAAACTTTTATTGATTGGTTTGTCTGATTTTTCTTTTTCTATTAAACTTATTTATTATTGGAGTGGGCAAGATAAATATGCCCCAACGACAATTGCTCCAAACTTTATTTTTCAAAGAGGTAAGCCTCTCTAAAGAGCTGGGAGCTCCCAAAATTTGATGGCAAACATTCACTTCAATTGTATAATGAAGTGAAAGAGAATGTCACTTAACTCTGACTTCTGCAAGGAATTTTCAGAATAAATGTGTACGAAGATGAATATTGATAAAAGAATCCAAAAATTTAGGTTTTCTGCGTACAACACAAAACCAAAGTTTTGTATTCTTTCATTACTATTCGTCTTCAAACACATTTGTTTTGAACATCCTTGCAGAGTTGAGTGTTATATGACATCCTCCTTCAAATAAATCATTCCCGGCCCCCCCCCCCCCCCCCCCTCCTCCCCACTCCGGGAATGGAGGGACTGCATGCGTGTTCCCAAAATCTCTGGCTCGTAACAATGAAAAAGATCTGCCCGTATTGACTTTACACACCGGACTTATGCTGAAAAGGGGGGGGGGGGGGGGGGGGGTGCTGAAAAGGCTTGTATAAAAAAAAGAAAAAAATCTACCCGTATTGACTTTACATACCAGACTGATGCTGAAAGGGGGGGGGGGTGCTGGGAACACGCATATGTGTTCCCTAAATAACGCTGAGTGGGGGGGGGGGGGGCAGGACATCATTACACTTTGCCATCAAATTTGTTAGCGAATTTGGGGCTTCCAACACTTTGAGTGGCTTAAAGGTTAGTATTCCATTTAGGATAGATTAGGGTTGGGTTTTTTAGGTAAAGTGTTTGGTACAGGGTTGAAATTGAGAATTTGAATAGAGTAGGAAATGGCTGCAAAGCAAAATTTTGTGGAGGGGGAACTAAAGGTATGGGACCTCCATTACTGATGCACATTTCTTGAAAACATTTTGTTTGCTTTGGGGCTGATGAGTTAAGTGAGGTTATAAAAACATTTTTAGGGAATTGATTACCTAAAATAAAAGAAATTGAAAATGATTTCTTTCCTACCTTGTCTTGAAGATGCACCTGTTGAATACCGACACCTGGGACATATATTATCTCACAAGGTGAATAACAAGTAGTAGTTCAAATATTGCACAGCACCCGTAGAAAGAATATGTAGGACTATATACAAGAATAACGTCGCTTCTTTGCGGATTAAGTAAGGAAGAAGAAACTTGTAATCTCTATAAAGTAATAAGGTCTTAAAGCCGAGTAGAGAAACAAGCGAAGAATTAGGACATGAATTACGTTGAAGCTGAATTAGCTTTGGTTAGACTCTAGAAGACGTGTGCTCTATAACAACAGCTCAGGAGAAGTGATGAATATAGGTGTGGCAAGCAAGTATAATATGCATGCTATACCAGTACCTGGGTGGTTGCACATAGGATTTGGAATGTGCTTGCCAGAGAAAGTACATGTATGTGTGGCACTCTGTGAGGATCTTATTCAAATTAGTTCTTTTGTGAGCCCATGTAAGTAATGCGAGGATCGTATTCAAATTAGATGTTCTTTTGTGAGCCCAGTTATGAACAGCTAGGTGCTTGCCTTAGGTATGTAGATTTCCACTTCACTAGATGAATAGTTAAGTGTATTTAAGTGTACACAATAGCTAGGTTCTGTCAGGTTTATATGAGAGGGAATGAGAAATAGCTCTTTCTTTATAATGCAAATTAGTCAGGGACAACAGGAATGTACCTACCGGTAACTAAAGAGGAGTGATATGCCCCAGTGGACACACTCACTGTATGCAGGTTAAAGCTCATACATGCAGTGAGCAGAGATGAGACTGGTTGTAGCTGTGCCTACATGAAGCTGTAATTGATGTCTCATCCTAATATTCTTGGTGAATATAGTTGATTTTGGACACCTTAATATGTGAGTACAGTATATAATTAACTCTCTGATGTTAAGATTTGCTGAGGAGCTAAATTGGATAGATTATGATTTGTGTGAAAAAGAGGGAGATTTATCTTTAATTTACATGAAGGATGCATGCTGGAAGTAATTGAGTCATGCCTATTAATGCTATAAAGGCGTGTCAGTAAGACCTTATTAGTATATAATGTAACTGCTTTTTGGTAAGCCTTGTATTCATAAAGACAGGTTCTGTTGGTTTTCTTGTGGAATTCACATTGGTATGCAAATGTTTTAGTAACTAATTACAGATAGCAAATATTGCAATCTTCTCTAGAGATGAGGTGACTTAAATATTGGTAGATGCCATATGTCCCACTGCATTTGTATTGTGATTAGTTTGAGTATGTTTCTATATTGCTTAAGACTGATAGAATGATAAGGATAGCTCACTCATTTGCAGAATTGTATTATAAATAGGGAGTGGCCTTCATGGCAGATTTATTTACTACATGCATTTCATTGGCTGATGTAAACTCAATATATACAATGTACATGTATGAACAAAATTGCATACACTGTATATGGAAGATGATATATTTGTAATTATGGATCTCTAGTTTTTCTGCTCCGGAAAGCAGCTGTAGCAAGTAATTATTTGTGATCATAATGATGCAATACTTACTGTAATTTTTGTGTCTTTTAATTTTCTACAGCAACTGAAGTGACTTCATGCAGTCAAGGGTCTTCTACCCTCTTTTGTTTAGTTGAACATCATGAAATAAAGATTGGCCTCATACCGGTACCCAATAAAACTGCAACAACTGCTTCCTCTGATTTATGACTTCGAGTCGATACCCTTACATATAGAATTGCAGACTCTTTGTATGACACATTTTCATTTGTGTGTGCTAGTCAAAATGCACATGCAGACAGCTCACTTTGATATTTGATCCTGAAGAGAGAGGTCTGTGTTAAGCAGGGCTCCCACTTAGCCGAGTTGGAGCCTTGAGTTGTGGCGAGCTGGCGCTAGCTTATGGCAAGCCGTTTTATCATTAATACATATTTCTTGATATCAAGGATTCAATTCTTGATATATCACGAAATTGAATTCTTGATATCAAGAATTACCATTGCTTTACAACGTAAAATTATTTCTTGATATCTAGAATTGATTTTCTAGATATCAAGAAATATGTATTAATGATAACACAGCTTGCCATAAGCTCGCGCCATCTCGCCACAACTCGAGGCTACAACTTGGCTAAGTGGGAGCCCTGCTTTACAGTTTTGGGGGGTATTTCCAAGGAAAGGAACCGGCCGTGGTGTGGTGCCAACCCAGTGCATGCTGAGACTGTTTCCCCTCTTCTCAATGCCGAATTGTAAGTATAGTACATTTTTATACATCATATTGCATGTATTATCATTTTTATATGCTTATTGTTATGGTCATTTAAAGAGGATAATATGAAGTTCTTTTATTACCGAATGATATGTATTTCTTGTCTAGCTGAGTCCTTAAAAATATGGACATTTAAAGAGGATAGATATGAAGCGGTTTTATTACTGAATGATATGTATTTTTTTGTTTGGCTGAGTCCTTTAAAATATGGACATTTTTGCTAATGTTGGAAACTCGATGTAATACAAGTTGTGTTAATGTTAGGACCTATGCCATTAAGATTCCGGTCTTTTATTAATTTAGACGGCGGTCAACCTCGGCCTACATTGTATGTATAGTCAACCTCGGGACTACGTATAGGGCAACCTCGGCTAGGACAAAGTCGGGTGTTTCAAGGTCATTGAAGGGTCATCTTCAACCAGATCAACGGGGCGCATCTCTAGCTTTCCACTGTTCAGCTAGGGCAATCACTCGCCGTCGCTACTGATCAACCCACGTTGGTCGTTGCAGTCGTCGTATAGCTTCATCGAAGTATAAACGTTAAATGAACTCAGAGAAGACAAACATTGAATGCCTGTATCCTATTTTCAGATACTTATTATTTTGTAAACGACAATAATATGATGTGTTCTATTTGAGCAAGGATATTTGTAATATCCTCCTTGATTTGAGTTTACATTAAATGTTACATTCAACCTATATTTCTGGAATCCTTTGTTAGTGTTATTCAGGGTGGTTAAGTAGCCTATTCTAGATGAATGAGCTAATACAAGCGAGCTATTGCACGTGACATTTGGGGGCTCGTCCGGGAGACACTTGGCTGTAAAATTCCTAATAAAATCCAAGGATTGTTAGTTTTGTAGTGAGACATTGTTATGTTTTGTGAGGTATTTATATCTTATTATTGTTCTGATCACTCTTTTTCAGGTCAGTTATATTTGAGGAGACGGGAACACTCGCAGTCACACTGGGGTTGCAAGCACCTGGCACCAGCTATAGGGGTTTTGGTAAGCAATTCACATGTATATGGAGAGTCTGTAAACCTGTCATACCTGTTATTGTAGTAGTTAGTGTAAACATGGATTCTAAATTATTTGAGTTAGGAAAGGAATTAGGGTTTTCAGGTGAAGACCTTTTAGCTTTTGTAGAACGGAAGCGTAAAGTAGCTAGGGATGATAGACATGCAGCTAGGGAAGATAGACAAGTAGAAGAAAGGTTGTTAGAAAAGAAACTTGAATTAGCACGTCACCATAATAGTACAGGAGTAGGCGGTAGTAATGGTGACCGTCGTTCTTTGGCCCCTTCCCCGAAACTTCCCCCTTTTAGGGAAGGTAAGGAAAGTATCGATGCGTATCTTAATGGGTTAATAGGTTTGAACGCTATGCTGAAAATCAGGGTTGGCCTCAAACTAGTTGAGCCATCAGTCTTAGTGCTCTCTTTCGGGGCAAGTCATTAGATGTGTACTCAAGATTGTCAGCTGATCAGGCAAAAGATTATGCAACATTGAAGGATGCTTTGTTGAAGAAATTTGAACTCACTGCAGATGATTTCCGTAAGAAGTTCAGATTTTCTAATCCTGAGTCAGGAGAGACTCCTAGTCAGTTTGTTTTTAGGTTGTCACATTATTTGGACAAATGGATTGAATTGTCTGACTCTCAGCGTACGTATAATGGTATAGTACAATTGCTTCTAATGCAGCAAGTCTTAGAGAAGGGAGATCTAGCACTAGCATTGTTTCTAAAGGAAAGAAAACCGAAGTCTGCAGACGAGATGGCAAGTCTAGCAGATACTTTTGTAGAGGCTCATGGGGACATTTTTGAGTACCTAAGAAGAACCCCCCCTGCAAACCACATAGTGAAACCTAAGGGTGACACTGCGGCATCCAATGCGCCAATTGCAGAGAGTAAGACTAGGAGCGAACAACCAACGCGTCGTCAAAAGGGCCCATGCTTTGTTTGTAACAAAATGGGCCACCTTGCGCAAGATTGTAAAGTTAGACTCCAGAGTGCGAGTTTAGTTAGTTCTGGCTCACCGAGTAGTAAGCATAAGGAACGCAAGAATCGGTCTAAAGAAACTCAGAAAGATTTAGTAGGAAAGCAGACATCAGGTCCTTGTCCCACTTGTAGGCCTTCTAGTTCCCAGAGTAATCAGATCGCTGATACTGTCGAAGTAGGTGATTTCTTAGTATCTTGTGCTGAATACATTGAACCTCCTCCAATGGAGATTATAGAATCAGATAGGCATAAGGAAGTCTATGGTTTGTGTGCTGCATGTCAGCAGCATTGGCGTACTATGCTTCCGGTAAGTAGTGGGAAACTTGAATCCCATGATGTCAGTGTCCTTCGTTATTCAGGTTGTTCGGGTGTTGTTGTGAAGAAATGATTAGTACCACCAGAACAGTTTACTGGTCAGTATAAGCTGTGTATATTAATTGATAAGACAGTTCGTTGATTTCCAATAGCTATGGTCATTATCGATTCTCCTTGGTTTGTTGGAAAGGCAAAAGCCTTGTGTGTAGAGTCACCAGTATTTGATGTAGTTCTTGGCGAAATTGATGTTGGACCAGTAAAGGATCCAATTCCTGATTGGAAGCCTGGTCAATCAGTTGAGTCACATGAGAATGTGAATATGGCAGTTCAGACTAGAGCTCAAGCTCGTGATGCCAAGCGCCCACGGCCCTCTTTGAAGGTACCATTGGCAATACCAGATGTTTCCTCAGAAGACATCAAAGAAGCACAGATGGCTGACTCAATGCTAGAGAAAGCGATGGAGTATGCCAAGTTGAATGGTGTGGATAGTGATTTTTCTGTAAGGAGTTCATATTTTGTCTTTGATCAGGGGTTGTTGTACAGAGTCTTCCAGTCGAAGTCTGTACTTAATAGTGGTAACGAGGTTAGACAGTTAGTTGTTCTTAGGCCATATAGACGAGCAGTGTTGAAATTAGCCCACGAGGGTATAATGGGAGCTAGGGCACCAAGGTGTTCGAAAAGTGACTGAGAAGGTGTGGGCCAATTTTTATTGGCCAGATGTCCAAGCTGACATTACTCGTTAGGGTCGGTCTTGCGATATCTGCCAAAGGACCGTTCCGAAGGGCAGGGTTTCTAAGGTGCCTTTAGGGAAGATGCCTGTGATAGATATCCCATTTCTTAGAGTAGCTGTTGACTTGGTAGGCCCATGGATCTATTACGGATGGACATTCAACGTGATTCTTTCTTTGATCCAATGATAGTCGCCGCCTTCTGATTATGTGCATCTTAATGAGAACATTCAGCTGTTTTAACAATAACGACTGCGTAAGCATTTTCGGTCATTGACAAAGGAGCAATTTCCCTCTCTTGGGTTTTGTTTGGATGGTGTGCTCTGTAAGAGTGTGTCTTAAATAAAAGCATCCCCAAAGGGGAGCAGCAAAGTTGAAAAGCAGACGATTTTTGTGATATGAAATGTATTATTACTGATTCGCAAACTTTCGCACACACCTATGACCTTATAAAACAATTAGAAGGCCATGATCTGTATCAGCCCTGTGCGTTGTAACTCTGGAATATTATGAGGAAATAGGGGGAAACTGGATTTTAAATCACAACCCCAAAATCCAAAAATAACCTATCTGGTAATATCAACATGTTTCTCAAAATAAAATACATGTACAGTACACGGAACAACAATTTCCGATTATAAGCCAGAACTGCACATCGATTTTCCATGATTTAGGCAAGTAATTATCTTCTGCGCATGTAGATTAACATGTGTAAAATCACTATCTTGATTCTGTACCGGCTTTTTGGCGGCGACCATGATGAGATCAAAGTGAAGAAACATGAACGGAATGTTATTGAGACGACATTGACGGAGACAATCACAATGAATTCGTTTAGAAACCGATGAATGTCCATCCGTAATATGTCCATGGTAGGCCCAATTAAACCAGTAACTGCTAGGAAGAATAGGTATATTCTCACGATTGTTGATTATGCAACGTACGCGCTATCCTGAAGCGATAGCACTACCAAACATTGAGACAAGTACAGTAGCTGAAGCTATGGTAGAGGTATTTTGTAGAGTTGGGGTTCCCCAAGAGATTCTATCTCGGAACTCGGGTTTACCTCTGAGATGAGAGAAGTAGGGAGGTTATTTTCAATGCGACAGTTAACCACTACACCCTAGTACCACCCTGCATGCAATGAATAGTGGAAAGATTTAATCAGACCCTTAAGCAGATCCTGAAGAGAGTGTATGCAGATCGTCCAAGTGATTGGGACAGGTACTTAGGACCACTTCTGTTTGCATACCGAGCAGCGCCGCAGGCTTCACTTGGCTTCTCACCGTTTGAGTTGTTATATGGCAGGCAGGTTAGAGGTCCTCTTGAGATACTTAGGGAACTTTGGAGTGGTCAAACACAGGATTCTGAGGTGAAGACTACGTATCAGTATGTTGTTGATCTCAGGGATAGGCTTGAGAGCACTATGGAAGTTGCTCAGGAGGAATTGCGCAAGGCATCCTCACGAAGCGTGAGGTATTATAACGCTAAGAAGTAGGGTTAGGAAGATTGTCACTGGAGATAAGGTACTGATCCTCTTTCCAACAGATCACAACAAGTTGCTACTACAATGGAAAGGACCATCCAAGGTAGTTCACAAGTTGAGTGATCTTGATTACCGTCTAGACATGAATGGAAAGGTGAAGACCTTTCATGCCAATCTCTTAAAGCTATACATTGATCGGACAGAGAGACCCAGCGTTTCTGCGTCTAACGACAAGACAGAAGAGACTGTCACTAGTGCCGAAGCTTTGGAGGTAGTTGCTGTAGTGTCAATCATTGACGGGTACGAAGATAATCGTGAAGGGACTTCCTCCATCCCAAGCACCATAAGGATAGGTGTTCCAGTCTTGGAATCACGAGACCTTTGATGATGTCAAACTTGGTTTTACTTTGTCGAACCAACAGAGACAGGAAGTATGCTCTCTACTTGGGAATTTTCAAGATGTGATGACTGATATGCCTGGTAAAACGCATCTAGGTAATCACACAATTCGTTTGACTTCTGATGATCCTATTCGACAGAGACCATACCCCGTCCCACATGCACTCCGTGCTGTGATCCAGGATGATACAGAGAAGATGGTCAAGATGGGAGTGGTAGAAAAGTCAAATTCACCTTACTCGTCTCCCATAGTAATTGTAAAGAAACCAGATGGCAGCAATCGTTTTTGCATAGATTTCCGTCAGTTGAATCGTATCAGTCTTTGATGCGGAACCTCTTCCAAGTGCCGATGAAATATTTGCTAGTCTTTCTGGATCTTGTTACTTTTCAAAGGTGGACTTGAGTAAAGGCTACTGGCAGATTCCTTTGTCAGAAGAGGCTAAGGCCAAGACAGCTTTTCAGAGCCCAACTGGACTTTTCCAGTTTTGTGTAATGCCTTTTGGTTTAGTTAATGCAACCGCTACTTTTAGTAGAGTCATGAGGTTATTGTTGGCAGGCATGAATCATGTAACCAACTATCTGGATGATATTCTCATCCACACTTCCACTTGGCAAGAGCATCTCTCTACTGTGAATGAGTTTCTAAGAAGGCTGCGAGCAGCAGGGCTAACTGCTCGACCCAGCAAGTGCCAACTTGGTTGTGAGAAGGTAGAGTTCTTAGGACATATTGTCCAAGTAGGTAAGATCCAACCAATGTTGGATAAGGTAGAGAATACCCGAGATGCCAAGAAGCCGGAGACTAACCGGAGTGTTGGCTCAGTCAGTAGAGCATCCGCCTCACAACCGGGAGGTCGTGGGTTCGATCCCCGGCCGCGTCATACCAAAAGATGTTAAAAGACGGGAGTTGCTGCTACCTTGTTTGGCGTTCAACAAAAAGGGATAGAGCAACGTCGATCTGGCGCTTCTCAGTGGCTGCCGGGCTCACGATCAATTGGGCATAAAGAATTTTCATTTTGGTTTAATAAAATTTGGAGTGGACTAATAGATTATTATTATTATTATTATTATTATTAAGAAACAGCTTCGAGCATTCATCGGACTAGCTAGCTATTACAGATGCTTCGTTCCAAACTTTGCTTCGAAAGCGTCACCCCTAACCGACAACACGAGGAATCGGGAGCCTAACCAGTTGAAATGGTCTGAGCAAGATGAGAAAGCCTTAACAATTTTGAAGGAAAGTCTCATTCAGAGCCCCATCCTTTGTCTGCCCGATGTGAAGAAGAAGTTCATCGTCAGGTCAGATGCATCTTCTACCAAGCTCGGTGCCGTGCTCCTTCAAGAGCATGATGGAGAGAAGCAGCCTATCGCTTACGCGAGTCGCAAGCTTCTCCCACGAGAACAAGCATACTCAACTATAGAGCGTGAATGTCTTGCATTAGTTTGGGGGATTAGCAAGTTTCAGGTGTATCTTGAAGGTACAGATTTTGTCCTTGAGACGGATCATCAACCCCTTCTCTACCTCAATCGTGCAAAATGTATCAATAGTAGAGTAATGAGATGGGCCCTTTCCCTCCAGCCATTTTGCTTCCGAATTGAGGCAATTCGCGGCTCTGATAATGTATGAGCAGATTTCCTAAGTAGGATGTAAGAGAAAAGTTCAGTACAACTTTACAGAGTTGCGGAATATATATATTCCGGTAGGAGAACTCTAGGATAACTTATTTTCCTTTATTATTTTTCCTTTAATCTAATCTCTTTTCCTGAAGTGAATAAATAGATAAAATAGAGTAGATTGTCTATTTAGGAATAGATGCGGGCTGTAAGTTTATGCAGTAGACGTTAGGAGGTACGTTGATAACTGTTAGCTGTATATTGTGTTTGGGAATAATTATTATTTAAAAAAAAATGATGATAACTTTTTTTTTTCTCCTTTGAATAAGATTTAGCTTGATTTTAGGAGAAAATGTGGTACATTTTCTTGAAAGTGGGGGGGGGGGGGGGCCATTGTGAGGATCTTATTCAAATTAGTTCTTTTGTGAGCCCATGTAAGTTATGCGAGGATCGTATTCAAATTAGATGTTCTTTTGTGAGCCCAGTTATGAACAGGTGCTTAAATGTAGATTTCCACTTCACTAGATGAATAGGTAAGTGTATTCAAGTGTACACAATAGCTAGGTTCTGTCAGGTGTATAGAATTGCAGACTCTTTGTATGACACATTTTCATTTGTGTGTGCTAGTCAAAATGCACATGGCAGCTCACTTTGATATTTGATCCTGAAGAGAGAGGCGATCTGTGTTACAGTTTTTGGGGGTATTTCCAAGGAAAGGAACCGGCCGTGGTGTGGTGCCAACCCAGTGCATGCTGAGACTGTTTCCCCTCTTCTCAATGCCGAATTGTAAGTAAAGTACATTTTTATACATCATTGCATGTAAACCTACAGTGTATGTCATTTTTATATGGACAAAATATGGACATTTAAAGAGGATAGATATGAAGCGGTTTTATTACCGAATGATATGTATTTTTTTGTTTGGCCGAGTCTTTTAAAATATGGATATTTTTGCTAATGTTGGAAACTTGATGTAATACAAGTTGTATTTTGCGTTTTCGTGTTAATTTTAGGACCTATGCCACTAAGATTCCGGTCTTTTATTAATTTAGACGGCGGTCAACCTCGGCCTACGTAAAGTCAACCTCGGACTACATATAGGGCAACCTCGGCTAGCACAAAGTCGGGTGTTTGACGGTCATTTAAGAGTTATCTTCAACCAGATCAACGGGGCGCATCTCTAGCTTTCCACTATTCAGCTAGGGCAATCACTTGCCGTCGCTACTGATCAACCCACGTTGGTCGTTGCAGTCGTCGTATAGCTTCATCGAACTATAAACGTTAAATGAACTCAGAGAAGACAAACATTTATTTAAACTTCATTGAATGCCTGTATCCTATTTACAGATACTTATTATTTTGTAAACGACAATAATATGATGTGTTCTATTTGAGCAAGGATATTTGTAATATCCTCCTTGATTTGAGTTAACATTAAATGTTACATTCAACCTATATTTCTGGAATCCTTTGGTAGTATTATTCAGGGTGGTTAAGTAGCCTATTCTAGATGAATGAGCTTATACAAACGGGCTATCCACGTGACACTGCTACAGGTGTGACTAAAAAGTGACAATTGAATAAAAGGCCAGACTTTAAGCCACACAATATAGACAACACAACGGCATTTACAAATGCAAAGTTCTTCTAAGGTCAAGTCATTACACATTCAAGTTGTGTGTAACCCCCCCCCCCCCCCCAAAAAAAAACAAAAAAAAAATTAAAAAAATAGGAAAATTTAAAAAAATCACAAATCAACAACAAAAAATTACTGGTATGCTACTCCGAGTTTGACTACCCTTGCATTTATGTGACTTTTTTGCACTAATTCTAAATTATGAAGTGTGCTTTCATAAAGAAATGCAGAGGGCTAGGTTATCTATCCCATCACCTCCCTACATGTATTTCAATAATTGTAATCTATTAGTGCCATATTCAGGGGCATGTGCCTTCTGCCCCTGCCCCCCCCCCCCAAAAAAAAAGTTTTTACCTTGTATATATTTCCATCTCAAAATTGTTCACCAAGTCAAATGCTAAATATGGTAAATGCATACATGTACATGTACATGAACTTGTGTATATTTAAAGAGATGGTTTATTGATTTTAAACTTGACTGAATTTGGTATCATTGCAATTAAAAAATTACACTGAGTAAAATCATTACATTTGTGTAACTTGTACATTCGAGCGAAATTTATAAAAGTTGATTGAACTTGACGAAAAATCAACCCCAAAACATCGTAAAACAGCTGATTTTTGAAGTGACGTCACAATATGAACAGCGGGCCGCTCAGCTGAAATGATTGACGACGGTGCGAGATGCAGTTTGCGTGCGATTCACATGTATTGCATTGAATCTCGAGTACCGTAACCATTTATCCCGGCCCCCCCACTCAGGTTTCGAAATGACCGCATGCGTGTTGCCAAAATGTCCGGTAAAGGGGTACTTTTCGTGCGACAAAGTCCGGCCCGAGAACTGTAAAATAAGGGGTGTATTTGACTTTTCACCCGGAGATTTCTTTAAAAAGGGGGTGTTTTTTCTTTTTTTCTCTCATCTCTTTGGACTCCTGAGAAATTATTCCGAATTTAGGGGGGTACATTGAGCATTTTTCCTGATTTAGGGGGGTCTCCAAGGCAGGAAAAGCCCGCGAAAAGCCAGCGAAAGGGGGGTTCGGAAATGTTGGCAGTCCTCAGATAGGGGGTGCTTTCAAAAAGAGGGAACGAGCATATGCGTACCCTAAATAACACTGAGTGGGGGGGCCGGGCCATTTATACCTAACGCTGTTTACCTTCATCAAAATCCCCTGGAAATATGGATATGGACGAAAACATACTTGATTATTCTCCAGAAGGCTCCTCCATGGCATGGTTCTGGTTCTTAATCTGACGTTAGTCTAGCTAAATGGTATATAACTTCCAAAAAGCGAGTGAATATATTGTCGATGTAGCGTTCAAGTTTCCCGTAGCTAGTAGCTGTGCAAGCGTACTCTGTGCATGTACTATGTGTGCAATACACTGACCTCTATATGCGTGCATCACATCTAGCGCAGCTTGCTAGCCAGCCTAGCCCGTAGCCCGGCGCTCGAGCTAGCCGTAAATCGGGAACCGGACTGATCTGTTTCTCTCGGTTAATCAGTTCCTATACGACTTAATTTATCAAAAATGTAAATTAATCAGCCTAATCACACATTTTTGTAATGAATATCTGGACTATTCTATGTCAATTTGTCGCCTATTTTACTCCAAAAGAGTCGTTAGGTCAGCATGCCAAATGTCCTTTGCCTTCCCAGATCAGACACATACACGCTGAAGTGCCCTCAGAATATGTGATTATTTTTCCGATTTTTATGCTCAAATGTGACGGAAAAAAAAAATCAAACAAACATTTATAGAAAGTATCATTTATTCAGTGTATCTCATTCAAAATGCCCAAAAAGAGGAAATATCACCACTGGCGGTAAATATACAAACAACGTTAATCCATATCTGAAGATTGCAATGGGTATCCAACATTGTCCCGAATGTGTGATGTAGGTTGTTCATATTGTGACGTCATCATTTCGCATGTAAAATAACGCCGTCAATTCACTTAGTGAGTGGGTTCAGGAAAGGGTAACAAAATTGCATTTAATTTATTCCTCACAACAGTGAGGGCTTCAAAAGTAATTTGCTCATTTTGTTAATGTTCTCAGCAATCTGTAGAGGTGTAATTTGCCCATTTTCCACATTTCAATGAGCCATCTCTTTAAAGATACTATGTCCCTTTTGCAGCCAACATCAAATTCTGTAGAACTTTGCAGGAATTATGAATATGTCATGTATGTCCTATCTGTGAAATCTAAACACTAGCAGTGTCCTAATATTCAAATTATGCAAGGAAACCTGTTTACTTGCTAAACTTCACTGTCAGACACTAATTGAGTGACTGACTGGCTTTTTTCATCTTTGGTAATAACATACATAAAATGAGCTGTAAAGGGTACATGAGCATTTGTCTACATCAATAACCCACTTCTTGTAATGGCCAAAATTAAACTAATTGAATCTTTGCGCAGCATAAAACGTACGACCATTCGGTACAATGGTCTGAAAAATCAGACTATTACTTACTGGCTCTATAGCTCCTAAGTCGATTCGACAACTAATAGTCGTTATTTTCCCACTTAAAGACATTTTCAAGCCCCCTTTTTTTAGATGTTCCTTGTGGATTTACTGTATTCAAAATATGAGCTTCAGTTATTACTTCTACAAAGAATTATTGCAATTAAAATATATTGCTTTAAGAAAGGCTCGCCTAGAACCAAAGTCCAACATAGGTTTTGTATAGGCAGGGTTCGTTTAATGTTGCATTATGTGGGAGTGTCGTGGTCGAGTGGTTTAAGGCGCTTGACTTGAAGATGCGAAGGTCGAGGGTTCGAATCCCGACACGGCACTAATATCCTTTGGCAAGATATTAACCTGCGCTTGCTACTCTCCACCCAGGTGTTAAATGGGTACCCGGTAGAATGCAACCGTCATTGTTTGTCAAACAGTTTTTGAGCATCATGTAACGCCTGGCTGGAATGCTCCCCAGGGAGTGGAGATTGTGCACACGTTGTGTGCAGGCAAGCACTGAATCCAATGACCGGGGTAATAGAAGTATATTTGTAAAGCGCTTAGAGACATTTGTATTAAGCTCTATATAAAAATTAAATATTATTATTATTATGTTAATGTTATCCTTTATTTTCTTCATACTCCGTTTACTTATAGAATGCCAAAGAAGGCCATTAAGTCGGCGTTAAAAAACTGTATAAATGTGAGTGAACACGTCAGTTGTCATGACTTTTATATTGTGTTTCAGATTCGCTATGATGGTATGGGTACTGAGTTAGCAGATATCAATGGTACACTTAAAATGGCGATGAATCATCAGACGTTCTACTGGTTTGTAGATACACACATGAACAGCGCTACCTGCAGGTCAAAGTTCATACGAACAGAGGTAGGAAATTTGAAAATTATCATTATTTCCAATTTTGCCTTATAAATTCCCTTCTAATTTATTTATGTATTTATTATTTATTCAAATATATTTGGAGGTGTCATGGTACAGTGGATACATCTCCGGACTGTGGATCACATGGTTTGCTGTTGAGTCTCGCCGAGTGTGACTATGTAGATTTAATGGTTATTTTGTTACTTTGGATAATAGCTGCATTTTGATAGAATTAATGCATACATGTATACATTCCCCTTTTTATTTAATCCTGTTGTACTTGACAAAAGGTTAGAGTCTTTATTTTCTCATTCTCCCCTTTCATGCTCCTCTTCTTCTTCTTTCAGATAATGTGTTGTTGTTGTTCATTTGTATTTTTATGGTTTTGTTTTGTTTCATGCCTTCTTTCATAGAATTATGTCTCTCTATTATCAAGTAACCAAATGAAAGAATAAAAATATAAATGAATGTACTTGCGATCAATCATAAGCCAAACTTGTTCCTCAAAATAGGCTCTACATACATGTATACTTACTCATTTATATAGGGAAGAATGTGGATTAAAATTGCTTTTTGTTATTAGAAGATTTATGTATTAAAATGATTTAATTATATTTGTGCTCCAAATACTTGACTATTAAGCTAATTGTTCAAATTCTTTTGGAAAATAGCCCTACTCAAAATAAAATTGTCTAAAACTAGTAAAAACCTAGTACCACAGAAAAATAATTTGTTGCACTTTTTTCAATTCTGAACATATTTCCCATCTATCTTTTGTTCCAAATCCTTGTCCTAAAAATGTGTTTATTGTCTATTTAAAAAAAAAATCTTTAAGAAAATAAAAGACTTTTTTTAGTTTTCTAGGAAATACCATAAAAAACATACTTTGTGCATGTCAAAAATAACCAGGGTAGAACAAAACTCATTATACAGTTTATGCTCTTAATGTGTGTTCCTCATCAACAGATGAAAAATTGTATTTTATTTCCTCTTTAAAGGTACTATGTCCCATTTGCAGGCCAAAAAAATGAAAAGGTTAATTTCCAACGGCATTTGAAAGATCTTACTAATTTAGAACTTCCCTAAAAAAGGTGGGACTCGAAAATGTCTCCAAGTGGGAAAATAAGATTCAATCAGTTAATTTTTGGCCATCACAAGAAGTCGGTTATTGATGTAGACAAATGCTCATGTACCCTTTACAGCTCATTTTATATATGTTATTACCAAAGAGAGAAAAAAAGCCAGTCAGTCACTCAATAGTGTCTGACAGTGAAGTCATTTGTAATGAGAGGATTTTTATTTCCCCTGAAGTATGCAATTATACATTTAGTCTATTGATCTAAAAACAATGATTTATAATTTCTTCTCACAAATATTGAAGTGCAGATAATGGGTCGAATAACCTTTTATATGCATGTTATTCTTATTAGGTGGTCTGTCGATGACAGATCACCTATTGATTTTGTTAGATTTTTTTTTCTTTATTTATTTATTTTTATTTATTTATTTTTATTTCTTCCGTACACTTTTTTGTGCACACGTTTACTCGAAATCGACAAGGTCAATTTCCTTTGAATTTCTGTCAGTCATCAGGCCCTTTAATATCAAGTTCCCGAAACCTTTTTCAAGTTCATGGGGTCATCGTGACTTCATCCAGGCGCCATTTTGTGAAAATCAGGTCATTATCATATCTCAATAACGAGTAATCAAAAATGAACCATATTTAGTATACATCAACTTCAGGTCAAAGGTCAACTAAAAATGTCAACAAAATCTGTGCGCGCACCTCGACGCGCATCAAAATTTTATAATGCTCCGATTCGTCCCAAATTAATTTTGCATACGTTTCAGGCCATTTTAAGCATTTTGCAAAAAAACGCGCACACGCGCATGCGTACTTGCATTTCGCAACGTAGAATCGCCAAATTTTCTCTGTCATCATATTTGGCACATTTTTTCAAGCATTTTTTCAAGCATTTTGATACCTTGTACACCTTTTTCTGACCATTAATAACGGAATGAGCGTCTGTTAAGATACGCATCCGTGCGTGCGAGCTCTTTTAATACATAACATACATGTGCAAAAACATGCCCATACAAAATTCATTGTAACTCTTCAGAATGGATGGATACCCCCATTTTTTTTCATATTTGGATAGATTATGAGTCGGAGATATGATTTCTAGTCTCATTTGACCCTCAATTAACTCATGACGTCATCATAATGGCCTCCGAACACAAAATTTCAATTTGCATATTATGACGTCAGCAGATTTTTGGAAAATTGATTGTATCTCTGTAAATATTGATCAATTTTTTTTCAATTTTGATATGTTCTACCTGAGAATATTCTCTACAAATGCAGTCACCACAATATTTCATTTTGACAATGGCATCATGGTACTTTTGCGATTCAAGGAGGCATGTCAATTTATCACATTTTGCGTGTATTCTCTATGGGACATGACTTTTTCTCAAAACTGGATTCTACATTCTCGTCTTTCGCGAGCAATATCTCCGTCGTTTTATCTTTATTTACGCTGAGCTTTGAGTATGTTGTAGCTGAGAAAATACGCTATCACTAGTGTGCCCTTTATTTTTCGATCAGATGCCGGGATCATGCTCATATTTCACCTACAAAGTGGGATTTGAGAATTCCTTTTTCGGTTTACGTGTAATCTCTATGGGAAATGTTCTGGTATATCGGTAACGCACTTGACTTCCGACCTTGAGGTCCCTGGTTCGCGTCCGGGCGTCTCTAACAATTTTTTTCTCCACTTTTTTTTCTTTTTGACCTTTCACTGTACCATCTCCTTTGAATATTAAAACATGTAGAATCGCAAATAATGTAATAAACAACCATATTTACTTTATTATTACCCTATTATCACTTGATCCATTACTTTTTGCGTGTAATCCTTACGGGAGATGACTTTTTCTCAAATCTGGATTCTACATTAATGTCTTTTGCGAGCAATATCGCCGTTATTCCAGCTTGATTTTTGTTGATTTTTTAGTATGTTGTAGCTGAGACTTTACGCTATCTAAATGTCCCCTCATTTTTTCAATCAGATGTTATCATGGTCTGTTGATGATGATCATCAACATCACCATGATCATCATCACCATTACTATCCAGAACATCATCATCATGATCATCATCATGATCATCATTGTTTACATGTCTATATAACTTCTCCCTTTTTCAATATAGTAAATATTATAATCTATCATAAGACTTGAAGCAGACCACCTTATTCGTCCTCGTGACGAATTAAATTCTAGTTGATTTTGAACTTTTAGATGCATGAGGAAATAATTTATTTGACTTACAAATTTGCTTTTACAACCTCTGTCGGAAATCTACTTTACCTTTGAATTGAGAGAAATATGTACATGTATTTCTCATCTTGTAAAATATTAGAAGTTTTACAAGTATTATTATTTATTTTTATTGTTGGTAGGTCTGGTTTGGACGACCTCATGATAATATGACAAGATCGCAAGCGTATGAGGAGTACAAAAAGTTTATCTTTACTTACATCAAACTCCTGGACACAAAGTCTACAGAGTAAGTATTGTTGTTGCTGTTGGTTTGCTTTGTTTTGTAATTGACACAGCATTCCTGTATTCCTTTGCAAAGCATGAATGGCCTATCTAATCAGAACATTTAATTGCACAGCTGAGAATTTTGTGGTGAACATGAACTTGTTTGAAATATTGATAGATGTATCCTACAATGTGTGGTACAAAACAAGTTAGAATTTGAAGCATTTCAATTCAACACTGATCGATTCTTGACCCAGATGTAGTAAGTGTGATCTGGCAGGATTATTCCACTGAATGAGGCTGTCAGAATTAAAAGCCTGGGTAATAATTCACATTTGAATGAAATAGAATAGTCTAGGCAAATGTACTATTAATGATTTAGATAAACAATGTTAAAAAAATGATTAAGCAAAATGCTTATTGGTTGTATTCAATATGGATTAATACTTCAAATGAGATAAATACTAGTGATAGATCTTTGTTCCCTTAAAATATTTCCATTATGCAGCAAAGTTGATGTCCTGTACGGTGGTACAGAGATCTTTGATCAGGAGGTTTCGATGACCATCTACCATGACATCCTCCTCTCCATCCCGACCTTTGTCGCCATCTTTGTTCTCCTATTTGTCTTCACATCCTTCTCTCTCTGGCTGACGATCTGTGGTCTTCTGAGTATCATATACAGCTTCTGTCTGGCCTACTTCTGCTACCATGTCTTCTTTGGTATTGAGGCACTCGGCCTCCTCAACGTTGTCTCTGTTTTTGTGATCATTGGAATAGGTAAGTGGAAGATTGCAATCATCGTGTTTCAACTCACTCAGGACAGGAATTTTTATTGGCTAAGCTTTTTTTTCTTCCCCCTTTTTAGTAGGTCAAACCTTCTTTTCACCCTGTACATTTTCTTCGGTCATGCATTGAAAAATAGATGCACAATGCAACCATGAACACAGAAAGCACCCTTTTATTCTAGTCATCATATTTTCTGCCATTATTTCAAGGACAATCCTGTACACTTAGGTAACATGAGATTTATGTCTTGCCCTAATGAATTTTAATGGAACAGAAAAATATTGTTTATTGTTTCTTTAATGATATAAATGTCCTTGCATTGGTTGTTATTATACAAATAAGTGGGTCGGTAGGAAATGTGAGCACAAAGTAACTTTGAGCATGCACACAATTCCACCGACCCACAAAATCAAACTGGGTATCATCTGTTTTATAGAATGGACTTGATTTTTTAAATAAATAACAATTACCGGATGCATGAAATCATTTCACCGGACGCATGAAATTTTTTACCGGACACATGAAACCAAATGACCTATTTCTGCATGCCTGAAATGCAATTTTGTTTGTCTAAATATAGATCTAGATATAGAAAAATTAATTAAAAAGTTGTTAGTGCAATGGATGTAAACCAATTATTACCTTAAAGGTAATACAAAGTTTTGGTATGGGGTAATGAATTTGGTTCAAGTGAACATATTGGAAGCAAATGCGGTCCTACAATATTCAGTGATCGTTGTCGCGGTTGGAATCGAGTCTAAAGTTATGAAATTATAAATAATAAACTCTTTATGTGGTATAGCTCCCTCTCAAGGTCAAGATATTAAGTAAGCTATAAAACAATGTTTCTTGACTAAAATCGACCGATTAGATATTCCCGTTTGGAAATTATATATCACAACTACATATTCTGAGATTTTCATTGTCGCTGCTACAATTGTACGGCCGTAGCTGAGCTATTTGAAATTTATCAAAATTTACCGGGAGCACCGGTAAATTTTTATATTCAATTTTTCTCGAAAGCAGAAGTGTTTTAGAGGCTAAATTTTCTAGTGCTTATAATACATCCACAGGGGCATCCAAATATATCAAAATTGTAAAGAATCACTATCCACCCAATTTTTGAAGTTTCCCCCAATAAACTGTAGTGTTATGAAAACTGTTTGGCAAACGCAAAATTTGGTTTCGATTTCCAATCATAAATATCTTGATAATCAGACGGGTGATCGGCTTGTAAAAGTCATGGGGTTCCTGACTGACCTAAATGTTTATAATTATCATTGTAGCATGAGCTAAATCCAGGATTTTGTTTCAGAATCTGAGACAAAGTTACCAGATCCCTTTAAAGATGCGAATAGTTTGCTTTGTATCAGTGAAGAGCCAATCAGTCAAACGCTATGGTCTCAACCCGCCTTGTATCTTTTTGCATATATATGCATGTCCACAGTTGCATTTGGGTGGAAGGCCACCTTGTACCACAGGCACATCCTTTTTACGAACCCTTGCACCCTCCTCAAAAACATTTTTCCCCTTTACCTGCAAGAATCCCTCATACCCCCGGTGCAGGTTACTTGCAACTGACGTGCGATATCTTACAGCTCCATATGGCTGTATTGCTTAGGACCTTTTGCAAGAAGCCCTTGCAAAGCTTACAAAGTAGTACAATGGCTGTATGTGTCACTTGCGTTGATCAAAAATTGTAGCCACATGTATGTACAGATTATTGGAAATGTCACAAAACCTCCAGGCACTTGCATTTCTGCAAGCCTTCCAAAACATGTGCAGACCTTGTGTTTGACATATGGATTGTATACGAAATCTGTTTAAAGAGCAGATGCAGTGAGTTAAACTACCTACATGTAGCTGTTATGGCCATGGCTGTACAGGGACCAAAGCTACTGATTATGGCTTTAAGTAGTGTTCTAAACAGTTGGCTTGTCCGTGTGGAGATATGAGGCTTTTCATAATATATCCTTTGCCACCTCTTTGCCCTTGGTTAATGCTATTAATCTCTAGTTACTTGCCTTTCTGTTATTTGATACAATTTACTGGTATGTCATTGTATATAATTGATGTCCGGGCGCTTATTTGAACTCGCATAAACTGTATCATGATTGTGAGCTTATATTGCAACAGTGAAATAAAAATTCAAGGGAATTGTCATGGTATAGCGGTTCATTCACTCGACTTTCAACTCAAGTTTTGAGGGTTTGGATCTCAGCCTGTCACTCACATCTTTTAGCAAGACATTAATCCACATCTCCCACTCTCCTCCCAGGTGTTAAATTGCTACCTGGCAGGATAATTCCTTGAAATGCTCTGCGCAATGATAACGGCTACCATAGCTAAATCCAGGGTAATAATATCCAAACTTCCTTGGAAGCGTGAAGGACGTTATCATAATGTGATATGTGCTATACAAGACTTTTTTTAATTATTGTTATTATTAGTAATTAAAATATTGATTAACTTCTGCTGAATGTTCATAATTTTATCAAAATGACAATGTCTTTACCAGTGTTTTAACTCAAACAACAAAATTGATTTTATTTTGCTTTGGTCATGCACTTGATATTTACGCAGTGTTTATGCTGGGTTCTCAAGTACATGAAGTGAGTTTGGTGCATGGAAGATTGAATACTGCTACAATCTAATTCTGAGGAAAATTGTCCCTCTTTTGGAACTATACAAATATGTTGCCATTACTGATACTATATGTTTGTATTATTATAAAATGATAGTGATTATCATGTTTTTGAAAAATAACCAGAGAATGATGAGTTTGTTGGAGAAAAGAAACTGAGGACAAAATGAGTAAATCTGAGGTTAAGATTAGGTAACTCAAGCTCCCCTAAGAAGAATACTATTTCATTTGCAGATGAGGCTTCCCTGTTTGAACTCAAATCAAATTAAATCATATCATAATTACTGCATTTTTGGTATCATCCTATTCCATTCTCTTTCAGGTGTAGATGATGTGTTTGTATTTGTCAACACATTTCGTCAAGCTGACTCAATCAAAGACCCTGCCCTCAGAATGGCTCATACCATTACTACAGCGGGGGGTGCCACTTTTTTTACCTCCATCACAACAGCAGGGGCATTTGGAGCCAACATGGCCTCACAGGTATGTGTGCTGCTGTACTGGTTTTTGCATGTTTTTTTATTTCTATCTTTCTCTCTCTTTGTCTCTGTCTCTCTATATATATATATCCACCTATCTGCTTTTTATCCCCTCGCCGACTAAGTCGGAGGGGATATGGCACTGTTTTTTTAAAACTATGACCAAATAGCTAAATGGCCCTTTGAGAGCCTGAATATTTTCAAAGATAAAGAATTAGAAATCAATTACAACTTTTTCTTGTAGCGTGGACCTAGATTGACCTCCCATAGCTTAATGAACAATTTTCAACATTGCTTTATGTGCATGAGGTATCCCTGAACAGCCAATTGTTTACGGAATTTTGTAACAAAATTGACATACCTTTTTGGTTGAAGCCGAAAAAATATATACCCACAAACAATATGTTTTTTTTCTATTGATGATTAATGAGCATGGGTGGATCTTAAAGAAAGTTAACAGTAATCTGAATTAACTCCTGTATTTTGATGGAACAGTGCAATTGAAAATGGTGTTCCGGACGTTACATTTTCTGTAAACAATGTAGACCCTCATTTAACCCACTAGAACAATAAATTAATGAGATTGTTTATGGTTTGAATAAGCTTATTAGTTACTCCAAGTCATTAAATTAAAAGAAAATATAATTTAATTGTAGTAGCGCTTATATTAGAAATATACTCAAAATTTTAAAAAGTTGTCTCATTTTCCGTAAACAATTTTGTAACGTCCGAAACAACTTTCAATTTGAAGTAGCAGAAAATATATGAACTGCAGGACCTATCTTTCGTAACATTTTGTTAACATTTCATGGCGGCTACCCACCAAAAAAAAGAAATTTAACAGTTGTAACGTCCGAAACAAAAAATACCAAATAAATGATGATAATCCATATTTGAGGGTATCCGGAGTGAATAAATCATTATGAAATAAGTTATTATAAGTCTTAACACAAGTCAAAACACAAATAAGGTCTTTCAAATCCAATAATTTTGTGTAAGCTCAAAAAGGGTGTTTTGGACGTTACACTATTTGATTGTTAACACATAGTTTGCAAATTTCAACTAATTTTCGATCATATGTGCGAGTTACCATTTCACAATGCACACTCCTGTTAAAAACACTAATTTGATAATTTCATTCAGATCTAAATATAAAAATATGAAGAAATATGATGCAAAAAATCAGATTTTCCGTAAAATATCTGAATTTTCTGCAAAATTGACTTATAAAACATAAAATATTGAAGCCACACATTGTGATGCAAGGCATGGCTGGCTGCTTTAGTATATCTTTAATTGTAATTTATCAGAAAAAATCTCAATAAAAGTGACTCATAAAAAATATTCAGCCATTTTAACAGCACTTTCTGGTATGCTGTTAGCACGTTTCGGATGTTACATTCAACTGTTAACACACATTTTCATACTTTAACTAGTTAAAATGAGGGGCAAAGATAGATGTGAGAAAAGCAAATTTCAATTTTTCAACCTCTCCTCTTGCTATTTACATTGCTGTGTGTTTGCAAATCATCAGGTTTTCATTTTTACAGAGGTTGTTCCAAATTACGTCATATAACCAAAGATTGTATGGTCAATCTAAACTATTTGGTAGGTTACAAAAGCTCAAAATCACCCACTTAAGCATTACCCAGTGTACATGTACATGACACGGGTATGATACAGGTATATAAAGTTGATAAAATCAAGCAAATTAAAATGTTCTTCTAAAAATTTATGGGAAATATGGATTTTCATTTGAAAATACCTTTTAAAAAGGGCATGTATAAAAGAAAAAGACATTACCTTAATACCTTATTTAATGATCCTAAACATATACATGTAGTATCTTCCTCAAATGTTTGCATACATACAAATTGTATAAGCTAGTGTGAAATATAAATGGGCTGTCCGTTTGGTTTGGTTTTTTTTTTTCCTCTACGAAATGTCAAAGTTGGGGGTGCGGCGCTGCGGCCTTATCGCCGACAAATACGGACATATTTTTTGGTCCCAAAAAATCGCAACAACTCATATAAAATTTAAGTAGCCCTTACATTTTCATAATTTTAACAAACGAATTCGTTTTCACTGGGTGCCTGCCGTAGCAAAAATCAGATTTGACAAAAGACTTAACTCCGTTTCGTTGACAATCAGCCATGCATAAAGACTCTCGTCTACGGCTGATTGTCAACAAAATGGAGTTAAGTCTTTTGTTAATTTCGTTTATTGATACGGCAGGCAGCCAGTGAAAACGAACTCGTTTAATAAAATTATGGAAATGCAAGCACTACTTTAAACAAACAGAACTTTGTTATTCCTGGCTCATTTTTCTTGATTGAGGTATCATATGAAAGAGCAGAAAATGAACTTTCTAGAAATATGAATTTTTCTTTGAAATTCAGATACCGCCCGCCAAATTACTTTTTGGTTTCCTTCCTTCAAATGGATTTTAATCACTCATGCGTAAAATATGCATCACGTGAGTAGCATCAACTGAAAGAAGAGACTCTAAGCTTTCCAAATATGTATCATTCATTAATTATGGTTGTGATTAAGTTATGATAAAACATCGATACTTCTCGGTTTCGTTTTTTCTGGGACGCACTGTACAATGTAGTAACCCTGCCGTCAGTCCTTCCTTCCTCCCTTCCGTGCGTGCGTCCGTAAAAAATTTGGTTTCCGATCGATAACTTCAGTAAAGTTTGACAGATTATAACTTCAGTAATAATTGACAGATTTTAATGAATTTTATATGAAGGTACATGATATCAAAATACAGGCTAAGTTCGATTTTGGAGTAATGTTTGACAAATTTTAAAGTAGATATTCATTGATTTAAAAAAAAACTTTATTTTCATTATTGCAAAGTTGAAACTTTGATTCGACAAGGTTTTCAAAATTTAATGCTTGGAAGTATTCAAAGTAATGATTATTATAAATTACAAAATGCTTAAATACAGCCCCGGCATAGCACCTGAAGAGCTCTCCAAACGCTACTGAGATGTGTGAGATCACAGTATGGACATGATTTGCACAAGCAGACAATGTCCCATGACATCTCACACATTTCCAGTGCCTGTGTTTTCATCTTCTTTTGAGTTCTTTCTCTTACTTCACTACCGTCAGGCTAAATGTATAATCAATTGTCTCACTCTAAACCCCGCACATGGTTTTATTTGATGACAAATGCAGCGATACTAAAAAATAAAGGAATCTGTCGCTTACAAACAAAATAACACGCCGTTGTATTTTCAGCTGCACACACCGTGGTATGTTCGGCGTTTCAAGAGGGAACAAATGCCGTCCTTAATATCATTCCGGGGGTTTTTCAATTTGAAAGTCTGGTTTCTTTGATTGTTAATTAACCCCTATGCTGTGTATTTACAAGCAAAAGATTTAAGTTTAAGAATTGGGTCATATCCCCTTTTGAATGGTTTGACATGCCATTACATTTATATACACTAAACTCATTGGCCCGAATTCACAAAGCAAGGTTTGAGCTCAAACCTCCTTTTGTTTCGCCAAACCTCCTTTTGTTCTTTACAAACCAGGTTTGTAAAAAACGCGTAAAACGCGTCATATGACGTACGTAAACCAAGGTTTGAGCTCAAACCTCCTTTGTGAATTCGGGCCAAAATAATTTGACAAATAATAGCTTTGCAATTATGTTCATTCTTTATGGGATGTCGTCTGCTTGGGCAGTATTGGTCCATATAGTGACGTCATTAAAACATTGTTATTTTCCCGGCGAATCTCTCGTATATCCCAGCTGCTATGGAGGTGGTTGTATTTCTATTTTTATAAATCACCCGATATGTAGTTGACCTAAAACTTGTATGATGGCCATCTGTTAGCCTACCAGTTCTAGTGATACATTAGTTGACATATTTGTGATTTTCTTTGAATTTCACCTTTAATGAAATTTAATATGAAGGTACATGGTATCAAAATACATGTACAGCCTAAGTTCCATTTCTGAGTATGTAGGTCAAAGGTGAAAGGTCATAGCTCATTAAATATGCAAAAACACCTAATTATATATGTGAAAATGTGGTTAACTTCCTTGCCTAGTAATATAATAGTATAGTCCACAATGGAGGTAACTTGTTCATGGAGGTAACTTGTTCAGACGTATATAGGCCATTTGTACCCTGCGAGGGGATGCTACCCTTTTGCGTTGACTTGTTATGATCTATTCTATGAAATTCTACTCTTGAAACTATGGAAATTTACCTCATCTGTGAACCAAACACCTGGTTAATGCCAATTTGTCATTGTTCTATTCTTTACAGATTCCAGCCATTTATGACTTTGGTTTATTCATGATGCTTCTTGTAGTCTTCTGTTGGTTAATGGTGGTTATGATAATGCCGTCAGCTCTTAACATCTGGTCCCGTGCTCTCAACTGTGAACTTTCTTTGTAAGTACTGGGTAATGTAATCTTTCAAACTAATTGCCTCCTTGCTCAGTTTGTATTAGCAATCCCTACACATTTATGTTTGTGTGCACCCCACTGTTAGTTATGAAGACCCCAACACCATCAAATATTTTTTTCTTTCTTACAAAAATTTTGTCTAACTGTTCTTTTTATTCGTTCATGCGTTTGCCAACTTCTATCAAGATCAGTCATACAGGAAGGCTGGTGGAAAGCCAGTTCTATCAAGATCAGTCATACAGGAAGGCTGGTGGAAAGCCAGTTCTATCAAGATCAGTCATACAGGAAGGCTGGTGGAAAGCCAGTTCTATCAAGATCAGTCATACAGGAAGGCTGGTGGAAAGCCAGTTCTATCAAGATCAGTCATACAGAAAGGCTGATGGAAAGCCAGTTCTTTCAAGATCAGTCATACAGGAAGGCTGGTGGAAAGCCAGTTCTATCAAGATCAGTCATACAGGAAGGCTGGTGGAAAGCCAGTTCTATCAAGATCAGTCATACAGGAAGGCTGGTGGAAAGCCAGTTCTTTCAAGATCAGTCATACAGGAAGGCTGGTGGAAAGCCAGTTCTATCAAGATCAGTCATACAGGAAGGCTGGTGGAAAGCCAGTTCTTTTAACCCTTCTATCAAGATCAGTCATACAGGAAGGCTGGTGTAAAGCCAGTTCTATCAAGATCAGTCATACAGGAAGGCTGGTGGAAAGCCAGTTCTATCAAGATCAGTCATACAGAAAGGCTGATGGAAAGCCAGTTCTTTCAAGATCAGTCATACAGGAAGGCTGGTGGAAAGCCACTTCTATCAAGATCAGTCATACAGGAAGGCTGGTGGAAAGCCAGTTCTATCAAGATCAGTCATACAGGAAGGCTGGTGGAAAGCCACTTCTATCAAGATCAGTCATACAGGAAGGCTGGTGGAAAGCCAGTTCTTTCAAGATCAGTCATACAGGAAGGCTGATGGAAAGCCAGTTCTATCAAGATCAGTCATACAGGAAGGGTGGTGGAAAGCCAGTTCTTTCAAGATCAGTCATACAGGAAGGCTGGTGGAAAGCCAGTTTTTTCAAGATCAGTCATACAGGAAGGCTGGTGGAAAGCCAGTTCTTTTAACCCTTCAAATCCATTGGGAGCCTGGTGGATATCTGGAGACTGGTCCTTGGTCTGAGTAGGAGTTTGACTTGTTGAACGGTATTAAAGCCCATCCATATAAAACATATTGACAGGAAGAATAGCTTGCTCCTGATATGTCTATTATAAAAAGCATGAATATTTTCCTACTTTGTGTACAGAATGCAGAAATTCAAGAACAGGAAGTCAGGCAGCCCAAGCCGTCGTCACGATACCAGCCTCTATCGAGTCCTGGCCCAGTATGAGAACCAGAGTGAGACCAGGCTACCAGCCCTGGAACCATGTCGTCAAGGAGTTAACGAGGTCCCAGAAAACCATGTCCTCGATGATAGCGATATACCTTTGTTAGACCTTGAGGATGAACCTGCAGAACATGGTGAGCATATTTGTCTAGTTTGTCCCCCTGATAGGACTGAAATATGTAGGGCCTATTCCTCAGATATCAGTGATGTACACATACCAGATCTTGCATGATCTGTCGTCTGGGATTAATTCACTTGTTAATACCATGTAAACATTGCTGGGTTATATGAAAGAGAAAGTACTTTTTAGGCAAGTTGATTGTATTGATTAATACATGCATGTATTAAGACGTTAAGAGACTATGATCTATTTTGTATTGAGATTGAGTGGTGTTGAAGATCGGGTCTCCATTTTTTGCCATCACTTTAATGATGATGATGATGATGGTGATAGTGATGATAGTGGTAAGGATGATGATGGTGGTGGTAGTAATAATGATGATGATCATGAGGATGGTCATGAAGATGATGATTTACTGTGATATTGATCTTTTTAAATCTTTGCTTTGCTCCTTGGATCAGGCCTGTTGACCGATGATGAAGATGACATTCCTCTGCTGGAGATAACGTCCATCCCTGCTCTAGTACCCCCTAGAGACACCAAAGAATCAGCTAGTTTGACTGCTGCTCTTCAGAAGATGCTTCATACATTCATAGCCAAACCTGTTATGAAAGCTAGATGGGTTTTTATTGGTAAGGTCTTTAGGTTGGTGGATTCAGTTCCTGGGAAGCAAAAATTATTAGCATCTTGTTTCAAACTGATATGGAATTGTAATGGATAGACTATCTCAATCACGACATCATTGTACCTTTCATTATGTGGTCAATTACCGGTATGCAAAAATGTGGGTATTTAGTTAAATACATATATAGACCCTTTAAACATAAACCTAATCAAATCTTTGGATGTTTCTCCTCAGAACTTTTATACAATCCATTCACTTCAATATTTCATAAAACATCTCGATGTAGGTAGATCCCCCTATGCATAATGTTCATCAATATGTCATACAAGTTCCAGACAAGCTTTGTGGTCATTCTTTCCAAGTTTTAAAGGGACTTTGCATGGATTATGTGGGGGGGGGGGGGAAGTATTTGTATATTGTCATATTTCGATGTACACATTCTGACATATCTTTCACTAACGTTATCTTGTTAATTTTCACAGGGATATTCTGCATCATATTTTGTGTCACCATCGTCCTTGTATCCCGCATCAAGCCCGCCAGTCGTCCTCCAGCGCTCTACCAACCCAACACCAACCTCCAACGACTTCTTGATCTCGCCTACAACTTCAGCGGCAAAGACATCCGCTGTACCGACTGCTCAGGCTTTGACCAGGGGGATTTGCACCCTGTTATACCAATCCCCAATGTGCCGGTGGAAGTCCCGGGGATGCTGAGTCCAAATCCAGTCTTGCCCACCCATCGGCCAGAGACCACCCTTTGGCCTCCATCAGAGCCCCCAATGATACCGACGGATGCTGGGGGTGGTGGTGATGGAGGAGTAGGAGGAGGTGGGGATGGGGGTGGAGGAGGTACTGTCGTCACCATTCTGGGACCCCCAGGGCACCAGACTCCTCTTACTACTACCAGTTATTCTGGGAACTCTCCTACTCCACCACCTGAAAGTAAGTTCTAAAAATAACATACTCCTGTTACATTCCTAACAAATCTTGTTTTCTGTTGTGAAATACCCTAATGTTCTTCCACTAATATAATATAGCATTGATTGATTTGTAAATTTTCACTTTTAACAGCTAGCTTATGACAACAAATTTGTATGTATTACATGTGCCTAATATTTGTGTTTCCTAAAGCTGTGAATGCACTAAACAAGAAGATTGCAAGAGTGTTTTTTTTTAAAGAGAAAGGCCTGGAATTTTAAACTAAACATATTTTTACAATTTTGTTCATCATTTCTGCTTTGTCAATCTGGATTGTGAGTTAATGGAAACTAAAATGTTACTAAACCGTAAGTTAATCTTAATTTTTGGTAATAATGGAAACTATATTCTCACAAAATTATCATGAAATCGGACAAAACCTTTGGAATTCCTTTTTTCCTTCAAAATGATGATTTCTGTAGTTACTTGGAGAAAAAACATTTTATGAGGGATGAAGCTCAACTTTTCTACAAAGAGAAAAAGCAATCTGTGTTTCGAAGCAATTACAGGGCTGGATGCTTTCTAGACATTTTGAAATATGTTGATGTAATACGCTTAACATTTATGTATCTTATAACTCAAGAGCTCAGTGAATATGCTTAAGACCTTCGTTGTGCACCATTCATTTCAATACACGTTGTAAAGAAAAAGGCTGTGGTTTACCGATCACATCTGAACACATCTGTATTCTATTTCAATTTTTTGTTTGTGTGTGGCTCTCAGGACAGACATGCAAGGATGTTGACTTGGTTTGCAAGTATGGCTCTGTTTGCCTGGAGTCTAATGAATCACAAGGTAGACCTCGCTGCATCTGTAAGACAGATTGCAACCAGTTGAAGATCGATCCTGTTTGCGGGTCGGACGGGGAGACGTATGCCAGCGAATGTCAGATGCGCTCTTATGGGTGCATGGATAAGCGTAAAGTGACTGTTGTCAAGAAGGGAGTCTGTGATGGTTTGTAATTGTAGGGTATCCAATGCATAGAAAACTTTCAACCAAAATTGTGTTTGAAGGAAAGTCTTGTAGTCTTTGGCAAAACTATAGTTTAGAGGCTTGCTTCAATGTTAATATGGGCATTTGCTAATATTGATGCATCACAGTTTTAAAACAGTATAATCTCACAAGATTTCTGTTAGTGTTCTACAATGGCATTACCTACCATTGCCCAAAAAACTAAAAACACTTTGTTTCTTTGTCTTATGAAAGAGGAAAGCTGCAGAGACAATCATGCCATTTCTGTAAAAATGTATATTCTGTTGAGAGTCAGAAGGGTGTAACATCTTACTTATATACTTCACACAGTTATTGCCTTTCTAGTTTTTTCAAAAGATGATACAATTGCAAGACATGGTTATTGAAATGTTATTTTGGTTGCCTGTTTTCTTTGTGTGTTTTGGGTCATTTTGGGTTATGGGCATTAGCATGTTTATTGTACATGTATTTTTCACTCATCTGTAATCATAAGTCATTAATCTTGTCCATAATACATTTTTCTATGGCTTTGTCTCTCTGCAGGCCTTGTCTTATATGTTGTATGTTCTTAAAATGCATGTGTTATATTCCTCAACGATACCCAACCCTGATGTCAGTAGGTATTTGTTTGTGTGTTTGTTTGTTTTATGCCTCTTTATTCATCATTTCATTCTCTTTTGAGTAAAATTTTTGTAAGCATCAAGGTTTCAACCTGTGGAATATGAGTCCCAAAATAAACATTTCTTGAGTCTATTTAAAATACATGTTACTCCAAAATCAAATCATATCCAATAAGTTTTTAAAAATGGCTTTGATTCACTGGCATGTTACAACATATTTCTATAGATGTCAGCCTATAATATACTTGCCTTCAAACTTTATAACTCAGATCTAAATAACTAATATATTACTCATAACCTATAACCCAAACCTAAACATAACAGTGGTTGTAAAGATGTTGCTACAACATTTGTTAACTCTTTTGCAAGCTGCCTTGTTTTGGTTTTTTTTCTCATACTTGTCGAGATACATAATACATATAAATATGAAATAGCTGTGTTGATGTATAATGGTGTGCATGGAACCAATTCAATGGGCTATAGATATGAATCCAACCATGGGATGCTTTGATATGCCTCAAATATTCTTAGCAGACTACATTGTCTTTAATTTCTAGAGATTTCATGCAATAATAAACATCATTGTCATAAAAAGAAACCATGTGCATCCTTCCAAATATTTATCTATGAAGAGTTTTCTGTATATACATGTCATTGTGTTTTTGTTAAGTAGAATCTATTTTTTATGCATTATGTTTTTGGGTTATCCGTACGTCCCGTTTTCGTGATCGCGTTATCTCAAGAACCGATTGATGGATTCCTGCCAAACTTAGATCATGTATATATATAGCAAAGTTAATGAACTGATTAGATTTTGAGGTCACGAGTTCAAAGGTCAAAGGTCACAGGGCTCATTATGTATGCAAAATAGCTTATGATCACATTATCATTAGAATCGATGGACAGATTACCATCAAACTCAAAACATGTATTTATCTTGCAGAGCCAATGAACTGAGTAGATTTTGGGGTCATGAGGTCAAAGGTCATGGGGCTCATTATGTATGCAAAAATAGCTTGTGAACGCCTTCTTATTAGAACTGATTACTATCAAACTCGGGACATGTATGTATCTTGCAGAGACATTGAACTGATTAGACTTTAGGGTCATAAGATCAAAGACCAAAGGGTCATACATGTATATAAAAAATAGCTTGTAATAATGATATTCTGTGAACCTGTTAATGGATTCAATTAAACTTGAATTTGAAAAATTGCTCTATGGCGGAGGCATAATTTTCGACTGCACGCAGTCGAACATCCATCTAGTTTCTTCACTAAATTCTATGTTTGAGTTTGAAACAATGTCCCAACTTTTATCAAGATGTCAGGATTTTCAGTTTCTCATGATGTGATAGACATATTGATTATTTTGCTTAAAGTCAAAAAGGCATATCAGAGCATTACCTCATGGTCATAATAGGATGTAACGTCCCCTTGGGCCTATAGAAACAACTATGCCTCTCATAGCAGTCAGTATATCTATACAACTTATCATAGAGTTCATCTTGTCTATCTTGCTCTCAGAAGACAGATTGTTATTTAAAATAAGGCAGGAGAATGTAAAGATTAAGTCAGCAATTATCATGAGATTTTGAAAAATAATTTGAGATTTTGTACTAGTGATATTGCGAAGTATTTTTTCACATCATTATCACTATATTTTATTTCACCATATTTCAATCTGTAGGGATGATCAACATTCAAGTTTTACAAAGCATATTATCTGGACTCAAGCTTTAAAGCCTTGTTGCAAAAAGTGTGTATGCTCTTCATTTGTAGCTGATAATAAGAATGCATTACAAATCACAAGACAGCTTTTCCAATTACTGCAATTTTTCACTACCTCCTTGCTAACATTGCCTGACACAATTATGTATTGATTAGCCATGTTACTTTTTTTGCTTTTATTGTGAGTATAAGCTACAGATTCTGTGCATCTTTTGTATTTTAATTTGATACATAAGGGGTATCTTAATCACCTACAGTTCCAGTATAAAGTATACCTTGGAAAATATACCTTGGAAGTTGACTTAAAGTTATACAAAACTTTATAATATTTGCCTCTTTGCAACCATGAAGTTAATTATGTTCTATTTGAAAGGCTACACCAACACTTGGGTCAAATTTATTTTTCCTGGATTCCCAAACTTGATAATTTCAACTAGCAGCAATAAAAGAGAATTTCTGTAAATTCTATGAATCAATATTTGCAATACAACCTTCACTGTCAGCATTGAAATCCTTCTTAAATGCTCTCAAACTAAATTAAAATTTATCCACCATATTTTCACACAGGTCCACCAATCATCCCTCCAACTACCGAGCCTCATGGTAGGGGTGATGTTGACCCCTCCTCTCCAGGCAAAGGTTACGACCCCTGCGCCAACAACGTCAAGTGTGGCAATGCAGCTAGCAGGCCAGTGCTCGATGACACAGCTATGGTTTTTCTGGTGTTTGGAATCAAGGGTATCAACAAGACAAATGTTTCTACACACCATGTACTGAATGAAGACAAGGTTAGAAGTGAACAAATTGTTGCATAGGTACAAGGGGTATTTCACCCCCCCCCCTCTCCCCATCTAAAAGATAGAGAGACCTATGGTATTTCTGGTGTTTGTAATACATATCATATAGTGAATAAAGCAGGCCTGATAATTACCCGATTTAAATAGGTTTTCCGATTTTTGTATTTTTTTTCCTGATTTCTTCCAGGTGTTTTTTAATTATTTTTTTTTCTTCCCGATTTTTCCCTCATTTTCTCTTTTTTCCCCAATTTCTTCCCAATTTTCTTACGCAAAAGGGGGGGGGGAGAATGTTGTTAGATGCCATTCCCCCCCCCCCCCCCAAAAAAAAAAAAAAAAAAAAAAAAAAAAAATCACTTTTTTTTTCTCAAGGGGGGGGGGGGGGGGGGGGTGATTGAGGGGAAACCCCCCCCCCCCCCTTTTTTTTTTAGTGCTCACTATACAGAGATGCCAACCAGTACAATAAAATCGTATAAGAGTGAAATACGATATGATGTCACCTCTTAAAATGCGCAACCCGCAACCCCAACAAAAACTTGCTTTATAATTTCTCATTAAATTTTAATGAAAGAGCAAACATTTTACTTGATCGTACTTTTAATACCAGTAAAACATTTTTCTGAAATTTCAATGGCCCAGGGCCCATGTTTCCAATATGTTTCCTCTGTTTTCAATATGTTCACTTTTGTGTAACCATAAACCTAGTTACTGTATATCTACATCACCATGCAAGCCAAAACTTATAAGCAGCATCTATTCCTTAATTGTTGTTAATGATTATAATTGATTTGTAATGCTTTGTTGAAAACAGAAATAAAATTGAATTGAATTGACTCGACATAAAAAAGGAAGAGCGTGTGAGAGAGAGAAAGAGCGAGAGACCCATAGTATTTCTGGTGTGATTGTAGTAGAGGAGACTAATGTTTCCACACCTTATGTACTAAATGAAGATAAAATGAGAAGTGATGATAATTAGTATCATAGCTACAGGAAGAAAGATGGACCCCTTCCACTCCAAAGCTGTTTATTTGGTCAAATAAATCAAATTTACAATTTGTGTAGACATAGACAACGAATTAGTATTTATTCTGTCTCGATACAAAAATATATTATGTGCATTCTCAATTTATTTACATGAAAGATATTTCTTACCCCAGTTAACATTTAAAGAGAAATAAAAAATTCATAGTATAAAACCTAATAGTTTACATGTGCTAATTTTGCCTAAACTTGATTGCAGCCAAACTACTTAACCAAATTTTTTTGGGGGGATAGATGTATCATCATTTAGCTGTCAGAGCCTAGTAATCTACATGGATATATTATGGAATCGTAAGTTAAACCAAGTGCTTTCCCCTATGATCTATTACAAACTGTACTTTAGTGTCATGAGATCATTTAGTACTCAAGCGTGATATCCTACTCATCCTCAGGGCACCGTCATTTATGACCTGGACTTCACGCCTCTCCGCTCTCAGACTGTGGGGGCGCTGTGTAAGATCTGCAAGCTCATCGGTAACAACCAAGACCTAGTCCGCAATGGCGGGGCGGAGTGCTTCCCGACCCAGTACTTCACCACACTTCAGATCTATGGGCTAAGGCTTCCTGACGAATGTAATGACATCCCACGACCTAAGCTCATCGCAGGTCAAGGGTCACATGCAAAAGTTCACATGATTGGTCAGGAGCTTGTCTGGTTCGCCATGGCTTTTGAGTCGGTGAGCATTCCTTTGTAACTTAGAATATTTCGCTGACATAAATTTAATGAGTGGTTCAGACTTGAAAAAAAATTGAATCACAATTAACTGACACACTTTGGCAAGTTGTGAATATTTCATGTTATAAAAAAAGTTTCTGGTTTTTGTCTCGCCTGCATAGCAAAAGCTCGCTTTTCCGGTGACGGCAGCGTCAACATCATTAATTTGTAATATAATTTTGAAAGTATAAGTTCTTATTCAATGAAATTAGCCTATAGGGTTATCAAGCATCATCAAAAACTTAAGTTTTGAATTTGTAATATAATTCTAAAAGTATAAGTTCTTATCAAGTATCCCCAATCATGTGATTAGTCTTTTAGGTGACAAAGTCAAGGTCAACTGTAATTTCAGGTCTGCACACTTAGACTTTGTTGAGGCATCAACATCAAGATTTTGAATTTTTAGCATAATTTCAAAAGTGTTTGTTCAAATTCCAGGAAACTTGTACCCAAGGGTTATCAAGTATCACAAATCATATGACATAAATTCCAGGTCACAAAGTCAAGTTCAAAGGTCATTTTAGGTCAGTAGGGCTCTTTCATCTGCAGCACCTTGTCTTTGGAATAATTTACCATTTAATTTGAGAATCATAACTTCCTTAGAGACCTTCAAATCCAAGCTGAAATCTTATCTTTTTTTAACAATACCTGTACTTGACACTCATCCGAACTTTCTCGTCCAAACTTTCTCATTCTTTCTATTTTTCCTGTGCGCCTCGGAATAGCATTGTCTAGAAAGACATGCTATACAAATGCCTATTATTATTATTATGTTTTCACAACTTAATATGAGAATTAATAAATCAATTTTTGTTATTTGTTCATCTTTTATGAAAGTTACCAATCTTGGTACAAATAGTAGTAAATAATTCTTCTGATGATTCTTAGTCAATTTTCACTTCAAAATGCTGATGATTTTCGGAGGATTTCCATTTTGGGGGGTCTGCTAATGTCTCAACCTCAATTGTTCATTATATTGAATTGCGTAATGCAGGCGAGACCGCTGAGAGCGTTTCTCTTGTTAGATTGTTTACTCTGTATTCATAGGTAACCTATGATGATAGATGTGCTTGACCAAGGGTTTTACGTTTTAACAATTATGGAACATTATAGAATATCATTTTAAATTTAGATTTAAAGTCTTTGTTTGAAGGGAATGACATATATGTGAGAACTTCAAATTGTTATAAACAAATCATCTCTAATATGGAGAGGGATTTCATCTTTACAAACAAAGACTTTCACTCTCAAAAGCTTGATTGATAGAGTTCATGCTGGCTAATTATATATGTTTTACCTTGTATGATTATTTGAATGCCCTTGTGTTATTGACGAGACCCATAAATATGTAGAATTATTTTTTATGATGAATTTGCCATATGTATTCATGTATGACAATTCTTTGTGCAGAAAATCTATGAAGGGAAATCAAGCTTCGAAGTCTACAATGATTATAGTACATCAGAGAATGCCTTGGCAAAAGTGAAGGCATGCAAAATGACTATACTAAAGTTTTATACATTTGGCAAGTTTATGCATGTATTATTTTTCTTTGTGCAGAAAATCTTTGAGGGGAAGTCGAGCTTTGAAGCCTACAAGGATTATAATGCATGGGAAAAGGCCATAGTCAAAATGAAGGCAAACTTGACAGAGGAGGAGAGAGTTGGTTTAATGTCAGTTTTCCAAACCTGTGATTACTGGGAACAAGTCTTCATGGAGATTATTGGTAAGGGATGAAGAGAAATGATGGATGAAAGGAGTGATGGAAGGAAGGATGGATAATGATAGGAGGGTATGGTAGAAATATATGAATAAACAGGGGCAAATATTCTTGGAAATGAAGGAAGGAATGAAATGCTTAGCTAAGGAAAAGGAGAAAGGATTGAGAGAGGCTTAAATGATCATGGATCATCAAAAGTGATGAAAGGAAAATATTATAGAGAAAGGAGTTGATCTAAGGAGGGATGGAGAATTCAATAATAATTGGGGTGGGGGGGGGGGGGGGGTAGGAGTAGACATTTTTATTACTTGGAGATAAAGATTGAAGGGAGGTTTGCATTTAGGAAAGGAGAGAGTGAACTCCTTGTGGCCATGCATGTTTTTGTATGGTTAAGGAAGTTGTCCTGATAGATTGTTTTCTCCTTTCTTCACATGTGTTTTATCTGTTTTTCCATGTAGGTGTTACCAGTGCTATATATGGAGTAGCATTCTCTCTCATTGTCTGTGTGATTGCTGTGGCTCTCTTCACTGCTCATATCACAATCTTACTCATAGCATTCTTAACAATAGCTGGTGAGTATTCACATTGTTGATCATGTATTTGCTCTAGCAACATTACTCTGGTGACAATAGCTCCAGGCTTTATTTCGTCTAATATCTAGTGTTATGGTTAGGGTTTTCAGTTGGATTTGAGGTTTGGTTTACTGTTGAACCTATGGTGAAGGTAAGCATTTGATTGTGTATGAAATTGACTGTAGAGCAATTGTCCATGAGGCACTTGCTGTACAGTTCTGGATGTCATGAGACTCTGAAAACGGCATTTGTCATAAAGGCCAATTTTGATGACCTAATATTTCGAAAGTTTGATGCTATTTTTGAGCTGTTGGCAAAAGTCACTGCTATTAAACAAAATGTTACACACATACTTGTATCTTCAAGCTAATATTGAATTGTGGCAAAAAAAAATTTTCATCAAAAATAATGGATGAAATGTTCAAATATTTGGCATGTATATACCGGTATATATATATTCGCTGGAAGACACCCTCACTGAGGTTCATACAATTAACAGAGCTGCCAACCAGTACGGTTTTATCGTATTTCGTAGGATTTTTAGGAGTAAATACGACAGTACGCTTTATTCTCAATAAAATACAATTTTCCACAAAAACAAAAAAATTGGTGTGTGTAGCTGCCATTTTCAATAGCAAATTGCCCATTCTCTCTTGTAAAGTATCTTACAAGCATTTCACATCAATACTTTGGGGATGTTCATTGGTACATCGAACACACCAGTCATGACAAAATCATGCATATTCAACCAATGGTCCAAAATTCTTCCTGTATGTTGGAACTTGGCAACCCCCCCCCCCCCCCCCCCCCCCCTACAATATCAAATAAAAAGCATGCTTGCGTTGAGAAAGTATTTTTCGATCAAAGATCAAAAATAGGATTTTTAGTTTATACATGTATTTAGGATTTTTCGGGGGAAAAATAGAATTTTTGTTCAGTTTGGGTTGGCAGCTCGGAATTAAGATGCACACACAATTGTCTGTTGATTTTACCCACACCAATGACACTTAAATTTAGATCTCTGGCCACGATCTAGATTATTTTGTAACTATCTCTCTTTTTTGTTGTAATTCCCTTTCTTTCCTTCAGGTGTGATCTTGGTGGTTGTGAGCATGTTCTATCTGTTAGGATGGCAGATGGGTGCAGTAGAAGCTGTTTCTCTCTCAATCCTCGTTGGTTCATCCATCGACTACTGCATCCATCTTGTGGAGGGTTATCGGGTTGCTGGTTGTCAGGTCAAGATGGATTCCGGAAAGGTTGGCTTTTGTTATTATTATATTGTAGTAATATTGGCACTCAAAGGAAATAGAAACAAATGTTATAAAAAGTGCCACTGCAGACAAACTGGGGGCTTTTGAGATTTATTCTACAGGACATGAAACCTAATGGTTTGAAGGCAAGAAAGGTGGCCACTGTTGACAGATGGCCCTTATCGAAAGGTGGTCACTAAAGACAGGTTTGACTATCTTTTATTATGCCTCCATTACGAGGTAGCCGGAGCCATTATGTTTTGGGGTTGTCTGTCCGTACGTCTGTACGTCCCGTTCTCGTGATCGCGTTATCTCAAAAACTGATTGATGGATTCCTGCCAAACTTAGGTCATGTATGTATCTTGCAGAGCTAATGAACTGAGTAGATTTTGGGGTCACAAGGTCAAAGGTCACAGTGCTCATTATGTATGCAAAAAAAATAGCTAGTCATTATCATTATCATTAAAACCGATTGACGGATTACTATCAAACTCCAGATATGTATGTATCTTGCTAAGCCAATGATCTGATTAGATTTTGGGGTCATGAGGTCAAAGGTCATGGGGCTCATTGTGTATGCATAAATAGCTTGTGAACGCATTCTCATTAGAACTGAATTTTAGGGTCATGAGGTCTAAGATCAAAGGACCTTACATGTATATGCATTATCATTAGAACCGATGGATGGATTACTATCAAACTCAGGACATGTATGTATCTTGCAGAGCCAATAGTTTGTAATCACAATATTCTGAGAGCCTCTTAATGGATTACTATCAAACTTGAATTATAAAAAATTGTTTCTACTTTGGTTTGTAAAATCGCTCTATGGCGGAGGCATAGAAGATCCACCTAGCTGTTTTCTACTGGTATATATCTTTTCAAGTCTTTTAAGATAATCAGATTACAAATGTTTCTTCTTTTTTATTATTAATTTACTAGAGCGCAAGACAAATCCGTCAACAGCGGACCATCCATTCCATCAGCACCATCGGTGTTTCAATTTTGTCTAGCGCCCTCACCACCATCATCGCTGCCATCCCACTATGCTTCACAACCATCCAGCTCTTTGCCAAGTTCGGTCAAATCGTGGCACTCAACACCCTTGTGTCCATCATATACACCCTGACGTCCTGCACGGCTTTTCTTGGCTGCTTTGCTCCAGCGCGCTACAAGTGGAGTTTGCGCTGGTTGCTGCTGACGTTGGTTATTGTCGGACTGGTGCTTGGGGCAGGTGTGGTGGCGCTCTTCGTCATGCATCATCATGGCATCACGATACCTGGACCATCAGGAGACACCCTATTTGGATGATGATGTCTTCGTACAATGTGGTATTCCTTTTGAACATTGTGCAACAAGTTTGTGTGATATAAAAATGCTTCCATCCTAAAAAGTTAAAGTTAGGCAAAACTAGGCTTTAAAATGTAGGCTACTCAAAATGAACAATTTAATTATTTTTTCAAACTATATACATGTATGGTTTGCAACAATGGAAATGGGTAATGAAAGGTAATAATGAATATTATGTATAGATGACAATGCTATGCTGCTAAAGAGGCTTTAAAGTGTCTTGTTTAGATATGGTATGGTAAACTGCATGCAAAAAGTGACTTGCATGCATGTATTCACTGAGCTCTGTGATATAAGATTCAGAAATGTGAAGCTCATTAAATTTCACATCATTAAAAAAATGATGCAGTTTTGCCGCATCATTTCTGAACAAAGCCTTAAATGTTTCTAAATTGGAATATCCTCTGTGGAACTATTATATGAAAGGTAGTGCTAATTATTAGACGACGATGCTATGCTGCAAATTATGCTTTAACGTAAAGTTTGTAATGGCCATGCAGAGCAATAGAAGTTTGTGATATTACATGATGTTATTAATATACCATGTAATTTGGTTGCTGATGTGTACCTGAATGAAATTATTCTGTAGAACCGTATTATTTAGACAGAGGACATGGTTTTGTTGGTTTATTGATTCATACCCCAGGCACACCACTAAACTGACTCCAGACTGACCATTAAGCAATAAAACCTTGAATGCATGTCCAGTATTTTGCCAGTGTTGTGGCCATCTCGTTTGTGTTACTGGGTATCATGGGTGCTCATTAAAGGTAATACAAAGTTCATGAATTTGGTTCAAATGAACATATTGGAAGCATATGCGATCCTACAATATTCAGTGATCGTTGTCGCGGTTGAAATGGAGTCTAAAGATATGGAACTGTAAATAATGAACTCTCTATGTTGTATAGCTCCCTCGACCAATTAGCTATTCCTGTTTGGAAATTATATATCACAACTACATATTCTGTGATTTGAAATTCATCAAAATTTACCGGGAGCATCGGTAAATTTTTATATTCATTTTTTTTTCGAAAGCAGAAGTGTTTTAAGGGCTAAATGTTCTAGTGCTTATAATACATCCACAGGGGCATCCAAATATATCACAATTGTAAACAATCACTATCCACCCAATTTTCAAAATTTCCCCAAACTTTGTATTACCTTTAATCTATCTGGTTGAACCAATAGATTATTGACAGGGTAAAAACTCAGTCATGTCATCTAACTAAAGACTGACTCAAAACAGATAATAATAATAATATTTAATTTTTATATAGCGCTTAATACAAATGTTTCTAAGCGCTTTACAAATATGCTATTACCCCGGTCATTGGATTCAGTGCTTGCCCGCACACAATGTGTGCACAATCTCCACTCCCTGGGGAGCATTCCAGCCAGGCGTTACTTGACGCTCAAAAACCGTATGACTCTTGGCCATTTTGGGTATTGTCAATTTTCAGTTGGTCAACTACAAAGAACTGGGTATTGTAAAATATATTGGATTAAAGTTAGGTGACTCCAACTCGAGTTGTGGCAAAATCTTTTAATATTTTGCGTGTTTATTACTGTGTAAAATATCATATTCTCAATGTTTACTCCTGGAAAAGAGAACCACACAAGTGCAAATATGTAGCTAGGATTTATGTTAAAGAAGAAAGGATAGAGACATTACATGTATGTGCAATTAAAGTACCGGTAGTTACTTTTTTGAAATATTAAGTGGTTGTGAAATATTTTTTTGAAAGAGCAGGTTACCAATTTGTTTTATATTTTATGAAAGTTGCTAATCATTAATGTGTAGAGCAGGTCTCATCATGTCACAATTTTTACAAATCTTAATTTATTTTTGAGTTGTTTTCATCTCTTTATTCATCTAATGCGTTGTAATTGTATGGGGAAAAAATAATGGAAAATATAAAAAATCTATTATGACTGTTTTTTTATCCCCCATCTTGCTTGAATGGATGTTGGTACTTTTGAACATGTAATATAGAAATTTTATTTTATTTTATTATCTCATAGTTTTTTCAATTATACATGTACAAGGTAAAAACAGAAGTTTGTTTTGGGGATGAACTAGTATTATTTGTGACGTATTTTGTAATTTTTATGGGGGGAGGGAGGGGTGGGGGTGTATAAAAAATATAAGTTATAATTTTTCTCTCATTTTAACATGTGTGTGTATTTTTTTTTAATAGTACCAGGTCAATTATGTAGGTAATTATATGATGCAGCAGCAATATCTTGTCAAGTCTGGAATTCTCGAGACATGAAATTACTCATAGAAAGCTATCAATTTATTTGTCTTTCTTTTTAACCTTTTAGCCTAGTCAGTGATTGTAAACCTGTTTTCCTTTAGGGCCCTTCTCACAAAACACATGTAGAATAATACATGCATAAGGAAATGATAAAAAACACAAATTCAAGTATATTAAAAATCTAGTAGCAATGTCCTGTCCAAATATGAGTTTGTTTAACACATTGGATATGATTTCATTTAAAGTGTACCAATCAGCTAAAAATACAATTTGTGTACCTGGCATTCTATAGGTAAATAGTCCAGGAGTTATGAAGAATACTAGATGGAACTTGGACTGCATGCAGTCGAAAATGATGCCTCCGTCATATAGCGATTTTACAAACCAAAACAGAAGCAATTTTTCAAATTCAAGTTTGATTGTAATCCATTAACTGGTTCTCAGAATATTGTGATTATACAAACTATTTTTCATATACATGTATGACCCTTTGATCATTGACCTCATGACCCTGATAATGCGATCACAAGCTATGTTTGCATACATGAGCCCCATGAACAAAATCTAATCAGTTCATTGGCTCTGCAAGATACATACATGACTTAAGTATGGCAGGAATCCATCAATGAGATAAAGCGATCAAGAGAACGGGACGTACAGACGGACTGACAACCTGAAAACAACATCAAGAATAACATGAATGAAAACTCCACACATAGGACCCAAGTCCGGCCTTGGTTCCATGCATACTCTATTGTATATATCGTGACTTATGCGTGTTTTGAATGGGCTGAATTGCGTGCAACGCGAATTTAAGAAGCCGCGAATATGTTATGGGGCCGCTCAGCTCAAAAAATTAATCACGCGAAAGTAGTCATATTTTGAATGCAGTATAGTGTCAAGAGCAAAATATGTCAAGAACACATTTTATTTGTATACAATGTAACTAAGAAGGAGCACTTTATGTGCTTGTCAGGCCTGGTGATAACACTATATGCATGTTGTCCTCAACCGTTTAATATTTACCGGTTTTCCTACAAGTTTATTAGCAAAGTTTGCTTGTCCTTGGCCTCATTTTATGAGAACAGGAAATAAAATATCTTCAAATGTTTTTTTTTTAATCTTAAAGCATGTAGGTAGTTACGAAGGAACCTTGATCCAAATTAGTGCAATCTTTTTTACTTATTATTTTCTACAGGGTAGCCAGTTTTTAGGCCCTATCTATTTTCAGACCATAGTTGAGGCTTTTTTGTGTACAAAATAGCTCTTTCTAGGTGATTTTCGGGCACTCTGATCAATTCTAACTGGCATCCCTGTTTCTGTTGACTTTGGGGCTTTTTTATGAGTTCCTTTGAGAACACACTCGTCATAACTATTGAATGTATATGAATCTGGTTGCAATTAAGATCTCACAAAAATAATATGGATAGACCGGCAGAGTACCAGGTATACAAAAATGTACAAAATTTAAATTCAAGCAACTCTTTGTAAATTACTGAAATGTTGAATAAGGAAATATTGTTTACCATTTAAATGTATTCAGGATTCTGTATGGTTGTGATTGTTGTGATCTTTTCATTGTTATATTTATTAATCATTTAATTAGTCTCTACATATTATACTCTATTTAATATAAATCTGCAGTCATTTGCTTTACATGTATGTAGCTTTTTTGTGACCCGCAGAACAACTTACATGGAAATCTGGCTAAGTATGAATATTGCTGAATATTAGTCTATTTTGTATATTTTTCAATTCTTGCTGCAAGTTTTAAGTATTCTGGTGTTACAAAAAGCCACCTGAAATAACCAAAGTATATTTGTAAAGTACCTGTCTTTACAGGGTGCAAATAAAGACAACTTATCAAAGATGTCTATGGTGCATTAAGAATTTTATATCCATAATTGTTGTTGTTGTTGTTGTTGTTTTAGTCTTAAGGGCGTGTTTCATTCAATTATGAATATTTACGCCGATTTCTAGTTTTTTAATAATTTTAAATGGAAGCATAAAAGGAGGGGGAAAAAAAAACGATGCTGTTCAATTTTTCTCAATTTGCGGAGATTCCAGACAGGCTGTCAACATAAAATCATTTGACCGTTTTGTGCGTATTTTCTGGCCAGCCCGTTTCATGTAGTCTTGGCAAGGTTTTTTTTAATGTTTCTTCATACTTGGATAAAACTATTAGAGAGAAATCTACATATTAGGATTTCCAGTGGTTTTCAAATACTTTAAACTTCAGAAAGTTGTTATCAGATCTTCAGCCGACAGGGAATCTGTAGATGGATGTTCCAACAGTTTACTCCTTCTGTTTGTAAGTTCATCTGGATAGATAATGTAGCAACTCATTGTAATAAAGGGCAGTTAAGAATATCTAAATATTAGCTTGTCTGAGCTTCAACCTGATATGTACCGTTCCGATTAATGAATAGGTATATCGTGCCGGATAATATAATGCAGTTTTATTGCACAATTCTACAAGGATTATGCTGACCTATTTGTGAAGGTTACCGTATTTAAAATATGAAGAAATGTGGGCTTCAGAGTATCCTTTTCTAGAAGTTTCATATTTCATATTATGAAATATTGAAACTTTCTTTTAAATGCAGTTTTGAGTTGTAAGATGTAGAAGGGGGTGGTAATTTTCAAACGGATAACTCTGCAAAACTCAGTCAGTCGCACAAGTTTAATTTTCTTTAAGTGGAATTTCGCATAATTTTGGGGTGAAATAAATGGGAAAGGCTTTAGATAGGAATATTGGCCAATTGTTCTTTCCGGTTTCACAACCATTGGTTATATCATGTGATTTTCATTTTTGGATGAAATAAATGGATAATGAATATGTAAGGCTGAAAAATATCAAAATATTTTGTTTTTTTCTGTCTTTATTGAATTGCGTCCATTTTCCTCTCATGGATTATTAAGGGAAGTCTACCCTGATATTATGTTAGTTTTAATATAAGCAGAAGAATGAGAGGAACAGGTAAGTGAAAGTTTAAGAAAATTACGCAATCAAACACAAATTGAAAACACTATGCCGTTTCTTGCAAGCTCCTCTCCAAATTGCTTGGTACATTTCATTTTCTTCGTTATTGATGACAGATTTTTAAATTATATATACCGGTACAGTGGTTGAACTGAAACATGTTTGCCAATTGCTCAAACTTTCATTAACCTGTTTCTCTCATTTTTCTGTTACTATTGAAACAACATAATATCAGTCGCAAAAATAACAAGTCAACGCAAAGCGTAGCATCCCCTCGCAGGGTACAAATGGCCTATATACATCAGAACAAGTTACCTCCATAGGACTATATTATATTACTAGGCAAGGAAGTTAACCACATTTTCACATATATAATTAGGTGTTTTTTGCATATTTAATTGAACTAAGGCTGTGTTTTGATACCATGAACCTTCATATCAAATTTCATTAAAATTGGTCAAATATTACTCATTATTATCGAATGGAAACCAGATTCGCATATTTAATGAGCTTTGACCTTTGACTCCACAATCGAACTTGGCCTGTATTTTGATATCATGTACCTTTCATTAAAATCCGTTGATCATTATTGAAGTTATCAATCGGAAACCAAATTTGTTACGGACGCACGCACGCACTGACAGAAAGACGGACGGCAGCGTTTCTATATCCCCTCAGACTTCGTCGGCGACGGGATAATAAAATGGCAAATGCATGCAACAAATGTCTCGCATGAATTCACTGTTTTGTGTAATATAAGTGAAGTGAAGTGAAAAGGGATCCGGTAACTTTGTCTCGGATTCTGAAACAAAATCCTGGATTTAGCTAATGCTGCAATGATAATTATAAACCTTTAGGTCAGTCAGGATCCCCATGGCTTTTACAAGCCAATCGCCTGTCTGCTTATCAAGATATTTATGATTGGAAATCGAAACCAAATTTTGCATTCCTATTCTATTGGGGAAAAGGAGTATTGTAAAACTGGTCACTCAAAGATTTTTAGGGCTTCAATATTTATATTATATTGCCCGAGTCAAGGACGAGGGCAATATCGTCTTAGTATTTCTGATGTACCCCGAAAGAAGCCCTGTCAATATAATTATTATTACCTAAACGAGGCATTTTTTAACAAACTTTTGGTAGCGTGATTTTTACGGGTCCATCAAATTATTCAGGCAGGTATGTAATTGTGACGTAACAATGAATGTTACTGTGTAATTGTGACGTAACATTGTTACCGCGCGTACACTTTAATGCCTACAATTCACCGCTCTGGTTTCATATTCGGAGCAGTGTGCAAAATACGACTTTATTTAGCAGCTAAAATGCATTGTATAGGTAATAATACACCATATCATCACAGACACTGATAACCTTACAGTTTCACATTAAACGTAGCACACAAATTTAGTAATCAACATTTGGATCATTGAAATGGGATGTTTTATTGACAGAAATAGAGGGAAACTGTTTCCATCTCTCTCGATCTACTACAAGCAACAAAATAAAAATGTATGAGCACTGATTTAATATACCATGCACTTACAAGTTTTCATCTTCATATTTGGGGATTGTAGTAATAAAGGGCAAGTAACCGTCTTGAAAAATCAGTTTGTGATCAATTAGAATATTTAGTACAATAATTTATCTAATATAGTTATTGGGGGTGAATTTTTTTTCTGAGCAGAAAAAGAGAATTCCTAAAAAAAAACATAATATTTGATGTCTCTAAGCGCTTTACAAATATACTATTACCCCGGTCATTGGATTCAGTGCTTTCCCGCACACACTGTGTGCACACTCTCCACTCCCTGGGGAGCATTCCAGCCGGGCGTTACTTGACGCTCACAAGCTGTTTGACCAACAATGATGGCCGCATCCTACCGGGTACCCATTTGACACCTGGGTGGAGAGTAGCAAGTGCAGGTTAATATCTTGCCAGAGGAAAAACAGAAATTGAATTAAAATTGGTTCCAATATAAATGTTTGAAGTATAAAGATTTTAGCTGATTCTGATGTGCAATGAAAATACATTTTCTTTGGTTCTTTAATCAACACTGTAATGCCATCAATAAGTAGACAATATCTAAAAGGATTATAACCCCCTGAAATTTCCCCTTTCTCTGAAGTTGAAATAAATATATGAATAGACCAGTTCTGGTCATGCGATTGCATTGTGAAAGAAACGTTGTGAAATCGATCAGAAAAGGTTGATCATCTAGCATATAAGTATTGGTGTGTACTGCAAGGTTCTGGAATCATCATAATGATACAAAATTTGGCCCAGTCTTGGTAAAGTTACAAGCACTCTGTCTGTACACAGAAAGATGTATATGGGACTAGCGATATCTATCCAGGCCAGATTGATAATTTACCAAATATATCAATTAGTAGCCAGTTTCCATGTTTTCGTCAAAACATCTTTCACATGATTGGTAATAAAAAGCTTCCATTTCATTTTTTGAGAGGGGGGCGTTTTCAAAACTGGTCTATACCTTTAAAGAAGAAAAATTATGATATGGAGCACACTCCATATCATAATTTTTATGTATGTACCGTTGAAGAGATTAATAAATAAATAACAAGCAAAGGTTGTAAAGAAATGCTACTAAAGTAGTAACTGGTAGGGGATATGAGGTTCTCGTTATGATCGCTTGTTAGTTTATAACCATTCTTATTCTTAGTCACTTTAAAATTAAAGTACATGTAATTGGGTGCACTTGCTAACAATGGCATTAGCATCACAGGTTTTACTGCACCAACTCACAAGCTCTTTTCAATGCAATGCTCAGACATGACTACCATTTGAATACCATTATTTATTTTTCGTAGAACACACACTTTCCATAGACCCCAGCCTGAGATATCTTAGGCAGGATATAGTAAATGGGTTCATAAAGTTTGTGAGGTGGTACAGTTAAAAAAAAAAAATGGTGCCATTCTTCGCAGGTACATCTTGTGAGCATTTGTGTTAATCTGCTCAGTCTTGACTCCTTTCGTATCATGGGCTGCAAGATTGGAGTGAAAATGTATTGACGCTTAATACGAGTATGTTTTTTCTTTCTGAAACAGAAAAAGGTACCCTCATGACTTTTGTTCATACCCACTTTAATGAAACAAGAATTAGAAGTCATTCAAGATAACCGTTCAAAATCTCATTAATACAAAGCTTGTTTTCACTGCCTCATTATATTTCAATCATGAGATGTACAGTCACTATGGCACCAACAGGTATCCAGGACACATGGGCGCCAAAAATCTAAGTCCTTCTGCAATCAACTTTGTGAGGAGACCTGACTATAGCATACCTGCCAACATTTGAAAATAAGAATTAGGAATTTCTAGCAGGGTTCGCATGGCCTTACCATGGCCATGTATGCAGTGTAACTGGCAATACGCGCTAAATCTGTACAAAAAAGCAAGATACAAATTCGCTTCTCGATCCTGCAGCCCTTCAACGCACGCAATAAGCAAACTCTCAAATCGCGGCACATAAAAAAACAAGCTAAATTTGGCTTTAAAAAAAAATTGGTCTTCCAGAATTTTGAAAAATCAGAATATTCAGAATGTTTAGGTCCTAAAAATCCAGAAAATCTTAATATTCTGGATGATTCGGAAGGGTTGGCAGGTATGCTATAGTCATGCTGTTAGGAATGTGATGATACATGTAAGAAGAATCTTGAATGAAACCCAGTTTTTGGATGCCATATTTTGATCTGAGCTAATGTGATGGTCATGAGAGCAAATATGGAAGTTCTTTTCCAACAAATTCAGGACACACATGCTTTCAGATATTATGACAATTGGTACTTTCTCAGTGAGAAACCTCAATATTCACACTAATGCATACTGCACACACAAAAGCTTTATCAAGAAAACGGCCTACATAATGGCACGAATAAAGGCAAACATTAAGATAGAATGGTCGTTGTGGTTACATCAAGGTTACATCACAAGGTTACATCAAAATATATAATTATTCCTCTTCTTCTTCATTCTGTGAACCTCCGCTTCCATCGCACACTTCAGAAATTTCCTCCTCATTGATCATTTCGAAATCATCGCCGTTGTCGTCGTCGTCGTCGTCGTCGTCGTCGTCGTCGTCATCATCCTCCTCATTGTTGTCATCATCTTCATTTGCATCACCACTCTCTACACTTCTCTCTTCAGTAACGTCAGAGTTTTCAGGGGGAGTTACTGCTTGATCCGAATACCTTTCTTCTGTATCACCAATATTTTCTGGAATATTTTCAACAGGACCCAAATCTTGAGATATTTCTTGCTTAGGTTGGTCTTCCGCTGCCTCGCTGCCTCGCTCATCATTTGAATCTTCCTTGGATTTTTCAGTCTTATCGTCTTCCTTTTTAGTCATATAATCAACTTCATAAAAGGGCATAAATGATTCTTTGATTCCAACATCCGCCAAGAGGTTCGGGAAAAGCCAGAAATGAATTTTGCCAAAAGTTGAGCCCCACATGAGGACGAATATGATGAGTCGTACTGCAAGAAGAAAAACAGACAGATAATACATATGAGATTAAGAATTATTATATGTCTCACTTACATGCTTTTACATGAAAAGAAATGACAAAAAGTGCATCCCAGAATTTTTTTTAGAAATTAACAAACCCACAAACAGCAATTGTGAGAAAACTATGAGCTTTATAATAATAATTTCTTGCTTTGCATAAAGTAGACGTAATACTCTTTCAAATGATACCATAATTGCATCAGTCCATACATGCTTCGCCGAACAACATTGTTTTAAAAATGGCATGTCAGATTTTGGTAACACAGTAAAAACTTTAGTATCGAATACGAACATGACTGTAACCTTTAAATTAAAAGATGATTATGCAGGATTTTTATTGTCTGATGATGCACATTTACATAAGCGATTACTAAAAATAGGGGCAAATATCCATTTTCGGGATAAAAACCTCAGATTTTCCCAAAATCAATGAATACCCCTGTAGCAATGCAAAAAGTGCCCCTTCACTGATTGAAAATAGTGCCTATCCTAAGGGGAAACATAAAATAAAACCTTATTTTATTATTTACTTTATAAATCTATGTATCCACCTATCAGTTGTTAGTTTCCCTTAAACTATGCAGCCATCGAGAACTAAAAACATCACATTCGCGCATGCCCAAACCCAGTATCTCAGCCGAGATGTGCAAACTTGGAGGGGCACACACACAAAATAATGAAATTACTTACTGATAGCCAGGGCAAAGATAGCACCTACGAATCCAGCTCCACAAAGACAGAGATAGTATGTGCCTGATCGCATCCATGGGGGCCACAGAGGAAACAGACAGACTGCGATAGCACCGATCACTGGCAAGATAGTTAAACCAAAATCAAACATTACTTATTAGATTATCCTCACATATGGAGATAGATAACAGTTTAATAATAAAATATAATAATTTTAATATAAAGCCTAAGATTTATCAAGATGGTATCCACAAAGAAAAAAGGTCATGTACTAAAACTGGGATATCTACGGTAGTGACAAAATATGTGGGCTAAAAGACAAAATGTGTTTTAATTGGAAACCTGATGCAACAATTTTGTAATGTCTTGGAAAGATGACATAAAATTGGTGATTTAGAAATTGGAAAAACTCTTTGTTTTGTGTGCATTAAAAAGAAGGTTCATTGATTATAAAAACTAGCTTTATTGTCATTATTGCAAAGGTGAAACTTTGATTGGACAAGGTTATCAAAATTCGATGCTTGGAAAAGTTCGAAGTAATGATTATTATCAACTACAAAACGCTCAAATACAGCTCGGCATAGCACCTGAAGAGCTCTCCGAATGATGCTGAGATGTGTGACATCACATGTTGAACATGATTTGCACAAGCAGATGATGTCCCATGTCATCTTCTCTTCAGTTATTTCTTTTACTTCACTACCGTCAGGCTAAATGTTTAATCTATTGCCTCACTCTAAACCCACGCGCATGGTAATATTTTGATGAAAAATGCAGCGATAAAAATATTAAGGAATCTGTGTTTGGCATTTCAAGAGGGAACAAGTGCCGAGGGTTTTTCAATTTAAAAGTGTGTTTTCTTTGGCTGCTAAATAATGTTAATTAACCCCTATCCTGTATATTTACAAACAGAAGAATTTAGTTATCAGAATCGGTTTCATATCCCTTTTTGAATGGTGTAAAATGCCATCACATTTATATACACTAAACTCAGATTATAATCTGAGAAATTATAGCATTGCAATTATGTTCATTCTTGGGCAGGATTGGAGCATATTGTGACGTCATTAAAACATCGTTATTTTTCTGACGTATTTCTTGTATATCATAGATGCTATGGGGGTGGTTTTATTTGTATTTTTTATAAATCACCCGATATGTAGTTGACCTAAAACTTGTTCGATGGCCATCTGTTAGCTTACTAGTGTCTAGTGACACGTTATTTGCCATATTTGTGATTTTCTTTGAACGGGCACTTTAAAATGAAAAGGCAATTCCCTAAAACTTTTCACAATTACTATGATTGCTCATTGCTCACCTAGTCCAAGTCCGTAAACATAGTTCATTGGGCGGATAGGGTCATATACCCAGACAAAGGCCTGAAACATCAACAACAAAATTAATAAAAAATTATACATATAATATCACTGTTCTTGAACATGAAACAAAGAAATAGCTGAAAAAGTTGATGGCTCTATTGCCATTCATCAGTGTGATACATGTAGAAATCATTTTTCTGGTGCTGCAACATTTTTTCTGGCAAAGAATCTCCCAGCTGTATTTGTGATAGGTTAGGGCGAGGTTTAGTTTTGGGCTAAGGTGAGGAATAGTGTCTGGTCCAAGGCTGCAGTCATGGATATGGTCAGATCTTGACCACAGAGCAATTATCACTGGAGCATGTGTCACACAACCCTTTTTTCCAGCAAATACAGTATTGGTATTGCAGACATATGACTATGATAGAGAATGTATATTATACACATACATGTATGTATGCAATCACATATAAACACGTCAGAAAGCTTACATCATTTCCATCCACAAACTTCTGGTCATCGGTCAGTTCGAGTTTGATCTTCTTCTTTCCTTCCTTCTTCTTTGGAGGCGTTTCTTCCTTCCCTGCATCTTTTGTATCTTTAGCTCCATCTCCTTTGGTTTCTTCCTTCTCCTTGTCATCACCCTAGAAAGAAAGACAAAATCTTGTATAGCATGGTGTACAGTAGTCATATTTAACCAGTCATACATAGCATACAAGTATTAAAGAGCAATGAATGGCACAATTTTGAACAACGAAGCTATATAAATCCAGTAGGGGCTGTAAAAATTTAAGCTCTTTTAAATATCTGCTCAGCTTGACCTTGAGGTGAGTGCCAAACAAACCTAACTGCCACAGGAAAGCAATGTCCCATCCTGTATGACAAAAATGGCCTTACATGGCCCTTCCAGATAGGTTTTACAATATCATTATCACATGGACTCTGATGCAAAATATGATTCCTCTTTTTATTTAATGGAGGTGCACATTCAGTATCATTGAAGGTTCTTCAAATGCTAAATTACTGATAAGTGCTATGGATATTGTCTGCAAATACTCTACCTGTTAAGATTTAACAATATGGTCAATACTGAGTACAAGTAAGGACTACAAATCCTGCAACATTATGTATTCTATATCATTCCACTATGAGAAGAAAACATTTTTTTAAATCATTTATCCAACCAAAGAGGATTTGTGTAGTTCCTACAAATTTTGAAAGAAATATACATAACTAAGTTTGTTAGGTGCATTGTAACATACAATAATTCCTGGTAATTTTTACCTTCTCTGTAGGTTCAGCCTCTGTTTTCTTCTTTTCCTTCTTGGATTTCTTCTCTTTCTTACTTTCTTCTTTCTCTTTCTTACTTTCTTCCTTTTCTTTCTTGCCTTTCTTCACGATCTTTAGGGCCCGGTAGAAAAGCCCCTTCCACAGCAAGCTAAAATCAATCAAAGTTCAATAAATTTCATACCTGTATCTTCAAATCGCCATCACTTTTGAGTGGCGAATCTTTTACAATTAAGGGACTATCATGCATTGCCTTTTTACATCTCCTTTTCCTAGTGTAAGTCAATACAGATAACCTTGCGTAAGCCGACCTTGATGAGACTGAGAGAAATACTTCCGCTAAGGCAATCTTTGACTTGTGTGTAAGTCTTAGAAATTTGACTTACACATGTGTATTACATATGCAAAAGAAAGCCTATCTGCTTTTATTAAACCAACTTATTATCAGCATAGACTTCCCCTTTAATGAACAGGCAATTTTTAAGGAATTGGGGGTAATTGTCCCAATACATCTGTATGTGTGTGATGTGTGTACATCTCCGGAAATAGCGCATTTAGCAGTGATTATGCTAAAGCAAGAGTCCCAAGATATAAACGACGGAAATTTTGCAGCACGAGAACCAAGAAAGAGAGAAGGAGAGACAGGGAGCTCAAGCTATATGTAGATAAAATGGGAAGGGTGCTCAATTGAACACGATCCTATAAAAGTATTTTTTTTAATGAATAATAATAGGCATTTCTATAGCGCCATCTATCTACAAATGATATTTTGAGGGACATTTATTATTACCCCGGCTTTAGCCTAGCTGCCATTACAGCGCTCCAGCATTTCAAGGCATTAATTCCTGTTTACATCACCTGGGTTGAGTGAGGCAATTGTAGATCAATATCTTGCCAAACAAAACCATGTCAACTCAAAACTGATGGACTTGCTTACCGTAAGTAAATCTTTCAAAATAATCATGAAAAGGAAAGTTGAATAAGTCAATAGATAATAAATAACAAATCACCTAGAAAGAAGAATGAACCCAAAATAAAAAGGAGCACAAAATAATTCCATTTTAAAGTCCATGATCGTCCAAAAAATAATCACTGTAAGATCAAGGAAGTACATAAACAAAAACGGTAGGTCAAACTGAACTATGCCAATCCTGATCCACTTTTGATTGCAAAAGTTTACTTTGCAGCATTGACCAGAAGTCTGCATTGAAGAGAGATTATTGGGGGGGGGGGGGGCAGAGCAAGAGGGAGAGAGACAGGGGCGGGTTAAAGAGAAAGAGAAGAGAGAGAGGGAGACAGGCGAATCCAAGAGAAAACTATAAATATCGCAATCTGTATTGCAGCGCAATGCGAATGTATCCCCGACAGTGGCAGTGATTTTGTGTCATTCTCATGTTCGAAGGAGGGACAAAGATCTCCTCTCCCCTCCCTGAAACAAAAGGATGACATAGAGATCGCCACTAGTGGCTCGGACTATTGTCAAGACTAGGATAGGAGCAGCATCACCAAACCAATATGTCTGTAGATTAGGCGCCACGGATTTATTCAACTGGCATTCGGAATGCATCCGGAATGCATGTAGAATGCAATACTTTGGTGTTGATTGACATGACGCCTCATTTTAGATAAGAAGGAGACAGTGTTGATTTGAGATAGAAATGGATTTATTATTATCGAGAGAGAGAGAGAGAGAGATTACAGGTGTAAATTGGCTGTATGCCTATAACAATCCTAAAATGTTGGACTATTTTGTAATACACAAATGTTTTTGTCATCGGAAATAATTGCTCCTCACCATGGCATTGACCAGTCGCAACAACGACATTCAAATAATGACACATTTATTAAGAAATTCCCGCCACATGTCGGCGCTCTCGGAACGGAGGCGACGTAACAATCGTAAATATCGCGGTCTGTTGGAACTTGGGTGTCGATTACAACATTTCCAAGATACAGTCATCAATCCAACTTTCATATCCCCACCAATCTTTCGTGGTCGGGGGAAGGAGGTGGGGGGGGGGGAGGGGGGGGGGGGGGGGGGGTAAGAGCATCATCCATTGATATTGTTTTGGTTCCTATCTAGTGAACTTAAATTGACAGTCGTAATGGATCGGGAAACAACAGACCTGTTCAGCCTACGCGGTGGCTCCGGTGTAGCCAAACAATGACCTCTAACCGGCTTTGCATCAGGGGTGGGTTATTAAATGGCTGTTTTCACACCCCGCTATAAAAGGCCTTTGTTTTGTTATCTGTTCTTGTTTATCGGATCGTTTTTTTCAAACTTTCATGAATATTTTCCCCTGATTTGTTTTGCTTTCCTTTAAAGCAAATGTCCACCACAGGGTTGGATTGCCCATTTATTTTAATTAAGTACAATTTATAAATACCAAGTCTCAGATGTTTCATATATTCCCATCAATCTTTCGGGGGAGGGGGAGGGGGAGGGGAGGGGAGGGGGAGGGGGAGGGGGGGGGGGGGGAGGGGGCATCGTCCATCAATTTTTTTTTTTTTTTTGGGGGGGGGGGGGTTCCTAGGGAACAGTCATAATGGATGTCGATGTTAATACTGAATAATTATGATGTTCCCACTGAGTAAAATATGTCCTTTGCCTCCACCTTTAAATCTTTTCCCTTGCATTTATTGAACGGGTAGTGTAATTTACTTGACACCCAGTTGATTTGAACGAAAGCAAAAAGGCAACAACAACAACATCAAGAGAGAGAGAAAGAGATTGATGATAGTGTGACCGAGTTTGAAGAATTTGAAAATACAAACAATTTATTTTATATAAATGTAATCTTTTTTCGAGCGGGAAAATACTTGTATTAGAACTCGTTCGTAGCGTCAAAAATTCATTTTACCGGTTAAGAAATAAAGCGACAGCACCATTTTATTGGAAAATGGAAACTTAATACCAAGATATTTTGTTTCTTCAATTAGGAGACAACGTGTTTCCGCTGTTATCAACTTCAGAAAATCAAAAGTTGAGAGAACGAATGTTATACCTTGTTTAAAAAGATAAATAAACATAGCTCTTACTCCTTCTAAAAGTGCTCCGCGCTGTCTATATAAAATTATACTTATTCATATTCCAACACTATGTCGGCAGAAATTTGAAAAGACAAACAATTCATTTTATATAAATGTAATCTTTTTCGAGCGGGAAAATACTTGTATTAGAACTCGTTCGTAGCGTCAAAATTCATTTTACCGGGGAAGAAATAAAGCGGCCGCAACTTTTTTATGGGAAAATGGAAACTTAATAACAAAATATTTTTTTCCTTCAATTAGGAGACAACGTGTTTCCGCTGTTATCAACTTCAGAAAATCAAAAATTGAGAGAACGAATGTTATACCTTACTCCTTCTAAAAGTGCGCCGCGCTGTCGGACCTTATGAGGTATAGTCACTTTGGCAGGCATTTGAAATCACGCATATCTGATTAATTGCCAGCGTCTCGGGCATGCTTTTTAATCGCCCAATTCTCAAAAATCCGATGCGATCTGCGCCTATTGTCTAGAGAACAAAGGGGCGTTCCAGAATGCATTCCGGAATGCCCCTTTGTTCTCTAGACAATAGGCGCAGATCGCATCGATTTTTTGAGAATGTGGCTAGAATGAGGGCATTCCGGATACATTCCAGAAAGATTAACAAGTGCATTCCAAATGCATTCCGAATGCCAGTTGAATAAATCTGTGGCGCCTAAATTTGAAAGAAATCCGTCAAGAAATGCGGCAGTTAGAGCGCATAAAGACATAGGACATTTGACCATATAAAGACGGGACAATGAGGGCAGCATCGCCCAAAAGTGTAGATGTGTAGATTGTACCAAGATACATCTCCTTTCAAAATTTGAAAGAAATCCGTCATGAAATATGACCTGCAGAGCGCACACTAGACACCCACCAAAATATGACCTTTGACCCTATAAAACATGGGGACACTCGTGGCAGCATCCCCAAAAACTACAGGTGCGTAGATGTTATCATCATACACTTCCATAAAATTTGAAAGAAATCTGTTAAGAAATGATGCAGTTAGACCACACACTAGAGTGCAAACAAGATATTTATCAAAATAAGACCTTTGACCCTATAAAAGACGATACACTGGAGGCAGTATCAGCAAAATCTATAGGCTTGTAGATCGTACCAAGATACACCTTCGTTCAAAATTATAACAAAATCCCTTGAGAAATGTGGCCTATAGAGCGCACACTAACCATCCACAAAAATGTGGGCTTTTACCCTATAGAAGACGGAACAATGGGGGCAGCATCACCAAAAGTTATAGGTGTGTAGATTATACCAAGATACACCTCCATACAAAATTTGAAAGAAATCCGTCAAGGAATGTGGCAGTTAGAGCGCACACAAGAATATGATGCGGCGGATGGGGCGGCGGCATAACGCTGCTGAATCCAAAGTACCCAACCGGCATATTGCCGGGGGATACAATGAGAACGGAGGAGCGTGCGCCAGCAAGTCTGGAATACAGGACAACAGAGAGCGCAGGGCTTAAATTAATCCAAGGCCACCAAGGCCATGGCCGTGGATGCCCCTTTGATTGGCCTTGGAGATTTTTTGTGCCCTTTCCAATTCTTCCTATTTGTGCTGTACTATAGGAATGTGCCCTACAGAAAAGTGGCCTTGCCCTAAAAATATTGAAATTTAAGACCTGAGAGCGTATTTATGTAAACAAAATTAGTGCGCGATGCATGCTTTGAAAGTGATTGATTTCGTTCGACTTTGGCGATGTAAATTTAGTGGTTTTCCATTGGAACGGTCCTGGGAATTTGATCAACTAGGGCACTTAACTGACTGACAAAATTAGAATAATACAGAGATTTAACACTGGTTAATTTTCGTCGACTTAGGCAGTCATTCGACATATATACGAGGTCGACTTGTGCGAGGTTGACTGTATAATATTAATGGGCAAATTTGATGACAACTGATCTTACAACAGTTCTCCATTGGCAATTTATTAGACTATTTTTAATTCCCAAATTGAAGTCTGGACATATCAATATACCGGTACCTAAACCTTAACCACTACTACCCAAAGCCCAATTTTAAATACACTTGCAATCCTAACCATATATTTTGAAAAAAATCAAGACTAAAGCAAATGTCACCCAAGCACATGTCCCATCAATGCCTGACATAGCAATAAATAATGTATGCAATGTGCATTACAAATATTGACATATGAAATATTATAGTTGCTATCATGGAGAAGAAGTGTTCATAAATTTGAGAACAGTCAAACCTGTCGATGGAGGCCATTCAAGGGAAATAGAGAAAGTGGCTAGATACACATATTTCACTCTTGAGGGAGACAAAATGCATGGCCACTATAGAAAGGTGGCCACTAAGACAGGTTCGACTGAATCTTTTGTACATTAATCTATTATCTACTGGTATTTTCTTACCCATCTAGGTAATTTGCAACAGATTCCCTGTCAGTGAAAATCACCTCTTTTTTCCCTTTTCCTGTCGCCCACTTAGAGTCCAGAAGGAAGTCTACAGCCTTGGATCCTATCACACAGAAAAGAAAACACCTTTATCATTGTGAAAGCTGCTGAAACATCAAATTGCTATATGGAGAAGGGCATTAAATCACATCATTTGACACAGAGTTAATGCCCTTCTGGCTTCAAACAGACAAACGGATGAGCAAATGTACTTTTAGTGTTCTAACTTAACGGAAACAAATTTATGTACCCATAGAAGACAAATCCCTGGATCAATTGTTTCGTGTTTGTGGTTGCAATCATTCTTTTACACTGCCTTGCCAATATGATACCTCCCTGAACCAGATGAAGAACAAACAAACAATATGTAGGCCTACGTACCTGTGAAGTACTCTACTTTGTGCCCATCTATGGAGGTATTTTTGATTGGTAGATTGAAACGCAGATGTCTGGCTACAGCAGTCTCCTCCTTAGTAGGTTTCTCCAACTCAGCATTCTACATCAGGAGAAGAAAAAAATTGAAATCTATTCTACCAATGAGTGATGACGTGTGCCTTAGCATACTGAACTCATTGCCATTATGATGAGTATTATCATGAAGTATCATTTTGTGTCAATTTTCTTATCTTTTTCAGAGTATTTTTCCTAAAAAGGAAGACTTATAATATGCACTTTCTCACGGAATTCACGGCAAACTGCAGCACAATTACGTACAGACGGTGGGGTGCGGGCGCACGCGTGTGTTCAGTTATGGACCGTAAACTAAGATTACAGTTGCTAACCTAACACACTCGCGCGCCCGCACTCCGTCGGTACGGTATGCAATTGTATTGTGCTGCAGTTTGCCGTGAATCCCATGAGAAAGTGAATATTATAAGTCTTCCTTTTTAGGAAAAATACTCTGAAAAAGATTAAAAATTGACACGAAACAGGTAACAAACATATCGACTTTTAAATCATGACCTTTAGTTGGACATTTGATGAATATTTACTTCATTTTGGGTATGTTTTAGTTACGGGTCAAATTTCGGATAGACTTCTGAACTAGCGCCCTTTTTTTTTCTGACTTAAATGAATTGTGTCTGATCGCGCAACCGATGTTGTGTGCTAAAATTCTTCCCATAACGATTGCACGCATCCCTATGCAGTCTACGTGCATTGCGCGATCATGCAAAATTGGTCAATGATTTTATGAAAAAATAGAAATTCAAACCTTTATTGCTCGTGATCCTGAAGGTGTAACTCAATAAATGTGGTGTCATATGAAAGAGCAAGATTTTCTCCATATTCCCCGGAATTCTAAAAATATCTTGGTCAAAACAGCGATTGAAATGTTGTTTGCATCCTAGCTCCAAAATTTGCCACTTTCCTCCGGGCTTATGTCCGGCTAGACGTAAGGAAAATATCTATGCACTTATTTTTTCGCTAGCCCCAAGAGATCACTCGCCCCAACAGTTTAAAAATACCCTTCCCCCTATTTGTTGGATCAGCTAATTAGGGAGGCGTGCGCTTCGCTCAGTCCAAACCATGGTTACATCGCGTAACATCTGCACATAAATATGCATTCGGACCGCGGAGACAACGTGGCTCAAGCTGCGCATTCAGCTTAGCAACATGTGTACGCTATGCATACGCATGCATATTGCGTGATGGAGCCATTTGGCTAAATTTAGCAAAACAACATAACTCTGCGTTTACGAATTAATATTTACTTCATTTTGGGTATGTTTTAGTAGGGTATCTCCCCGCCGGAGTTACAGGTCAAATTTTGGATACGTTTCTGAACAAGTGCCGACCCTACATTCATGTTGGAAGAAAGACTAGGGTAGCGCACCCGGAATTCGGTCCATTCCTAGTATTCGGTCAGACAGCCGTTTCAACACCTGTAACAATTTTTAAAAAAATTATGAGCCACGAAACTTGCACAAATCAGGCAGCTGAACAACATTTCTTAAGTCTCAAAATTAAATCAGATATAGGGCCCCGGAAAGATCTCCAACTTAGCTCGAATTTGGTCAGTGTCGCACAACTTTCTGCACTTCCGCGTTCTGTTAGCACATGCGCTAACATGCATAGCCATATGTAGAAGTCTATTGCGAAACAACTACATGTGCTGTCGCAAGTATGTGTGTGAAGAGGAGCTCTTCCGTGTTCGCTCCATTGCAGCGAATTTGCAAATGACGCACTTGCAGATGTGCAAGAGGTATTTATACAATACCCTTGCCATGCGGTAGCGCTCGTCCAATATTTGGTCAACGCATTGACATTCAGTGCTTTGTCGCGCGATTGTGTGAAAATAGTGCGCAAATACGCTTCGCTCCTTGGCAACGGAGATACCACGCACAAATAGGCCTGTAACAGATGATCGGATCGGGGGCCGATCTTGAGCCAATCAGGGGTGATCGGATGATAATTTCCAATCGCCGATCAATAAAAATGATCGGAAAAAAATCGGCAGATTTTTTTTTTTTTTAATGCCGAAAATGTTCAAGTTTTTGGTTATCAAATGCTTTAAAAAAATTCATAGCTGGGATTATTTTGTCATGTGGAGTTGTTGTAGACCATGTTTGTTGATATTTAGTGCCTTTTCATGACTTTGAAATTAATAATATTGGTCTAAGAGAAGAGGCAAAACATGCGGGCCGCCATCTTGGATTATATGCATGCCTACATTATAATGAAAAGGCACTAAATATCAACAAACATGGTCTACAACCAACTCCAAAAGACCAAAATATCCCAGCCATGAATTTTTTTTGAGCATTTGATAGCCAAAAACTTGAAAATTTTCTTCATTTTGCTTATCATCATTCTTTATTTTAAGTGACTATAAAATCCTGTAAGAGAAATAATTTTCTTTTCTTTTGATGGGTAGATTGCCAAATAAAAGAGGTAAGAATTCAAAATATTAGCGATTTTCCCTTAAAGTGACTTGTTAACATTGTTGAGGTTGATGAAAAAAATTGCTTAATTTTTGTATATAATATTACTTACTATATTCCTTCTACTGTACTAACCCTCTGACATGCCAAAAATCCTGAAAAAATTCTCAAACGACAAAGATATCTATGGTTTTATTTGAAAGGCGTCAATGTACGACACCCTCTAACAGTGATTAACAGTAAATTCTCCCAACCATTTTTGAATTTTCCCAACTGTTTTTCCATGAAAAAAGACATAAAACAGGAGGTTTGGAAACCGGATCAAAAATCGTAAGACTGGGGTAAGTTTGACTGCATTGATTTCATGAAAAAAGTATTATTTTCTCGTTTTGGGTAGATTTAAGTTACATAGAACTATAAGAAAGGTGTTTTTCACAACACTCACACAATATTTTGGTGCTAAAATCTTACGAAAGCGCTATTTTTTCGTAGTCAAAATGCCACTCAATGTTGCCTGTCCGAAGCTTGGAAGAGCGCCATCTTCCGGTAGGGGAGTCTATCTATACCCCTAGCTCCCATAATTTTGGCAGAAACCACCTGAAACATGCCAAGGATTTGTTTGTAATCGATATATTGGAGGCTCTACACCTTAACTCCCCTGTTAATGGACTGTAAAAATCTAGGTAACACCGGAGTGTTGGCTCAGTCAGTAGAGCGTCCGCTTCACAACCGGGAGGTCGTGGGTTCGAACCCCGGCCGCATCATACCAAAAGACGTTAAAAGATGGGAGTTGTTGCTACCTTGTTTGGCGTTCAACAATAAGGGATAGAGCAACGTCGATCTGGCGCTGCTCAGTGGCTGCCGGGCTCACGATCAATTGGGCAAAAAGAATTTCCGTTTCGGTTTAATAAAATTTGGAGTGGACTATTAGGCTATTATTATTATTATTATTAAATCTGTCTCTGAATTCAATGTTTGTTGGGAGTTTTGCAGACAGCAACCTGCCCAAACTTTCTGTACTAACGATATATGCATTTGATACTACTGTATCAAATGCATGCAAGTTACCCGCCTGAGCCACTCCAGCAAAGCATAGAGAGTCCATGCTAATGCCTATGGACCTCTAGCACTGCATGTATGTTATATTTGTCTTACATTTTACAACATTTAAGTATGTTAATTTAATGTTAGTACAGAAAGAATTTTTTTTAAACTCACTTTTAAAGCACTTTTTTCTCCTTCTTTTACAGAGACGGCTGCATGATTCCCTCCTCGATTGTGATGACATCAAAACTACGCACGTTGCGCACACCATACAATTCTACATGCATCCGACAACTCGCCACAAAGACAACTCGCCCCTGGACAACTCGACACAATACCCTGGATATCTCGCCACAATACCCTAGACAACTCGACCGTAGCAGGTTGTCCAGGGTATTGTGGCGAGATGTCCAGGGTATTGTGTCGAGTTGTCCAGGGGCGAGTTGTCTGGAATTTGGTGAAACCATACGTGACGCGATCTAAAGCTCTTGCGCAATATCAGACGGGTAGTTGTCTTATCTCGCAGACGTTTTCATTTATTGCTTTATCGCAGGTTTAATGCACCTAGGCCTCTTATTTCGTACAAATTTCTAGATACCGTATTTGCCGGAGTAAAGGACGCAGTATTTTTGGAAGAGAAAATATCAAAAAGTCGGGGTGCGGCCTTTGCGGCGAAAGAGTAAAAAAAAAAAAAAATTGCAACTCAAAAACATGAAACAGCACGAATTTGTACATATGGGACAACAATGAAAGGTGATGGACATTTCTATAATAACTGTCTAGAATAATACATGTCTTACCGACAATTATGTATTATATTTTTTTAAAGAAGGGCAAAGTTTTGTCAATCTTGTAAATAAAATTCATAACTTACCAACCAAACTCTACTGGTAGATCTAGATTTAGGTTTTTGCCATCTAGCTAAAGCAACCTGAATCCTCTCGGTCGCATGACAAAGCTATGTCGCAATCATAGAGCTATAATATATGGGTCGCATTCTACATTTCTTCGCAAGAGATCAAATCCCGCCTCCGACAATTTTTTTGTCAAAATCGGGGGTGCGGCCTATGCGGCGCTGTGGCCTTATCACCAGCAAATAGGGTAGACGAAATAAATTGCTATTATTAGTATCATTATTATTATTATTATTAAGACCCCACAATTGCTAAATTTAATATTATATTTTGAAATTATCTAGTACCGGTAATGCTCCGCCACTCCTGTCGGCTTAGTTGGGCTGAAATGTTTATGTATTTAATACCAAACTCTAAAAACGCTCGTACGCAATAGCCTACCGCTGAGCTGTGTACACAACCGATCGCGTCCATATCAACGAATTTCAATTCGGGCGTAGAGGTCGAGACCGGTCTTTAAAAAAAACGTCATTAAATCCAAAAATGGCGCACGTTAGCTGAAGACGATTAGGCTATAAGCAAACAAGTAGGCCAGATGTCTGGAAACCAAGGAAATTTCCACCAACGAAACTTGTAAGTTCCATTCTTTATCTATTTGTGATGGGTTATATCCCATGTAAATTATTAGTAGTTCTTTTAAAAGGATCGTACTACAGTCTTTTAAAAATGTTGCGTTAATGTACTGGTGCCAGTGTTGTATGTTATATACTACACAGCCAGGATAGTGATGCTCCTATGTGTGGCCTGAGCTAGGCTCATATTTTGCGTTCTAGCCGTTGAAGTTATTTTTGTCCGAAGTTTGGCGGTCTTACTGTAGAGTAAAGGAGGGGGTAATCGACCATCACCAGTTTTCGGCCGATCTGTTGGATGCACGGTAAAATCCCTTTAAAATACATCGCACAACAGCATATCACATATCCCACACATACCATACCATGCCAGAGTCACTGAAGAACCACATTTGCAATGGAAAATATATCCTAAAATATCACATTTTAGCGATGTAATCGGCGGTCCCGCTACCCAAATCTGAAAAATCGATTATCTTACGCGTGTCTGTAAGAAATATGGGTACCATAAAATGAGCTTTATTTCAAGTATTTTTCAGATTTAGAGCCCGATTTTGTGTGAGTCGCAAGCTCAAAAGTATCTCACCGCATGTATTAAAATCAATGCAGCCGGACACCGCAACGCACACACGATATCTCTGTCTAATTCAGATTCCAATTTCCGATCACCGCAGTACTAGTTTTCGGCCTGGCGAGCTCCGGTGAGCTCCGGCGTGGGATACCTGCTCTGCCCGCTAGTGCTATAGATCAGCGCGGAAACACAAGGCGCGCGCGCGCCCGCTTCCTATTGACTTTGTACATGCGGCCGAAAACTGGTTCGCTATGCCGATAACTGCCTCCGAAACAGTGAAAACTGAAATGAATATTGTCATGTCAATTCTTGATTTTTTTCTGGGATTCTTTTTTTGTTTAAATAATATTTGCTTCATGATTTGAACAAGAAATGATAATAAATAGGAAGTTAAGGGTCCAAAAAATAGGAATTTGTCTTAGGTGGCCGAAAACCCCCTCCTTTACTCTAGTTGGGAGAATTAAGGAATCGATCAGATCAGTTTTTTCCAATTTGTACCATGAATAATGGTCCGTTTTCACTTAAATTTTCAGATTATCTTTAATTGTACATCCAGCATTGAAGACAGTGAAGTCACTACCTTAGCACCACTATCTCTCATCTGAACAATTTTACCAAGTCCCTTTAAGTGACCGAATACCGGGCGCTCTAGGGTAGAGTGCCCAGTATTCGGTCACTTAAGGGGAAATCACTAATATTTTGAATTCTTACCTCTTTTATTTGGCAATCTACCCATCAAAAGAAAAGAAATTTATTCCTCTAACAGGATTTTATAGTCACTTAAAATATAGAATAATGATAAGCAAAATACTTCCGAAAGAAGACGAAGCATTTTTCTGCCCAGAATTCGGTCACGCGATTTGTGCATGGTATCTCCGTTGCCAAGGAGCGAAGCGTATTTGCGCACTATTTTCACACAATTGTGCGATAAAGCACTGAATGTCAATGCATTGACCGAATACTGGCGGAGCGATACCGCATGGCAAGGGTATCGTATAAATACCTCTCGCACATCGGCAAGTGCGTCATTTGCAAATTCACTGCGATGGAGTGAACACGGAAGTGATTCTCTTCACACACATACTAAATTCATTGCGACAGCACACGTAGTTGTTTCGCAATAGACTTCTACATATGGCTATGCATGTTAGCGCATGTGCTAAGAGAACGGGGAAGTGCAGAAAGTTGTGCGACACTGACCAATTTCGGGCTAAGTCAGAGATCTTTCCGGGGCCCTAAATCTGATTTAATTTTGAGAGTTAAGAAATGTTGTTCAGCTGCCTGATTTGTGCAAGTTTCGTGGCTCTTAAATTATTTTTTAAATTGTTACCGCTGTTGAAACGGCTGTCTTACCGAATACTGGGCGCGCTACCCTACCCTAATCATGCTAATGAAGTAATGTCATGAAAGTTGAAGTTGAACTTTGAACAATTGATGAAGATTTAGAGTAAAAGAGGGGGTAAACGACCAGCTCCAGTTTTCGGCCGATCCGTTGGATGCATGGTAAAATCCCTTTAAAATACATCGCATAATAGCATATCACATATCCTACACATACCATAACATGCCAGAGTCACTGAAGAACCACATTTGCAATGGAAAATATATCCTAAAATATCACATTTTAGCGATGTAATCGGCGGTCCCGCTACCCAACCCAAATCTGAAAAATTGAGTTTCTTACGCGTGTATGTAAGAAATATGGGTACCATAAAATGAGCTTTATTTCAAGTATTTTTCAGATTTAGAGCCCGATTTTGTGTTAGTCGCAAGCTCAAAAGTATCTCATCGCATGTATTAAATCAATGCAGCCGGACCCCGCAACGCACACACGATATGTCTGTCTAATTCAGATTCCAACTTCCGATCACCGCAGTGCTAGTCTTCGACCAGGCAAGCACCCGGGAGCTCCGGCGTGGGATACCTGCTCCGCCCGCTTGTGCTATAGATCAGCGCGGAAACGCACGGCGCGCGCGTGGGCTTCCTATTGACTTTGTACATGCGGTCGTAAACTGAATCGCTAGGTCGATAACTGGCTCCAAAACAGTGAAAATTGAAATGAATATTGTCATGGCAATTCGTGATTTTTTTTCTGGGATTCTTTTTTTGTTTAAATAATAATAATATTTGCTTCATGATTTGAACAAGAAATGATAATAAATAGGAAGTAGAGTAAGACCGCCAAACTCCGGACACTTAAGACAAAATGGGGGAAAACATTAAATTCTTTTTTAATTATTGAAAGATCAAATATACTATTATTGTGCAAATACTGTTTATGTATATCATGTAAAAGAAAATTAGTAAAGGAAATGGAAAACTAGAATTATTTACTTAACCGCCGAACCCGTTTTCATGCCAAGCTTCGGACGCACTTGCCAAGCTTCATGTGTAGCGCACGTATAGCGCACGTAAAGCGCATAGCGCACATTTAGCGCGCGCGCTAAAGTGCGCATTCATCAGAGGTTTGGAAACCGGATCAAAATCGTACGACGGGGGTAAGTTTGACTGCGTTGATTTCATGAAAAAAAGTATTATTTTCTCGTTTTGGGTAGATTTAAGTTAGGTAGAACTATCAGAAAGGTGTTTTTCACAACACTCGTACAATATTTTGGTGCTAAAATCTTACGAAAGCGCTATTTTTTCGTAGTCAAAATGACACTCAATGTTGCCTGTCCGAAGCTTGGAAGAGCGCCATCTTCTGGTAGGGGAATCTATCTAGTACCCCTAGGTCCGTGTTAACTGCCGCCATTAGAACATTTTCGCGATAGAGTGAAAAACTATCTTATAAGCTCCCATAATTTTGGCAGAAACCACCTGAAATATGCCAAGGATTTGTTTGTAATCGATATATTGGAGGCTCTACACCTTAACTCCCCTGTTAAGGAACTGTAAAAATCTAGGTAACCTGAAATCTGTCTCTGAATTCAATGTTTTTTGTGAGTTTTGCAGACGGCAACCTGCCCTAACTTTTTGTACTAACGATATAGGTTAGTAGTAGTATCAAATGCATGCAAGTTACCCGCCTGAGCTAGGCTCATATTTTGCGTTCAAGCCGTTGAAGTAATTTTTGTCCGAAGCTTGGCAAGTTCCGAAGTTTGGCGGTTTTACTCTAAAGATAGGGAGGCCAATGCCTGGGCGTAAGGCTTCTACGCCTCCGATTTGTGCACTCGTCGTCCAAGTCAGAAAATTACCAGAAGAAAAAAAAAGAGAAAAAAAAAGAAAACAAATATCTATGGAATAAAACATAACAAATACACAATTGTACACTCCACAACATACCTATAATCACGGATCTGTAACGGTCTTTCACCATTTGTTGACGATCTTGCAGATTTTGACGTATTTAAATCCAATAATTCTGTTAGCAGACGAACTTAGCGCGCACAGATGAGAAACTAGAGGGGTCCTAGAGGGCGATGAGGTTAGCTCACTAAAATCCTTCTCAATGACTGAAGGTAGAGCCTAAAAATATGGAACCAATTTAATATCAAAGAACTTTTGATAGAGATTAACATATCAGATGTGCACAAATGTCACTTTTAACAACTAGAAAATATAACGAAAAAAGATTATATCTTTTTAATTGCAGATTTTTACAAACTGCACATTCGAAGGTAGATAGAGTACGATGTTTTTGTCAATCTTGCGTTGGTTTGAGCCCCATAGCTAGAGCCATCTCAAATTGAGAAGGAAAACTGTGAACAGAGACCTCATTGTTCCAGCCCCAAATAGAAGTCTTGCGACATCATAATATGAATATTTATGAGCTCCGGTCTCATCGCGCGCAAAACAAATTTGACGTAGTCTCACACATAGTACCTTTTTCTCAGCACTAGACACCAGTGTCGTGCAGTAATGTATGAGAAGTGTAAAAAAAGACATTTCAGTAAAAATAAAAAAGTCTACGTGAGCAGTCTATATTGAGAAGTGTAATGAATGCCATGATTTGAACGTGTGTGTTTTAGTGTATGATATCATCATATGGTTAGTGAGAGAGAGAGAGAGAGAGAGAGGGAGAGAAATATCTCCGTAAGTAGTACACGTCTATCAATGCGTGCAGTCATGTTTGTGTTCACTGCAAGTGCAAGTTGGATTTATCGATCGATGATAATGCAGCGTCAGATTGATCTTTACTCATGAGGAAATAGTAATTGGAATACATCGCAAAACTAAGGTAGGCCTATTCATTTATTCAACCACTTTCTTAATTTACAATGAGTGGCTTTTGAGCTTTCTGTCTATTATGTTTTGACCCTCCATGCCATGGCTAGCATGGCTCGATCGCGGCTTGCATGCAATTACCGTACCTGGCCTGCAGTACTGTGTCGGTGTGTGCGACTAATTCAAGACTAGCCGGTGATGATGAATGTACTTTCGCGCGAAGTTTTAAACTTGTTGTCCGGGCAATGACCATGATGACACGCCCATTCCCTCGGGCCTGTCATAATTCTCGACGTAATTTTTGGGACCATGAAATTGATTGTTTCAAGGCTCTTACGTACGGCCAGGCGTACAAGGAATTGCATAGATAAGAGCTGGATATCTCCTATTTTATGGAAATTTTGGAGTCGGCAGATGGGTGAGTTTTCTTAGTGAAAGAAAATGCTTTCTTTTAATGTTTGTTTTATTATAAACAAATTAGTAATTAAAAAGTTATTTTGGGCATTGGCCTCCCTACTAAAGAGTCCAAAAAATAGGATTTTGTCTTAAGTGGCCGAAAACCCCCTCCTTTACTCTAGTAGGGTGTCTGAACGATTTTTCAATTTTCAATTTGGGATCGTTTTTCACCATTTTTGTTTGATATTTGAATTAAAAATGTAATCAGAACAATACATTTCAAATTTCAAGTCTCACCGATGTTTCTATCAAAAGATAAAGCCCCCCGAAACGCTGGAATATTCATAGCATTTTGATCAGAATCGACGAAAAAGACGTACACGCAGAGTTATGTTGTTTTGCTAAATTTAGCCAAACAGCTGTATTGCGCGATATGCAAGCGTATGCATAGCGTACGCATGTCATGCGCAACTTGCAGCTTGAGCCACGCTGTCTCCGATCCGCGACATGTGCCATTGACTAGTATGGTTGGCCATTCGTCGCACAATAAACCCGGAAGTGAATACACGTTATAGTCAATGGCAATATCGCGGAGACAACGTGCACGTTGTCTCCGCGATATTGCCATTGACTATAACGTGTATTCACTTCCGGGTTTATTGTGCGAACGGCTATCCATACTTTCATTCACTATACGCGCAGATGTTACGCGATGTAACCATGGTTTGGACTGAGCGGAGCTCACGCCTCCCTAACACGAAGAAGAATTACACACAAACTCGCGCATGCGCAATGCGCTCTTCTATTCGCTCAAGCCCGACTGACGTCATTTTTCATTCATAAAAGTGCTAGCGTCACGATGCTCGTAGTTGATTGGGTGTTTACTCATTTCATTTGCATATTTTCCCACAATGTTAAACCTATGAGTGCGATGATTTCTGCCTGCGACTTCTCGATTACGTTGATATCAAACTCGTTATATTTCCATCCCGACTTCGATTTTTGAACAATTTTTTTCGCCATCGGTGTCATCGATATTTCTAGGTACTTTCAGCAAAATCGTATGGTGGTTCTTTGTTTCGGTAAGTCATATTTTTTGATGATTTCGTCGGAAGTTTTTGTAAAGGGTATGTGTAGGTTGAAGTGTGTGTAAAGCTACGTGCAAATTGTATGTGAGCGACATGAGTGTGTAGAGAGCGACATCGTTGAAACCATATACACTGAATGTGCGTTTGGTCGCCAGTTTTACCTTGGTGTTCGAGTTTAGTGCAGGGCCCCGCTCCCGCAACACGGCCGCTACAATACACGGTACAATACACCGCGCACAGTGTAGCGAATCGCCCATGCCTCGCAGCTAGCAGACAAGCGAGGGTCGCACGATCAGCCAATCAGCGGCGCGTATTTCCGTTCACCGAGTTGGATAGCTCGATAGGGGTCCCACGTGCCTAATTAGCTGATCCGAAAAATGTGGAGAAGGGTATTTTCAAACTGTAATCAGCTGTGATCCCTGGGGGCTAGCAAAAAAATAAGCGCATAATTATCGATCAGGGCGTCATATCTCAAAAGTGACAAACCTCAGAGTTAGCCAGGACACAATGTTTAAATTGCTGTTTTGACCAAGATATTTTTAGAATTTCGGGGGCTACCCCCCTTTGGAAATATTGGAATTCACCTGCTCTTTCATGTGACACCACATTTTACTGAGTATCACCTTCAGGATCACAACAGATAAAGGTTTGAATCTCGTATTGAAAAAAAAAACTTGACTTTTTTTGCATGGTCGCGCAATGCACGTAGACTGCATAGATCTAGGGATGCGTGTAACTGTAATCTCTATGGGAAGAATTTAGCACACAACATCGGGTGCGCGATCAGCTATCAGACACCCTAACTCTAGGCCTAGTTGTAGGGATGTTACAAAAAAATTAAATCTCAGAATTCAAGCTCCTGCTTTATGCCATTCGACAGAGCTTGATAAGACCTTTTATTTGATGCCTCATTCATCATAATAGCCCCAGTAATAAGAAAGTTATGCCAATTTTAAACGCCCGGAAATCATGTATTTAATTGCTTTGTTTTCCTTTGTTTTTAAACCAAAAGTTGTGATCTCAAATGTGACCGAAAGATTCTATTTCATGACATAAAATTACCCCAAAATGTATGTAAATACACAAAAAACGCTAATCGGGCCGTCATTTTTGCATGACATTTTCACATTCCTCATCCAAAAAAACATATTTCTAATCGTTAGATTTTGCTGAAATTTCACCAAAAGCAAATTCACATGTTAACCAATCGGTCTAGGTCTAGATACTTTTTTTCAAATCCTGTAGGTAGGATCAGGGTACAGAATGGCACTAAACACGGCTCTTGTGAAACAGTGCAGCAAAACAAACCGCCAAACATAAATCATAAAAAGTTTAGTATGAAATGAAAGATATCAATGTCATTCTTCTCATCCAATAGAAATCATGAAACAAAAATCTAATCAGCCCATCAAAAGATCACATTTACGTAGGCTATCCAAATTGGTCTCCAATAGTGCATAACAGCCCCATGGCAGAAACCTTCTTGGCGAAAGCACACACATTGTAACATACCTACTAGAGTCTAGTTGATTTTTGGTACGTTTTTAGTAGGGTATCTCCACGTCAGAGTTACGGGTCACAGTATGGATATGATTCTGAATTAGCACCGAATACATGTCCGTACAAAAATAATGAACAGCTGTCAGTCACTGTAGACTAAAATGAACTTCCTTCAACTTTCCAGTGCAGTGCATTTCGCAATGTATGAAGGGGTGACCAAAGTTCGCGGACATTTTAGAACATATTACAAAATGTGATATTCGATCTATGATTTCTCATATTCTACACAAATTTATTTATTTTAATTATTACCAAATTGACGGCAAAGTTGTTTACTACAAATTGGTTCAACTAGAAAAATGTATCGTCGAAGGATTTCGGAGATATCGCGATCTAAAAATTCGATGTCCGATCGTGCGTGCGCGCTGCATCCAAAAAAGTCTAAAAAACAACGAGACCTAACTTCACGCACGGGGGTTTACAGCTGATTTATAGAAAAATGCGGTCCATCAAAAATAAGGTAATATCATAATTTGCAAGGCAAGATATCATAAAATCATTCGGTATCACTTATTACTTACAATTTTGAAGATATCTGGTCTCAAAATGATGATTTCCAGACCCTTATCGGTAAATTGATAATTTTTCTGAACGGACGCAAAAGACTGCAAAATTTGCCGATCTTTTGTCAATATTTTCACAATTTCACACCCAATTCTACAGAAAATTTCGTTTCTGGGTAAGTTTACGTTCTTCTTTCCATTGGTGATATCAGATTTTCGAAATATTACCGATTTTTTGAGATAGCGAACTTAGGTCACGCGCGAACTTTGGTCACACCACCATACACATTTGTATTCATTGCCATTGCATTGCCTGATTGCACTGCATTGGCATTGGATGCATCGTTATCTGAATGAAATAGAGTCTAGTGGAACACACATACATTCCATAATTCCAGCATTACAATCTTTTCAATACCATACAAAATACTGATTACACTCTAATTGTATTTCAGTAAGTTTGGCAATGTGGTTACCTCTTTCTTCTTTCGACGTCGAGTTGAACGTTCCGCCATCTTGACAAGTTTAATAAATTATGCTCCCGTGACGTGCGCGTACGTACGTACGTACGTACGTCCACGTAGGTAATGCGCGCGCGATTAATCACACGATCCTCGCCTCCAGTCCGACAGTCGGGCAGTCGAGTCGTAAATCTGAACTTTATAAACGTAAAATACAGAAAAGGGGGAAAGTGTAGTTAGTCCTTTTATTATATGCCGGGATACATGCCTAAAATGGCACTAAATGCTATGAACAAGCCCTACTTTAAGCAGAACGGTTATATATACTCCCTCTGAAAAATAGTGCTGGAAAAATTGGGCAGCTCTTCAGAAGTAATACACTTGGCACAAGCTAGATTTGCCACGTCTGATATGGAAGTGAGAGAGTGGACCAAGTGGACCAATGACAGCTAAAAAATTAACCATTTGAAAGGCTACGTCTATCCGACTCTCAGTCGATCGAGGTCCACTCTCCGCCGGAAGAAATAGAAATGGTAGTAGACCTGGTTTATCAACATCTCAGTGGCGGATCCAGGGGGGGGGCCGAAACGGCCGCGGCCCCCCCCCCCCCCCCCCCCCCCTATTGGCGGCGCAAAAAAAAAAAGGAAAAAAGGAAAAAAGAGGAAGAAAAGAATGGAAAAAAGAAAGGAAGAGAGAAAAAAAAGGAGAAGAAAGGAGAAGAGAAAAGAAAAAAGAAGAGAAAAGAAAGAGAGAGAGAGGGAGAGAAAAAAAAGAGATAGGAAAAAGAAGAGAGAAGCCGGGTGAGAAAGGAAGAAAGACAAGGAAATGGCACAAAGTGACAGAAACAACGAGTAAGGGAAAACTCGGGGGGGGGGGGGGGGGTGACTGTCCGTATTGTAATTTTTATCTTGTGCAAAACTGAGTCTGAATTCAGCTTATTTTCAATAGTTCTAAGCATACTTGTTTATGAGCCGTAGTACCTGAAGAGAGTTGTGTAAAAACACTTCTGAAAAGGCTGCGCCCGGCCCCTCCAAAGGGCGGCAGAATGGTAATCAGGACATTTTGGGGTCATTCCCGAAGGCTTGGGGGCCGTTATTGTAGAGGGGGCCAGTCATATGTAAATGGCATTGACGGTAACGGTGGATAACGGAATAAGGAGGAAGGGGTGCACATGACTGTGAACTGCAAGCGTATATTGGGGATGATCATCCTATCAATTTTTAGTTGCAATCCGGGTCGAAATCCAGCATAATATATTGATTTTAAAAAGGTTCATGTAAAAGCACTCATGATGAAGCCGCGCCCGGCCCCTACAAAGAGGAGCAGAATTGTAATCGGGAGATCGGGGGTCATTCCCGAAGGCTTAGGAGACGTTATTGGAGTGGGGGGGGGGGGTATTGAATAGAGGGGGCAGGCCACATACAATCCCAAGCCGCGGATTCGAAGTTAAACGTTTAAAACAGACCCTGCGCTCAGAGGCGTTGCTAAAGGGGGATGGGGTGCGACACCCCCACCTGTCAGGATATTGTCTGTAAAATTGCGCAGCTGTCGGGGAAAAATGAGAGAGGGGGAGGGGAAAAAAGAAAAGGGGAAAGGGAAAGAAAAGAAAACAAGAAAAGAAAAGAAAGGAAAGAGAAGAGAAGAAAGAAAGAGAAAAAAGAAAATGAAAAAAGAAAGGGGAAAGGAAAAGGAAAAGAAAGAAAAGAAAGAAAAGGAGAAAAGGAAAAAGAAAAAGAAAAGAGAGAAAAAGGAAACAAAAGAAACGGAGGATGAAAGAGAGTAGAGAGAGATGTAGGTAAGGGCCTGAGGGAAGAGGGGTGGGACTAAGAGAGAGAGGGGATGTTGGGTGGAGTCGGGTCCGCAGTGTCGATAGTTTTTGCTCGATCGTCGTGTACTATATCGATGCAGAAGTTTGAAGTCGGTGAGATGTATAATGTCGGTCGGCCGGCATTTTTTCCCCCTACGAACTGTGACTTTTTATGGGACAGAGAAACATTTTTGAAAATTCAGACAATGATTAAGAGTCGGTACAACGAATCGTCTTCTTTCTCTAATAATTAAACGAAACGTCAAAGCTTCCGCGCTTCGCGCGGGAGGGGGGGGGGGGGGGAGGGGGGGGACTGAGTACAGAGAAGGATTCAGAGTCAAAATGTACAACGATTCGTCTTTTTTCTCATATAATTTAATGAAACGCCAAAACTACCTTGCTTCGCGCAGGATGGGAAAATGAATTCAGACAAGGATTAAAAGGATAATTTAATGAAACGCCAAAACCACCTTGCTTCGCGCGGGAGGGGGGAAACTTAATTCAAACATGGACACGGTACAACGAATCGCCTTCTCCTCTTATAATTTAAATAAACCTGAAAGCTTCTGCGCTTCGCGCGGGAGGCGGAGGGAGGAACTGAATTCAGACAAGGATTTAGAGTAGAGAACGGTACAACGAATCGTCTTCTTTCTCTGATAATTTAATGAAACCGAAATCAGACAAGGATAAAGAGCAGAGAACGGTACAGCGAATCGTCTTCTTTCTCTAATAATTTAATGAAACGTCAAAGCTTCCGCGGGAGGGGGGAATCTGAATTCAGACAAGGATTAAGAGTAATAATTTAATGAAACGTCAAAGCTTCCGCGCAATCTGAATTCAGACAAGGACACGGTACTGGCGAATCGTCTTCTTTCTCTAATAATTCAATGAAACGTGGCAACTTCCGCGTTTCGCGTGGGAGAGGGGGAAAACGAAACTAGACAAGAATTAAGAGTCGAAAAAAGTACAACGAATCGTCATCTTTCTATAATGATGTAATGAAACGCCAAAACTTCCGCGCTTCGCGCGGGAGGGGCGAAACATGAACTAAGAGTCGGGACGGTACAATGAATCGTCTTTTTTCTCTAATAATTTAATGAAATGTCAAAGCTTCCGCGCTTATTATTTGTATCGATTATTGACCACAATATTTTGATTAGAAATTATTGATTGATCTCAATGTCAGACCATTTATTATAAATTGGGTAATAAGTTTTTTAGAACAACTTTTTCAGTGTGTAAAATGTCAAAATGTTTGTTCTAAATATGTAACCACCCATATATGCCGGGGTTCCTCAAGGTCCCGCCCCCCCCCCCCCTCGTGTTAAACAAAATGCAATACTATATTGTATTGATCTTCTTAATAATCGCTGATTGTTTTAAGTTTTGCTTTACAAACCCGATCACAAAATCATTAAAATATATTCAAATATATGTAACCAAATACGACCCCACCCTTTCATTTCATTTCATTTCATTTTTATTTTTTCATTTCCAACAAAATCCAATACATAATAACGAATACAATGTAAAATGTATACAAAACATAGTTACATTGGTAATAAACAAATCTTAATAATAATTTATACATCTTAGGAAGACAAAAAATGAATTTTAAAATTTAACTGCATTTATACTTTAAAGGAAATGGAGAGGTCCACTGAAAAGCAAAGCTTGTAAATTGTGGACCCCTCAGATAATAATGAGTGTGAAAAAAATATGGAATACATAATCAATGAAAGAAGAATAGTGGCCAACAGAGAACATTTATTAAAACACGTAATGACTGTAAACAGGAAGACGTAACAAATTACATGACGAAGAAAGAACAGAAAAAAGAAGAAGAAAACAAAAAAGGAAAAAAATGCGGGCTGCGTTTGGAGGGAAGGAGAGGAGAGAAAAGGAAAGTTGTAGAGATCGAGCACGAAATAGGGAGCGCACAAAATCCTTGAGATAGCTGAAACAAAAAGAGCAAGAACATGATGACAAGTATTTTTTTGTTTTGAGATGGGCTGAAGAAAAGAGGGAAAGAAAACAAAATTAGGAAGGAGATGTTCTATCACAATAAATGTCTAAATATTATAAGATTGTAATAAGGACAATTTTAACTTTTTTTTAAAAGCAATTAGTGAAGGGGAAGTTTTCAAATCGTTATGCAAAGTATTCCAAAATTTAGGGCCTTCAAAAATGAACGTGTTCTGTGCAGAATATATTTGTGATCTGTATAATCAAAAATGCTTTACCTGATTACCCGAGCCGATTTGTTAGTTGAAAATACAACATATACAATGGAAATAAAGTATTTGTTGGAGATGCCATGCAGGTGGGTCATCGTGATAAAAACACAATTTAAACCGCAGATTATTGAATAAGGAATGACATTATCATCAAAAGAATACACGTGTTGCAATTTGAGTAAGAACATGCTGTGAAATACCAGCAAGAAAACCATAGCTCTTTAGACAGTGTAACTAAAATAAAGACAGCATGATTGACTTGAAGAACAATTGTATGAACCATCGGCGTGTTACTTCAGAGTTAAAATACCCTTATTACCCACCCTGCTAACAAATTGATTTAATTAGTTATAAAATATGCTACATTATTATCTAATTTAGTATTTTATTACACTGATTATGTTTACGGCAAAAGCCAATGGGATTGCGAAATTTAAATATAAAAATAATTAAAATATTTTTTAACATATTTGTTACACAAATTTAGCGTGCCTAACTGACGGAGCTTACGAGGTAATTCATTGTAAAACATGGATCCACGATACAAGAATGTAACGTTTCGGAAGCATTACATTTTCATTATATCTTAGTATGACAATTTTCCTTAAATACAAATTTATCAGTCATATATTTTGGTGCTAGCTCATGAAATGTTTTAAACAGTAACGAATACATATGTATCCTACATCGAGCTTTTAGGGTTTCCCCAACTCAAGGTATCGTCAATCTGATGTTCACAAGGTTTAACCTGAAGAATAATTCTTCCTGCCCGATTCTGAAGCTTCTGAAGTTGATCAAAACGATTATTATTTGCAGTTTGCCGAACAGTATCCGCATAGTCAAAGTGAGGCATGATTACAGATGTTTAGTTCAAAGCAAAACGTTATATTCCGGTTTTAACCACCCCCGTACAGCTCATTTTATGTATGTTATTACCAAAGAAAAACAGATATCAGCCAGTCACTCAATAGTGTCTGACAATGAAGTCTAGAAGGTTAACGGGTTTCCTTGGATAATTTGAATACTAAGTCACTGCTAAATTCAGAGGCGGCGCTCCCGTGGGGGGGGGGGGGGGGGGCAGGGGGCACAGTGCCCCTCCATTTTTCAAGTACCCCTTTTTACATAGGAAAAGTGCCCCTTTTACTTTGACTAGTGCCCCTATTATTTTGTTAAAGTGCCCCTTCTCCTTTCCATCTCTGATAAGTGCCCCTTTTGTTTTGACAAGTTCCCATTTTCCTTTGCAATAAGTGCCCGTCCCTTTCTCATGATTACCCTTTTTCATCTTTGATAAGTGCCCCGTTTAGTTTAACATGTGCCTCTTTTTCTTTTTAACAAGAGCCATTTCCCCTTCTCATAAAAGCCCCCTTTCACCTACGATAAATGCCCCTATTAAAATCTTATCGGTGCCCCTTTTCTTTCAACAAATGCACATTTCCCTTTATCATTAGTGCCCCTTTTTCATTCTCATAAGTGTCTCTTTTCATGTATGGTCAGTGCCCCTTTTCAGATGCGATAAGTGCCCGTTTTCACATCTGATAATTACCCTTTTAGCAATGATATGTGCCCCATTTTCCTTTCTAATAAGGAACCTATCCCTCTTTCATAAATGCCCCTTTTCACTTCTTATAAATGTCAAAAATCTAATGGGTGCCTCTTTTCCGTCGACAAATGCCCATTTCCCATTCTCATAAGATCCCTTTTCATCCCTGGTGCGCGCCTCTTATTTTAGGTGTAAAAGGTGCCCCATTTTCACCTCTGATAATTAGCCGTTGCTCCTTTTCTTTTCTAATAAGTGTCTTAACCCTTTCGATAAGTGTCACCTTTTCCTCTCATCATTAAACGTGCCCCCTAATTTCAAGCAACTAAGAGAAATTGCCCCCAAAGTTCGCTCGCTCGTAGTTATAGATGTTATAATTATGTAACTTATCAAAGATCTTTTTAGTCTTCCGTTATGAGAATGTGCTTATAACCCCATCAGGATTGGGTTTTTTCTCTTTATAAGATGTAATTTTTTCGCACTGCGACCTCACAGATCTTTAAAAATTTCCTCGCTCGCTTTGCTCGCTCACAAATATATTTTCAGACCATCACACCCAACTGCAAGGTATGATGCTTTTATATCATATGATGTATAAAGAGAAACAAATATTGAAATCACCCATGATAATGTAATCACAATATAGGGGTATATACCAATGTCTAAAAAAATTGTATATTTTCAATTTGAGATTTCCCTTTGAAGGTGTCCTTTTTTTTTCTTCCAGAAAGTGCCCTTTTTTGTTGGTGCCCTCCCACTTTGAAAGTCGCTCCGCCGCCTCTGCTGCTAATGTTTAAATTTCACAGATAGGACATACCTGACATGTTCATAATTCCTACAAAGTTCTACAAAATTCGATGTTGGCTGCAAAAGTTACATAGTATCTTTAATAGAAATAATATTTGGGCTATCATCATGATGAGCGAAAGCTAACCCTTTTTTGTTGCTTTTACTTGCATACTATTTTGAAGCAGTTGTTTCTTCTGGTGTCTGTTTGGTAAAGGCGAGGCTGGAGGCGACATTTCACCTTTCACGGTGATCTTCCGTGATCTGCTACCAGGATAACCATGGGTTCAAGCCCTTACAATGGATTAACGATGCATCACAAGTTAGCGTTTAATAGTGAAATCCTCCCCAGGAGTAAAGTGAAATCCAGAGTAGCTCATCGCCAATGGACGATGGATGAAACTTAGCAATGGATCGTACCAGGCGCAGGGGTGAGCTCCCCCCCCCCCCCCCCCCCCCACTAAGCGAAATATCGGTCAGCGCGATTTTCTGATTTTTTTTTTTGGGGGGGGGGGCAAAAAAGGGGCAACAAATATTGCCCCTGCCTTAAAAGGACGTCACATTGCCTTAGAAGGATGTTACACGTGGCAGTCCACGTTCTCGTCGTGCAAATCTAAAAGTCCCTATTGTCTACTACAAGACGTCAATGCCATTACCCGCAATCGCATTGGTTGTGAAGAAGAATTGAAATCAAAGATAGGGAAAAAATGTAATTTCATTCAGTTTTCAAAATTGTTTTGTTCTTACTGTATTAGAGTATAGTACAATTATTAACAGAAATTATTAAATTTGCATCAAGGAGAAATAATCATCTCATCGAAGTCTGGTCTGGCAAAATATTAAAAAGTAAACCAAATGCATGATGAAACATAATTACTTATTCAAGACAGGAAACTGTAAGGATTCTAAGAAATGGAGAACAGTCACTATTGAAATGTGTCTATTTAAAAAAAAAATTGTACACAAAATGTGAATCATTCCATAATTAATGAAATCGGGCGTTTACTAGCTTTTGTTGTGCAACTGATACAAATCTTAGGGCAGAACAAACAAACACTGCCTTTTTTATAACAAACTTTAGTAGGACATTTTGGGTTTCTGGTGTGACTGGTATATTGTGATTTTATGTTAGTTTTAGATATGGATATATCTTTTCCCTTATAAATGGATGAAGTCTTGGTAAGTGCTTATAAAAATTATTTCAGAATTGGCAACCAATTAGGAATTTACATTGGCTCTTTAACTGTAGTAAACACAGTCATGTTTAATGTTTAGTAAAATGCAATGAAACCAACATATTTATGATTTACTTGCAGACTTGAAGGAAAGTTTATTGAGCATGGACATTGCATCATTGGTAGCCTCGTGATGTTTTCTTTAAACATCCTACAAATATACAGTATAATTCATTGCATTTCTGAACATATAAGACTTGTTGAATAAAAATAAAAAATTGTATTGATATTTATTTTTGTCCTTGTCGTGAACACTGAGTGATGCCATGAACATTTTATTTCGTTATGATCAAAAATAGGAATTACATTTACCTCTGAAATGCACCTGACATGTAACAGAAAACTGCAAACAACAATAATATTCTTCGTTATAAAAAAAAAACTTTCTTATGGAATAGGAGTGTAGAGATCCACTCTGTTTGGAATGGAAATCTACTCTCGAAAGAGTTCTTTCACTACTACTTTGGAGTGGAGTCCACTATAAAATGGAATTTAATTCAACTTAAAAGGAAGTGATTCCTACTATGACTGAAAAAAGGGTGGATCTTCACTCTTGTGCGCTGATATAGTATTCTTCTTCTTCTTCTTCTTCCATTTTGAGTATATACCTCTTTACAGAGTATTATCGTAACTAACTAAAAAGAATGACGATTTAATTCTAAGATTCACCAGTAGAAAACCGCACGTGACGACAGCTGACCGATTAAGAAATTCCCACCTCAACTCAGCCAATCACAGTTAAGTGTGCTTTCCAGATGCATACCAAAGAAATATCTTGAAGGTTTTCAGGATGAAAAACAGACATGAATGGTTAAAGTTATCTTGTAGCAACTTGGTGATTCTAATACCGCCGCCATTTTGTTTCAACTTAAAAGCACAACCGTCAATGGAATGGTGATGTGTTTTATCGCTCTTCACGATAGCATTCGAAACTAGGAAGTTCATCTCGGACCTACATAATGTAAGTTTTGCTTTCATATACTGATAATTAATATATCTGTCATGTACACGAATGTGTTTTTGTATTGTAATTATGTTCAAGTTTGGGGTTATATTGACGGAGGCAATTTATTCAGGCGCATTTCCCCGGCTATGACAGTGATAACAGTATGCTTGTGGCCGAGTCCATCTGTAGCGACGCAATATTAGCAGATATCAGCAGACCTTCTGTTTATTAGCGCTGAATTAACCATTTTCTGGCACTTTTTATGTGTTCGTATATGCATTCAGTAAGTAATGATCTCTACAGTGCGTCCCAGAAAAAAACGAAACCGAGAATTATCGATGTTTTATCATAACTTAATCAGAATTTAAATTAATAAATGACACATATTTGTAAAGCTTAGAATGATCCCCCTCTTTCATTAAAATGCAACTCATTTTATGCATATTTCACGCATGAGTGATTAAAAACAATTTGAAGAGAGGAAACTAAAAAGTCATTTGGCGGGCGGTATCTAAATTTCAAAGAAAATTCATTCTCTGCCCTTTCATATGACACCTCAATCAGGAAAAATGAGCAAGGAATAACAAAGTTCTGTTTGTTTAAAGTAATGCTTTCATTTTCATAATTTGATTAAAAGATTTCGATTTCACTTGCTGCCTGCCGTAGCAACAGAGTTGACAAAAGACTTAACTCCATTTCGTCTTCTTTGTGCATGGCTGATCTCAACGAAACAAAGTTTTTTTTATCAACTCCGTTTGTTGCTACGGCAAATTATGGAAAGGCAAGCATTACTTTAAACAAACAGAAGTTTGTTATTCCTGGCTCATTTTTCCTGATGAGGTGTCATTATGAAAGGGCATAAAATAAACTTTCTAGAAATGTGATTTCTCTTTGAAATTCAGATACCGCCCTAAAAATGACCTTTTAGTACCCTCTTTTCAAATTGTTTTTAATCACCCATGCGTGAAATATGCATGATATGAGTTCCATCAACTCAAAGAAGAGGATCTAATTAGCTTTACAAATATGTGTCATTTATTAATTATAATTGTGATTAAGTTATGATAAAACATCGATAATTCTCGGCTTCGTTTTTTCTGGGACGCACTGTATAATCGCAAATGAGTTTTGATGCCCAAATATTTTCTCAAAAAACAATTTGCAAAGTCGATCTTTTAATCAAAATAGTTTCTTCCCTAAAATCGTATACCTAATTGGAACGGTATCTTGTTATCTGATATTTAATACACGTTTGGAAAGTCTAGAGTGAAAGAAAAAAAAAGTATCTTAATTTTGAATGTTGCATTTGAAAGTTTGTAAGCAATACTATTTCACAAGATGTGAGATCTCTCTTTCTCTCTCCCTCTCCTAAGCATATTTCATAAGGGATTTTTCAAGTTTAAGAGACGTCTTAGTCGAGTGGTTTAATCACTTAAATGGTAATGCAAAGGTCGCGGGTTCGATCTCTGGCACAGCACTTATGTCAATGGGCAAGGCATTACCTCTACATTGCTCCTCTCCACCCAGGTTTATATTGGTACCCGGTTAGATGTGAACGTCAGTGTGATTGGATCAGCATGTCCGCGCCCGTCAAAGGGGCGACTGGCTTGAATGCTCCCAAGGGAGTGGAGAGTGTGCGCTGCAGGATCATAACTGAATATAATGACCGGGGAAATTAGACTGTATAAGCGCTTTGATCAGTTACACTGTAACTGGTAAATCGCTTTATAAGAAACCATTATCAATATTGTTTTTAAAGCAGCGCTTCATTTTCTCATTTTTAAAGCATATCTGCACTTGTTTGGCCAACAGGGAGTTGATCTCCCTGCAAGTCACCGACAGGTGGTTCTCTCATCGAATCAGCTCTCAATTAACGTAAGAAAAAGAGGACCATGACTTACAACGGGTACCGCTTAGGCATTGTTTGCTATATAGAGGGCGCAAATATAGCTACAAGTTCAGTCCCGCTTTAATATTTGGCAGTATTGTTCGGTGCATATTTTGGGTAATTAAATACCTGTTCAAAAACTTTTAGTCAATTTTGACTTCTAATCTAATTTAATATAGCGAAAGACTGTGATTCTCCCTTCATTATTTTGCGTTCATTATTGAACTTACGTAGTGTTAAGAAAGCAGTGCCTATTCGGGTATATCCAATTGAGTTTCATTGGTATCTGAAATTATTGTAAATCTTGTCGAGGCAAGTTATTCAAAACATAGAAGTTGCTCAACTAGAATACGTGTATCACATTTTGGCAAAACAATCATTATGTTTTATAACGTTTATGAATGTTCTAATAATCATCCAAAGATTTCAAATTTGGCCAGTGTTTATACCTAAAGCACATTTTACCGTATATGCCTTCCACTTGGATCAACTAAGAAAATAAATATTACATAATTATTAAAAACTGTATACAGAATAATATTTCAGCATCATAGAAATTTGTTTATCATGTTTACATATGGAAACGTTTGCTTTGATTTGTCTCATAAAAGAAGTTGACCACAAACTGACCCCCACACGGTGTTGAGTGCTCAGGGGTCACGGGCCACTGGCTTCACCGGGCAGGTAGTTCCATTATGTGAATGGGTAAATTAACTATTACCAAATGAGGGGACACATTAAATTGTACAATAGGGACACAGGGGCGGATCTAGCTTTTTGCTAAGGGGGGGGGGTGACCAATATAATGACGATGCAGAGCATCGTCCACGAGCCGCGAAGCGGCGATCCGATTTTTTTTGGGGTGTTTATTTGAACCCCGTAAGTGATGTTTTCCTGGCATCTATTAACACAATGGAGACCATAAAAAGCAGTGCATGATAACGTCTTTTTAAATCAAGTAACACTTAAATACACAGTTATATCCAGAGTTATCATGTGTTTGGTTAAGTTATCAGATGAGTTGAATATCTTCTCACAATATTTGCACTTGAAAGGGTTTCTCTCCAGCGTGCGTTATTTTTTCTTTCTTTTTTTCTTTTTTTTTTCTTCTTTTTTTTCCTTTTTTTTTTCTCTTTTTTTTTGGGCCGCCCAAGGGGGGGGGGGGGGGTTTAAACCCCCTAAACCCCCCCCCGTAGATCCGCGCCTGGGGACACACATTGTTTTTATTGTGCAGAACATACTCTTTTATTGACTTACTTATTGAATGAAACTTTAAAAACAAAATGCATTTTGTATTCTAACAATTGGAGTACAAAGAATAATAACAGGTGAATGAAATGCATAAACACCACCCCTGGGAAGGAAGCATTCATAAATTTGAATACATATAATTGATAAACGACTCCGCATGAAACTATAAAACCAAATGTAATTTGCGTTCTGGCAATTGGAGTACAAAGAATGATAGCAGGTGAATGAAATGCTTCAACAACACAAACACCTGGAAAGGAAGCATCAATAAATTTGAATAATTTAGTTGATAAACGATTCCGCATGTGGACGTTTGGTGGAGCAGAAAGCAGTGGATTCTTAACAACACGAACCCATTTAACAGAATGTCGGAACGTAAATTAAATTTGACGCAGTTGGAAAATGCATCTGTCTACCCTGCGACTTTAATGGTACGATCCAGTAAATTAAAACAGTAAAATGGCTCTTATTTTAAAATTACTCATTAAATAAAACCCAAAACTTCAGTGTTATCAGACAAAATATGTTATATCTTAGTAATGATTAAAAAAAGGTGTATAAACACTGTGAAAGTGTAGCATTTTACGATAAAAGACACCGATTGAGCGAAGATGACGTCATTAGAACCTGTTTATGTGCGCTTGCATCAGGGAATTCAAGGTCAAAAGGTCAATTCAGACGCTGATAAGTTATTGGTCAAGCCTTTTTGTTTCCTTTATTCCGACAAAATAATACAATCAATCAAAACAAGTTTAATACCAGAAGAAAGCTAACGATTAGTTTTTTCATTAACCGCTTGCCCCAAAGTCGCTTGACCACCGTGAAACGAGTGAGAGCTTGCGAGAGCGGCCAAAGTATGATTGAAACTCGCTTTTTGCTCTTCTCCAACGTAAAAAGAGACGACATTGTGCTGGATAAATCTATTTTTTCCGACAAAAGTACAGAAAATTTGCATATGGTCTTTTTATATTATACTTTATGAAATGTTACCCGAGTGACTCCCGGGCGCCCAATGCTGGAAAGAAACGCACATTTTTAGAAAACTTCACTTTTTCATGGAAAAATGCTTACATTTTGTTCTATGCACGCAAGTCAGATTGAGCGGATGATACAACGTTTCCATATGTGAAAGTAGAGTTCTCTTTTTTTTTCGTTGCTATAACAACCGTCGTCAAATATAATGTTGTAAGGGTTCAGCGTAGGCTTGGTTTTCAGATGACGTAGAATTAGAAAGAGTGGATGAAGTAGAAAACTGTTTAATCAAACGAGATTAAAAGAAGCCATGTAGTGTAGATGTATTCCTAAATTTCTACAGGCAGATATTATGTGTAAATATTATGTGGAACTTGTTGGTGTTTTGCGCTGGCTGTGACAAGGGGTTAGTTTTATTCGATGACCGGTACACCTTTTGATTAATGCTAATAGGGACTTTTAGATTTGCACGACGAGAACGTGGCCTGCTATGTGTGACGTCCTTTTAAGGCACTTTTAAGGCAATGTGACGTCCTTTTAAGGCACTTTTAGGGCACTGCACCGCAAGTGCCTTAAAAGGACGTCACGTTGCCTTAAAAGGATGTCACACGTAGCAGTCCACGTTCTCGTCGTTCAAATCTAAAAGTCCCTAATAAGCTTCTTTTAACATCATGAGCATAAGGAAAGTAATATAGATACAAGAGGCCTGCGTGAAGCACAGAAGAAAAATAGGTATATATAAAAGTGAAAATTATTCAAATAATTAGGAGCGATAAAAAATAACAAAAATATAATTTCTTTATAATTCTGTAAAATAAAAAAGTCAACATTTCAATTCTACAATAACTTTGGATGTAAATAAATCATCAACTGAAGGATATACATGTTTTCTCATAAATGTCTTAAAGGTAATACAAAATGTTGGTATGGGGTCATGAATTTGACTTAAATGAACATATTGGAATCATATGCGACCGTACAATATTCAATGATGTTTGTCGCGGTTGAAATCGTATCTAAAGTGATGAAATTGTGACTAATAAGCTCTTTATGTTGTATAGCTCCCTCTCAAGATTGATATTACTTTAGTTTCAAAACAATGTTATATCAGAACTGCATTTTCCGAGATTTTCACGGTCGCAGCTAACATTGTATGACCGTAGGCGCTATTTGAAATTTGTTGGGAGCACCGATAAATTTGATATTTTAATTTCTCGAAATCCCTAGCGTTTAGAGCCCAATTTTTTCAAAGTTGCTTATTCTAACACTAGGTTTCACAATGGTAATGCAAATTTTAAATTTCATATTCCAATCCTGTTGAAATATTACCAAAACTTTGTATTACCTTTAAGTAGAAACGTTAATCATGCAGTCTCCACCTTATCGTTATCCTCCCCCCTTTTTTAAAATAAATTTTGTTGCAGCTCTCGTCGAGACGGTGAAAGTGCTCTTGTCTGGTTTCTGCTGAAGCTAATTGTTTAGTGCTTTTGGAGAATGGAGGATTCAGAAGCCAGGAGGCTGGCAGGAGAGAGGGTGGCGAGCATCGCTTCCAGTCTCGGATCCATGAGTCAGGTTCGTCCAACAGTCTTACGACATTTTTAGAATTCGAAATATATGGCTGAATTTCATTCAGTCGTATTATGTATGACCGACATAATATACTATTTTAATGGTTTAATAAACTGTAAACATGCAGTAATTTATCGACATTTTCCTCTTTTTTCTCGATAGAAAGTTGAACAGTTACAGCCCTTGGGCTGCATGTTTTTATGACAGTAAACAAATTCAACCAACCGATACCATACCAAGTGACAGAGGCGTATTAAAGAGCAAAAGCTTTTGGGGGGTCAGAACGAAATCCGCATCACCACCAAGTAGCATAATGCAGGGGCGGCGGAGCGTCTTCCAAAATAGAGGGGGGGGGGGGCAACAACAAAAAAGGGCCCTTTCTGGGGGGGAAGGGGCACCTACAGAGGGAAACATTAAAAAAAACATACACCATTTTTAGACATCAGTATGTACCCCTACACCGTCATGATTGTGATAACAATACCAGGGATGATATCAATATTTGTTTCTTTCTTGACGTGTTACAAGATTATTAAGCAACATACTTTGCAGTACTTTGCGAGCGAGCTCAGCGAGCGAGCAACAAATTTAAGATCTGTGAGGTCCCAGTGCAAAAATTACTTATTATAAAACTCGGAAGACAAAAAACAAACCCTGATGAGTAAAAAGCACAATCTAATGAAAACAGACTGAAAATTTCTTTTATAAATAACATAATTAAAACATCTATAAAATAATGCGAGCGAGCGAGCTATAGGGAAAATTAAAGAAAAAGGGGCTCTAAGTCGCTTTGAATTAGGGGTGTATGTTATGGAGAAAGGAAAAGTAAGCACTTATCAAAAGGGAAAAGGACAGTTATTGGAAAAGAAAAGGGGCACTTGTCCTATGTAAAAGGAGCTTTTTGGGGGTACCTGAAAAGTGGGGGCACAGTGCCCCCCCCCCCCCCCCACCGCCTCTGGCATAATGGGCAAAAGTGAGAGAAAAAACCCGGAAAATCATGTAATTTCAGCAACATTTGTAAATCACTGGTTACCGTATCGAATTAGAAATAAACCACGTTTAAATTATATTTGGGGGTCATTACCTTGTTTCAGTTGCCACATCACATAATACGGACTGTTTATATGTTCGTGTTATTTTGAAAATGGAAAAATAAATAAGTCAAGTCAAATTGATTTGTGCATCATTCACATGTCAATAATATAAAACGTTTCTATCTCGATATATTCGATATAATCGGCACCTCCATCGTTTTTCATTAACATTTTAAATAAAATTCGATTTTCGACTAACGCAGGTTGAGACATCGGTACGGGAGGCGATTCAAGACTCGAACAAGATGCTTTGCTCGGCCACACCCTTGACACCAAACGGTAAGAGACGTCAGATGATTAAGATGTTAACCCTGACGCTGATGCCTATCATTGTCCTGACAGCCCTCGCCATCTCCGATCTCATCGCCACCCTCAATAAGAGTGTAGATGCCAGCGAGATACGGAGGAACGTTCGCTTCAGTCGACAGGTAAGTGGAGATGTTATGTATTTTGATAAAGACCATCGGGTATCCAGCATAGTATGGAGCTGGCGTGCGTTACCCCTCACCCATCCAAGGCAGGAAAAGCCCGCGAAAGGGGGGTTCGAAAATGTTGGCAGTCCTCAGATAGGGGGTGCTTTCAAAAAGAGGGAACGAGCATATGCGTACCCTAAATAACACTGAGTGGGGGGGGGGGGGGGGCGGGTTGTGCCTCCTGTCAATCTTTTATTTCTTCTGGATAAGCAATTTACTGTGTATACAGGAAAATTATCTGAATCCCCGGGTTTGTGATTACGCTAGCAGGAAAACCATTACATTTTCTTCCTTTTAGTTAATTATAGTTATCACACTAAGGTATTATAAGAATTACACAATGCACCAAGAAAGTGTTTTTCTCCACTTCCTCCATCATGCCCTGGGCCTTGCTTTAGAATGTTGATGCAATAACAGCTCCGGGCGTCCAGCAGCCAATGAAATAATTGTATCAAGACCTTATGGGCTAAACCAATATCGAGGGTTTCATTGTGGATAAGATGCCTTGTCTAAGAACACACGAATCGTAAAAAGGCTCGAACCATCTTCTCGATAGAAAGGAGAGTGAATGAACGTCTATACGGTTATAGGCCCATCATGTCACTTTCTAAGTCACGTCAAATTGTGTTGCCCAATTATAGGTTGGTACCCTCGTTCACAGTCTACAGATGGAGAGGGATATGACTGCGCTCTACATCAGCTCTTTGATGCAACAGAAGACCGCAGCCACCGGACCAGAAAGGAAGATCTTTCTGATCAATACCTACCCGCTTACCGACGAAGTAAGATATCTTACATTCAACATACGAGTGGGTATGTGTGGGGTGTGTATATATTCGTGTGTGTGTGCGTGAGTGGAAGTGGGTATGAAATCTATGAATCCTTCTGATCAAAAGGGTGTCCCTAAAATGTTTGGATCGGGAGAGGATGCCCAACCAAATTTACCAATGAATTTTATCAGGGTAACATTTAAAACATGGTCTGGTATCCCATTAATCATTTGCTGGCAAGACAATTATTTTAAAAAGTACCACATCCGGACAACAACCGCTCGAATGATTTCCCTGGGACAAGTATCTGGACAACTACATCGAAAGCAACTACTCGAGGACAAATATTTACAAACGTCTAGGATAATAATAATAATGATAATAGCTAGTTCTTATATAGCGCTTTTCAGGACCGAAGGCCCTCTCAAAACGCTTTACAGATATATAAATTATTACCCCGGTCATCGGATTCGGGCTTACCCACACACAATGTATGCACCTTCTCCACTCCCTGGGGAGCATTCCAACCAGGATGAAGATATTGGTAATAATAACAACAAACATAATGAGTTGGTGTGCCGACGACAACTGAAGTGGACACGGTGGGGTTAATGGTTTGGGGTATGACTTAGGTTGTATGACTAAGTCAAAAGATGGGGAATGAAAAAAGATTATTTTAGTAGTGTCGATTATTTTAGTAGTGTCGATTCTTCCCCCACAGGTCTTGGAGAGTTTGGACGATTGGCCCGTCAAGGGAACCATGGCTTACCAACAGTTCCAGAACAAAGAGGCCCTGTTATCGTACCTCTTCCAGTACCGTCTAACCCTCGACATCCACAACACAACCATCTACGAAGTCATCCATTTCTACACCGACGCCATCCAGCTCTTTATTGACTGGCTCTACGAGAGTGTAGGCAAGTCCGGCGGTCAGGGTCTCTGGGAGACACTGGTAGCTTACCAGCTATTGATCGTGGGAATGGAACAGACTGGTATTGAGCGCACGTTGGGGGCGGTGTTCTATACGCAGGGTGGCTTCAATCGGTTGACGGATTACCGCTGGTATATGGAGAAGATGCAGGTAGGGACTGTTACTACCCCGAAAATAATGTCTCTAGAGAATTTATTAGACAGTGTAGTAAGATAACCCCAACAAAAATTGCTATCAGGAATTAGGTCATATTCATGCATGAACACACACAATGTAATGTTTGGCAGCAGATTTGAAGACAAAAATATCATCGATATGATTTTAAAAAAAGTTAAACTTGAGTTATCTTAGTCTGCAATTACTTGTTCAATTTCGAATTTGAGTTCATTCTCGTTTCACTAAGATAAGTGCAAACAAAACTATCAGTATGGCTCTATTCAAAGCTGTTCTTCAAGTCTGTCTTAATACGAATAATCTCTTTAGACTAGAGTGGCACACCTTCTGTATAACAAGACAAAAATGTATCTCTAACTTGTAGGTCGGTCAGTCGAACATCTGGGCGTCGCAGAAGTACTCTCAGCTCGTCCGCATGATCCTCGAGGACTCGATCGAGAACTCCGACCACGAGTTCCACTTCCAGAATACGATCACAGAGATGCGCTCCATCATTTCATACAACAACGCCACCAGGGAACCGTCTTGGCAGGAGGGACAGTGGTGGTTCGACAACATGACAATCTATATTGATATCCTCAGGGATATCCAGAAGAACATGGCAGAGGTATGGAAAATGTCATACCTTGGATATCATACCTTGGAAGTAGGCATAAAATTATACAAAACTTATTTACCCCACGGTGTCCGTTTGTGGCTTACTGTTGAATTTGGCGTTGTGCAGTTACGGATAAACATGGACAGTTGAATAGTTCATCAGGGTTGTTTGTTTTTTGTTGTTGTTGAAATAAATCTTTATTCAGATAAAATCACGGATAACATCGTAGTACATAAATATTCATAGCAAAGCATTTAATCACATGTTTAAATGAGATCAAATCAAATTATACATCTCTATTTACTTGATAGCTCATCATAGTTCATCAGGGTTAAACTTGTCCTTATTCCGTGACCAGTACTTGTCAAGATTTGATTTGAAAGAATTGAGTGATGGACTTTCTGCTACATATGATGGGAGACCATTCCATTCGTTTAATACTCTCTGTGAAAAAGAGCTCTGCCTCAATTTAGATTGTATATGTTTCTTTTGTAGTTTGAACTGGTGACCTCTTGTTACTGTGACAGTGGTACGATGAAAGAAATTAGTTGACTGGAGGTCGTCGATTCCATGCATTATCTTATAGACCTGTAGCATGTCGCTTCTATGACGTCTGTATGATAATGAAGGCAAATTTAATTGCTCTAGCCGTATCTTGTACTAAAAACTTCTGAGAGGTTGAAGGAGTTTAGTTGCACGACGTTGAACTTTTTCCACTTTGAGAATAAGTTTCTTCTTATAAGGGTGCCACACAGGAGAGCAGTATTCTAGTGCCGGTGTCACAATTGACTTGTATAACTGTGTGAGTCCCTTTTTGTCCATAGTTTAGAAAATATGCTCGATGATTCCACTTTAATAAAAAGGACTGGATCCGGTTCAACAGATTACCTGAGATACCGTGAGACTCAATTTTCTGTAGCGATCTTTGATGTGGGACAGTGTCGAATGCTTTACTGTAGACAAGATATATACAATCAATACTTCTTCCACTATCAAGCTCCTTGTACCAAGCTTCAGATACATCGAGTAGTTGTGTGACGCAAGATCTGCCTTTCCTCAAACCATATTGATTGTCTGTGTACAGTTCATGCCTATCCATATGGTCAACTATCACATCTCTGATGAAAGATTCCATTATCTTGCACAAAGTACTGGTTAAGCTCACAAGACGGTAATTACATGGTTTCCTCTTATCACCCTTTTTGTTTATAAGTGTAACATAGGCTTCCTTCTAACGTGCTGGGACTTGACCTTTCGACATCGACAAATTGAACAATTCAGTGAGAGGTTTAGCAATATAATCCCCAAGTTCCTTCAGAATACGGTTGTGTACATTGTTAGGTCCCGGGGATTTGGTCTGATTGCTTCTTGATTGCTTCTCTGACAGCAGATTCTGTAAATTCAACGTTGTCCAGGGTTGTAACATTTCTTCTCGGATCACATCTAGGAATATTGTCTAAATCTTCTCTCGTAAATACAGAGACAAAAAAAATATTCAAGGTATTAGCTTTTTCAGTGTCTGTTCTGCATAGCCACCATCGGGTTTCTCCAGTGACCCGATTGAAGATTTTGTCTTTGTTTTACTTTTCACATATTTCCAAAAACATTTTGGATTCGTTTTCAGATCTGAAGTTAGTTTCTTTTCAAAAGATTTCTTTGCATCAGTAACTATTCTGGTGACCTCGTTCCTAATCTTCTTGAACTTATCTCTGTCTTGTTGGCTTTGTGTTTTCTGGAAACGATTCCAGACTTTATGTTTGTCGCAAATTACTTTTCTAACAGCAGCATTCATCCATAGGGGTCTATCCTTTGCCCTCGATTTGAATTTAGGCACAAAAGTATTTGTAACTTCATTGATCCGTTCAACAATAGCATTGTAAGTAAAGTTTAGCACCTCATCTGTATGGGTCACATGTATATCAAACACCTCATTTTCATAGACGAATTTCCTCATTCCTTCAAAATCTCCCTTGAAGAATGCATAGTGTTCCAGGTTGGTGGTTTTACAAGACATGTTCGACACCGCTACTTTGAATTCAAGTACTATATGGTTGCTCTTGCCTATTGGAGGAGAGGTAACCAATGATTCAATCATGTCTTCTTGGTCAGTAATAATAAGATCCAAAACATTCGATGTTTGTCCTTCTCTCATTCTGGTTGGTTCAGTTACTAGTTGTGACATGTATAAGTCTCGCAGCTTATCTACAAACCCATAAGAAAAACATGTATCTGGCCCTGTTGCTGAAGGGATGTCGTGAGGGTGTTAGATTACATTAATGCCGAACAAATGGGCAACCAAAAATGTAATCATCAACACAAACTGTTTATGAATAGCAGATAAAAGACAGAAATGGAAGGCCATGACCGCCGATGTAGATCTGGTACTTGATGATGACCTAAAAGTTATAATAAACCAAGTCCTGGATTTAACTTCAGTCAATGGACTTTAACATGAATTAAATGTGGCGTCTATGTTAACCTCCTGCTTACACTATAAAAATATTGGGCAAAAAATTACCCATTTTTTACCCAAGATGAGGGCAATTATGTGTCCAACGAACTGTTGGGTAAATTAAAGATTTTGCATGATTTACCCAGTGATGGATTTTAAAAAAATACCCAACTTTAAAAAAAAAAAAAAAATCCCAATCAGAAATTCACCCAATTCTCACCATAACGTGTAGCATATTATAAACTAGTTGGGCAAATAAGTTGGATAAAATAGTATATATTATATATAAAAGGACATTGGTGCCGCGGCGGGACACGAACCGCGGACCTTGTGACCCACAACCCTGTGACATATCCACTCGACCACGACACCTCTAATACAATAGAGAATCCTATTGTTGCATAATTGTTGCCCGACTTACGTTTGCCCAGTAACATCTGCCCAACTAATTTTGAACATTTAATTGGGTAATTACATGTAGTAAATGGTTGGGAGAAAATAACCCCAATGTTATACATATTATGAAAGAGCGTTTTATCCCAAATCATTTGGTACCATTTTTGTGTGGTATGTGTTCACACTTGGATGAACAGGAGGCATTGTTTGCGAGAGTGCAAAAGTCGACTTGCGCCAAAGTTGCTTATGTGATGTTTGAATAAAACAATTGGGATTTGGGTATTAATTTGGTCTTTGCAGATCCAAGTAACATCCCTAACAAAATTAATCATGCCACTCATGACAAATAACGCATATCAAATATTAACGAACATTTGTGCGCGTGTGTGTGGGTGTGTGACTTTGCCCTTTGCAAAAAGCATATGTAATGCATTTCATTTGATACATTCAATTCATTCTCTCACTCCGTTGATCCCAACATAATACATACTGAAGATTCACTTTGGCGCAAGTCGATTTTTGCACTCTCGCAAACAATGCCTCCTGTCCATCCAAGCGTAAACACATACCACACAAAAATGGTACCAAATGATTTGGGATAAAACACTCTTTCATAAGATATATAATAATTTACTGTACATAGATGATTTTAACAATAATTAGCAATTTTCTAGGTGTAAACTTTTTTTTGACTCACACGGTACATGGCTGGTAGAAAATAACCCTATTATTGGACAACATCTGCCCAAATTCGATTTACCCAGTAACATCCGCCCAACCTTTTTTACATTTCATTTTATATGAATAAAGTCAAGTTGAGCTTTTTCCTAAAAATATTACGTTTCATCAACTACCAGGTGATTCTCAACGAACTGAACTCCGCTGTGACCACCGACAACGCCGATCTCGCCGTCAGCATCAGCATCATGGTGTTAGTCGTTTTTCTTTGTGTCATCATAATCAAGGCCGTTGAATCACTCACCTCCAACATGCAGAACTACGTTCTTACTCTGGCTGACCAAACCAAGGCGCTTCATAAAGAGCGAAAGCGGACGGATACGCTGCTCTATCAGATGTTGCCTATTTCGGTTGCCGAGAACCTGAAACGCAACCAGGTCGTTCACGCCGAAAACTTTGCAGCAGCCACGATTCTGTTTTCGGATATTGTCGGATTCACTCGGATCTGCTCCGAAAGTTCCCCACTGCAGGTACTTTTTTCGATAGCATAATAAACTATGAATCCATAAGCATGTTCATCGTGCATTTAGATGAAAGATTTAAAAGCATTCATTCAGTTTTATTTGTTTATAGCTAGTGGAAATATGCTCTCATTTTCGAGAGTGACCAAAACCTTTCACCACTAATGATAAACATTGCATGATAGGCTCGCAGACGAGAACATATTGTTTTCTTGATTCATTTAGAACTTCCCTTTCGTGTTTATGGAGTTTACAAAAACATGAATAATAAAAACTTTTTAATTTTTCTTCATTTCTTAACAGGTGGTCGACATGTTGAACAATGTGTACACAAACTTCGATAGCAGGATCGATACCTACAATGTGTACAAAGTAGAGACGATCGGAGACGCGTACATGGTTGTCTCAGGTAAAAAAAAATTGCTTATATCTATGCGATGTAATGCTTAGTATCCACATGGGCTAAGTAAAGGGGAGGGTGCCTTCGCCCCCCCCCCCCAAAAAAAAAAAACCCATTGAATGGCAAACAAGTGCATCGTCTGTCCTATAACTTCATATTATTTTGTCTGTCATCCCACTTAAATCCCGAAACAAATAAATAACACAATAATACACTTCAATTTAATTTAATATTGTGGGATAGCCTGACAACGACTACTGGGAGCCGGCGGTTTATTCAGTACGAATGTTTAACAAACATTTCTTCTCGGGTCCTTCAGGAAACTGGACCGACCATGGTCCAGGATTAAAAAGCAGAGGTAAAACTCAACCAGAATAAAAACTCTGGAAAACCTTATGACCCATGTCGTAACAAAACATAGCACATCGCACTTTCATTGTAAATAAAAGTTGTCTCGTTGAAAGTTCAAGCTAAAATATATAATGATTCAATTCAGGCGCGGATCCAGGATTTCTTAGGGGGGGGGGGGCCCAAATTTGAAATTATGCGAGCCAAATATTGGTACGTAATGGTGACCAGCATTGACGTAATGGGGGGGGGGGGTGCAGGGAGGGGCAATTTCCCCCTCCCTCCTCCGCAAAGCGCAGAAGCTTTGACGTTTAATTAAATTATTAGAGAAAGAAGACGATTGTTGTACCGTTCTCAAAAATAATCCTCGTCTGAATACAGTTTTCCCCCTCCCGCGCGAAGCGCGGAAGCTTTTACGTTTCATTAAATCATTAGAGAAAGAAGACGATTCGTTGTAACGTTCTCGACTCTTAATCCTCGTCTGCATTCAGTTCCCCCTCCCCCTCCCGCGCGAAAGCTTTCACGTTTCATTAAATCATTAGAGAAAGAAGACGATTGTTGTACCGTTCTCGAAAATAATCCTCGTCTGCATTCAGTTCCCCCTCCCCCTCCCGCGCGAAGCGCGGAAGCTTTCACGTTTCATTTAATCATTAGAGAAAGAAGACGATTGTTGTACCGTTCTCAAAAATGATCCTCGTCTGAATACAGTTTTCCCCCTCCCGCGCGAAGCGCGGAAGCTTTTAGGTTTCATTTAATCATTAGAGAAAGAAGACGATTCGTTGTACCGTTCTCGACTCTTAATCCTCGTCTGAATTCAGTTCCTCCCCCCCCTTCAGGCGCGAAGCACGGAAACTTTTACGTTTCATTAAATCATTAGAGAAAGAAGACGATTCGTTGTACGGTTCTCGACTCTTAATCGTCTGAATTCAGTTCCCCCCTCCCGAGCGCGCGAAGCGCGGAAGCTTTTATGTTTCATTAAATCATTAGAGAAAGAAGACGATGCGTTGTACCGTTCTCGACTCTTAATCCTTGTCTAAATTCAGTGCCCCCACCTCCTGCGCGAAGCGTGGAAGCTTTGATATTTTATTTAATTATTAGAGAAACAAGACGATTCGTTATATCGTTCTCGAAAATAATCCTCGTCTGATTTCAGTTTCCCCCCTCCTGCGCGAAGTGCGGAAACTTTGACGTTTCATTAAATTATTAGAGAAAGAAGACGATTCGTTGTACCGTTTTCGACTCTTAATCCTTGTCTGAATTTAAAAAAAAATTGTCTGCTCCTTTTTCTTCCTACGTCTTCTTCCTTTTCTCTCCTCTTTTTTTTAGGCCGGCGTTTTTTTTTTTTTTTTTTTTTTTGGGGGGGGGGGGCCGCCCCCACTGTCCCCCTGGCTTCGCACCTACGGTCAGATGAACATATTTTGATACCTTGTCCGCCCCGGAAACTCAGGGGTTTAAGGCAATAAATTACGGTCAGTTAAGCATTCAGGGGCTCGCCTTAGGGCCCCTGGTGGGATCGAGGGTGCGGAAACCCCGAAATTTCAGGGGTTTTAGGCATTTGATTACGGTCAGATGAACATATTTTTATACCTTATTTGTGACACTGACAGGACACTGATTGGCGTGAGGTCCAGCGGGCGGAGCCCCCAGAAGCTCAAGGGTTTTAGGCACTAAATTACGGTCAGATGAGTATCGAGGGGCCTGTCTTAGGGCCCTTGGTTGGGTCCCGGGGGCAGAGCCCCCGGAAGCTCATGGGTTAAAGGCGTTTAATTACGGTCAGATGAGCATTTTTTGATACCTTATTTTGTTGTGACACTGGCAGTTAACTATTCTTTCTTTCTTGCTCTCTTTCTTTCTATTTCTCTTTAATATTCTTTTTCAAAAAAGTGGGGGGGGGGGGGGGGGGGGGAGGCGTTCCGCGGGCCCTGACATGTATGCATCTCAAGAAGCATATTTCCTGCCTGGCTGTAAATTTAGGAATTTGTCATTTTACAACAAACGCATACAAAAGTATAATTTACTAAAAAATGAGGAAATATCTCGGAAAATTATGTCATTTCAGCATTATGTGCATTAACCACCGTTATCGAATTAGAAATAAACCACTTTTAAATTTTATTTCCCCCGAGCCCCCTCACCGATCAGAACGCCAGTGCCCCCCCCCCCCTGATCTAAACTTTTTGGCGGAGAAATCGCAACTGATCTCCCCTACCTTTCTTCTTTCTCTTTTTTTCTTTCCCTTTCCCTTCCCTTCCTTCCCTCTCTTTTAGGTTTGCTGGGGGGGGGGGGGGAGGATAGGTCTTTTCGGCCCCCACCCTTCTCCACACGTTGTCGGCGGGATTAACTGCAAATGATGTATTTACCCTTCTTTTCACCCTTTTTTTTAATCTTCTTTTTCGGTCTCTTTTAGCTCTCTTTTTTCCTTTTCCTTCCTTCTCTCTTTTTTTTAGGGGGGCGGGGGAGGCAAGGGCCTTTTGCCCCACCCCACCCCAATCCACAACTTGTTGGCGGGAAAATTGCAACTGATACCCCCTTCTTTTCTTTACCTCTTCCTCAATTTTTCTTCCCTTTATCTCCTCTTTTACTTTTTTCTATAGTAGAAAGCCGGACTTGTACACAAATATCAAAATTGCAATCGGAATTATTGTTATTAGAAAATTAGTCTTTACTCAATAATATGAAACTCAACCCAACTAAATGCATTGCTATGATGGTCTCTTTTATGAAAAATCAAACTCACCAACTGTTGTATATTGATGAGACACTTTTAAATGAAGAAAATGTAATCAAAGTTCTTGGAGTTTATATTCAATGTGATTTAAAATGGAATACTCAAGTAAAGGAAATGTTAAAAAAGTGCAATAGAAAGTTATATATGTTACGTACCTTGAAACGTTTTAATCTACCTATTAGTGATCTCGTTATTGTTTATACTGGATACATAAGACCAATTTTAGAGTATTGTGCACCACTTTTTCATTCCAACCTAACGCGTAAACAAACAGATAATATTGAACGAATACAAAAACGGGCATGTAGAATTATTTTGGGACTTAATTATGAAACATATAATCATGCTCTACAATTGTGCAATTTGTTAACGTTGGAAGAACGTAGGAATAAACTTTGTTTTGATTTCGCCATTAAATTAGAAAAGCATGATTTGGGTTCGTTATGGCTTCCAAGTCAAAGAATTGTTAAATTTAATTTACGAAATGTACAGAAATATTCTCAATTTATTTGTAAAACCAATCGCTTTAATAATAGCTCTATTCCCTATTTTGTTCGTATCTTAAACGATTATTATTAAAAAAAGTAAGCTTCATGTATTTTTGTATATGTTTATGTTTAATGATGTTGCCTATTATGTGTATAAATGTGTCTCGTATTTTTACCCTTTTATATGTCATTAATTTTATTTTATGTCAACATGTATAATGCTCAGTGTATTTTAAATATCATGATGTTTTTACCTTGTATAAATGACCTGCAATTCAGCTTCGGCTGCCAGAACGTCATATGAATAAACCATTATTGCATTGAATTGAATTGAATTCTTTCCAAGGAAACAGCCTGGGAGGCGAGGCCCTTTCGCCCCCCCCCCCCCATCTACTTCTTCCCCCTTTTCTTTTCTTCTTCCTCTTCTTTCTTTCCCTTTCTCTCCTCTTTCCCTTCTTTTCCTTTTCTCTCTCTCTCTCTTTTTTCCTTTTTCCCCCATTTTTTGTTCCTTCTTATATTTTCCTTCTTTATTTTCCTTCTTTTTTTCCCCTTCTTTTTTTTTTCCCAGGGGGGGGGGGGGGGGGGCAGGGCCACGCCCTGGTATCCGTGGCGGAAGCTCGCGCACCTGTACGAGCTGCCTTTATGCAAATTACTTTCCACTGGGCGACGGCCCCGAACCCAACATAAGTATGCATTCATTAACGAAACAAACAACATTTGCCTGCTGTATACAATCGTACCGCAGACAAATAATATTCATGACAGGGATATAAAATCCATTGTGATTATTTTTCAAAGAATAGTAGGAATTAAAGTGATCATGTTTTAACTGAACAAAATAATGAACAGTACATGAGAATTGGAAAATGAAAATACAACTGGTGTTATTAAAATATATATAGTTATTAATAAATATGACATAATGCCCCCTTAAAAGCCAATGAGATAAGACAATCAAACGTCATGTTGATAGCTCACATGCACTTTGACCATGTTCAGAACACAAAGTTTCAGAAGATCAAGAGTATTATCAATATTTTTTGTCACCCAGGCGTTCCACAGCGTAATGGGAACAAACATGCCAGTGAGATCGCCTTGATGGCTCTGGACCTTCTCAACTGTATCAAAGGTTTGGTCATCCCCCATCGACCTGGTACTAAGATGACACTCAGGATCGGAATACATACTGGTGAGTAACGTTGAATTAACGCCCCCTTCTTAATCTACTCCCTTTAACGAAGTATACTGCATTAAGATGGTGACAACTGTCAGCTGTTGAGGACAATGAAGCCTTGTTTACTTTAAACAAAAATATTCAGTAACATTCTCTGTAAACAAACAAAACAACACAACACAAACAAATCGTAGTTCTAAGGGAAAGTGTGTATAAAAATTACTAAATAACAGAAGGATACAAAGTTAACTCTAATCAAATTAAGGAATAACTCCATTATATACCCCAGGATCAATAGTGTGATCCTAAACGTGTCATACGGGCTAGTACTATCGTAAGACGAGTCTTCAGAGTATAATTATGGCACGGGTTCAAATCCCGACCGTGGGACTATCGTTCATTGCCAAGACATTGTAAACACCTTTAAAAAAGGATTGGACTCTACTCACCACTAGTTTGAAGCTTTCTGAAGAATACTTGCAAAGATCCTTGAAAATAAATATCAAAACTAGTGGAGAAGCGTAGGTCGTCACTATAAGAGTAAGAACATTTCAATGTCGACACTTCTACTGTCAAGGTGTTACAGCGGAAGTTTTCGAGTAGATGAAGTCCCCGATTAAATATATACAGCTAGAAAATAATCAGTCTGAAAATATCGCAATCACCGAAATCCTGGTAAGAAATTCTTCCCTATCATTACGCAAGAAGCCTGGTTACTCATTCGCTAATAAATTGGGAGGTAAAAGACCCCGAGAGTTCCGGACGAAAAGGGTGCTAAAATCACTAATAGACTGTCCCATTAATACGTCCCGCTCGAAGAGAGGACGAACATGAAAGTGAAGTTCTCCGAGAGAAATGTGGTTATAGAAGGCCGTGATTGATCAATCCAGAAAAACGAACCATGGTTACGAAATATGTCAAGTCCAGGTGCGAAAGAATAAAATATGCGTAATTAACACTGGAAGGATGTGCAAGGATTCTTGCATGTAAATTACCAGATGTGAAGTTAATTACGGCATAAAATGTTGTTGACATAAAAAGTACTTTGACTATTCAGTGGTTAGATGAAAAAAACTACAACACCAATCTACATAATTTATGTCACTTCCGACTCAGGAGAAATAAATATGCATGTGTATGAGGCTACATAAAAGTGATAAAGGCTAAAGAACGAACATTTGTAATTTCTCTATTTTTGACAATAATTATATGTTTTACATGAAGGTATCTTCATTGGCTATCAGTCTCAAAAAGAATTATGTATAAGCTGTTACTCATTACTTACAAAACACTTCTTCATTCTTCACCCCATTACTTGTATCAGATTTTGAAACCGTACACCCCACAACGGAATTTACGTTCAGGTTCACAGCTCCAGTTATGTACACCCAAAACCAATAACAAATGGGGGGACAGGGCTTTTGCTAATGTTGCACCCAAACTATGGAACACTTTACCATTAGAAATAAGACAATCATCATCAGTTGAAATATTTAAGAAGAAACTTAAGCACCATTTGTTTATGTCGTAGTTTTAATATTGTAAAATTATGTCGTAGTTTTTATAGTGTATAATTATGTCGTAGTTTTAATATTGTATAATTATTTTGATGTTGTACAAGAGCGCCTTGAGCAGTCTTTTAGAATGGATATGTCCGCTTTATAAATTGACATTATTATTATTATTATTATCATATGCATTTTCTATCTGTAGGACCGGTGGTAGCTGGTATTGTTGGTTCCAAAATGCCAAGGTACTGTCTCTTCGGTGAGACTGTCAATATTGCATCTAAGATGGAGTCGAATGGATTACGTAAGTAACATCCCTCTACCGTATAGCTAAATTCTAAACCATCCCTTTGCGGTTAAATACGATGTGATTCATTTGAAAGGGCGCCATTTGATATTGGATGAGGAAGAACACGAGGGAGAGATGCAATTTCTGATGCAGAGACATATTATATCCAGCGTTAGTTTGAGCAGGGAGGTGAAAGAACAGGAGGCGAAACTCTTTTAATTTATTCAAACGCATTCTTGAGTTCTAAAGCGTAACAATGGGATGTGTAACATTCCACTTGGCTTTGAAGTTCCATGCTCCGAACCGCGCTTCCACTGCGGGGAATTTCGGAAGCCAGGCACCAGTTTTACATTTATTACAAAATATTAAATTACCGGCAAAATTACAGTGTAAATTAAAAATTTTATATGGGAATTTTATTGGGAATAGTGCATCAAACAAATTTTCAAATTTAGAACTCCGTCCTGCCTTTAAATTGTGTGCCAGAGTTGGTAAAAGAAAAATTACATCCTGTCAAAAACTCAATATTTTAGGATGATGCGCTAATTTGTGCATGCTTTAATGTCCCGTTATTTGATCCATGATTTACAATCTTCAATAACATTAAGTTTGCTAATGCGTGTTTTCGCGTGTTTTTTGTATTTTTCAAGTTTAAAAAAGAATGAAATTACACAAGTTTGTGTTCGCTTGTTCTACTCTTTACACATTCAACAATGGATGAGAAATCATTGGAAGGGACAGCGAACAGTTGCTGTGATACCATTTCCTGATGTAGGAATTCTAAATCCTAAAATGTCATGCGCTCTTTTATCTCACCACCTGGTCAACAGCTGCAGATTAGCGAATAACTTTCCGGCGGCTTGGAGCATGGGGTCAAAGGAGAACGGCTTGATTCAAGTCCTTCTCTATCACGTCCCTGCTCTGGAGAGGACCTATAAATTAAAGGACGGACTCTTCTCATTCTTATAGGATTTCTGTTTCGGTCTATATGCTGCAAATTTGTGACTTAATCTCTTAGCATTTTTTTCCTTCTTTTTTGTGTGCAGCAAATCGGATTCAGATCAGTGATGATTGCCATCGCATTCTTAAGATCACGGGTGGATACACTATGGTTCGCAGAGGCGAGGTGCTACTTACGGTGAGTTATGCGTTTCATCTTTTTTCTTCGGGCTCATCCCAGCCCGCCCCCCCCCCCCACTCAGTGTTATTTAGGGTACGCATATGCGTGTTCCCAGCACCCCCCCCCCCTTTTTTTTAAAAGTCCGGAGTGTAAAGTCAATACGGGTAGACCTTTTTCTTTTGCTATACGAGCCTTTTCAGCACCCCCTTTCAGCATAAGTCCGGTGTGTAAAGTCAATACGATTAGACCTTTTTCTTTTGTTACGAGCCGGAGATTTGGGAACACGCATGCGGTCCCTCCGTGCCCGGAGTGCCAGGGGGGGGGGGGGGGGCATCCCAGTAGACCGACAAACCACGGGATCGACATTTACAAAAGGTTCATTAGAACGATAGTCCGCGAAAACAAACACAAAAATACATTTGGAAATGTAGTAGAAAAAAAAGAAGAAGCCTGTCTTGCAGGAGTCCTTATGTATTTATAATTTTCGCCCATTTCCAGGACAAAGGTACGATGACGACCTATTGGTTGACTGGTAGGACCGCCGGGACCATTGGGTCGGCTTACTCCAGCGAGCAGAACGATCAGAGCGACAGCGACTGTGATTTAACGCTGAACGTCCCCGATGATTCTCCACCATCCATGGACATAGGCATTCACGACTTCTAGTTGGTCGTCCTCCATGGAATGCGAACACAAAGACCATGTTGGGGAGCGATAGTGGCGAGGGGAAGATTATGGTCCAGGACGGTGATAGAGAAAATGACATGGACAGAGTCATTATGTATTTAGGAGGGAGGGGAGGAAAACGGGTGTAAATACTAAATTGCGCATGATACAAAAAGGCGTCGAACCATACTAGAAAACAGTGAGTAGAAATTATTGAAATTTGGGCATTTTTGTGTCCGATCAACATTCTCATACCCACAAAAGATTTGTTTGGCCCAATCGCTGTTCATATTAGGTAGAGAATAGCGCGATACCGGACAAAATGTTTTCCGGTTGGACATACGATACGCCAATATGTTTGTTTGACACATTAGTGAACCAATGTTTGGCATTTTTCACCCAGTATTTAGTTTAGAAAAGTTTAGATAGAAAGGATCGGCCACTCAGAGAGAGGTAGGGAGCGAAATTGAGATATACTGTAAATATAAATATAGAAAGAGAAGAGAAAGACAGAGAGAGAGAGAGAGAGAGAGAGAGAGAGAGACCGTGGACATGGTTGAGGGGTGGGGTGAAATAGAACCAAATCGAATTACATTTTATCAAAATTCATAGTTTAAATCCTTATCGACAACTTCACTATTCAGATCAAACTTCATACCTCAGAGATACCAATCTATTTTATCCTAAACGTTTCGTTAATGATATTATCTGTGATGTTTTGAATGTACATTTATGTAGCTATGTTTCGTATTCCTTGCCATTGTATTCATAATGTAATTTTTTCTGTTCGGTTCCGCAACTGTAGTTATGATTTTGTACAGAGGAGTTCAAAATGGCGAAATGGTTCCCCCGTTGCCTTTTGTTCCCCCCCTAAGGAAAACAGGCATTGAACATAGTCCCTCATATTTATAAATAGTTGACGCATTGTTTAAACTTTAATGGATGCACTTTGAGCACGATGCCAATTTATATAAGCATTCCACGGAGAGATATGGGATGATTAACAAAATAGTATGTCTAGACTGTACAGCAATATGTCACTACAAGGTGACATTAGAATAAACAATTACATCATCTTGTACTTCACGACACAATATTAAAAAAACAAAATTATGCAAAACAAAATAATTATACCTGTGCAGAGGGTCATATAGGTTTTTAAATCAAAAATAAGATTTTTTTTCCCCTCAAAAGTCTTCTGCTCATGCGCAAACTAACAGCATGAATATGCATGAGGTTCGTAACAAATAGCCTACTCATGCATTTAAATATTATGAACTCGTCACCCAAATGGTGAGATAAGATCACGTGACATATAATCATAATATATTGCACAGCACAGAGATAAAACACATGAACAGCTTAATTTCATTTTCATTTTATCATTTCAATTCATTTATTCATAGTCAAATTCAATCATTTCTTAGCATAATTACACAAGTCAACATAGGTTCATTGCAAAATACAAACAATACTGTATTAAATACACCAATCCATAATATATAATTTATGCAAGTTATACACAACCGACTCTGCTCCTCTAAAAAATACGTTTTCACATTAGGCAACAGATTTTGACCTCTACGCCATTGCAAGATTTGTTCATTACGAACTCAAACTAAGGCGCGCGTTTTGAATTTTACAGTTCTGCACTGGGTGGAAATTCGCGCCATATGTAAATAGTATTACTGATTAGTTTGTGTCCACACAAAGGATCACGATTTCAAAAAATAATTCTAAAGAAAAGAATATCCCACGAGGAGAATGATAAATTCACTTAAACAAAAATACTGTATGTTCGTTCACATTTATTAACACACGTTAACACGTCGCACTAGTAAAAATACGAAAATCTCTATAGTGTGTAAATAATTTTAATCAATTTGAGATATATCATTTCGTACAAAAATAAAAAGGAACTCGCCCTATGCTAACACGCTTACGACTTTTAAATATTATATTTTGCTCTAATATTTTGTACAGATATATGATTGAACGTAAATGCACTGTCATACATTTAATTCTTAACCGCAGAGAACAAAATATTCTAGATTTATCTAAATGTAATTTGTATTCAGTTTTTAAATTGTGTATCACGATGGTAATCATTATACACTTTACTTTCTACACATAAAGCACAAGTATGATTAAAAATAGAAATCAAAGTTATAAATGTTGTCTATTTTATGTTTGCGAAAAATTCACGAATACATCTTTTACTTTGGCATTTGTACAGAATAAATAAGACATCTATAAATCTCAACCAAGTCTTGTACCCATCGAAGAGGAATCAATAGAACTTGAATACAAACAACAAACCATGATTGCGAATGCATTTTGTGACTCAATGTAAGGAAAACATGTTAGACAGAAATAAATAAAAAGAAAATCGCAACATTAAGGAACAAGTTTTCCCTTGATGCACTATTAAATACTGAAGTATTCGGTCTATAGGTATTGATTAATGTGTATCATAGTATTCGGTCTATAGGTATTGATTAATGTGTATCATAGTATTCGGTCTATAGGTATTGATTAATGTGTATCATAGTATTCGGTCTATAGGTATTGATTAATGTGTATCATAGTACTACTAAGATTGTTTTCATTGTTTGATTATCAGTTAAACTCTTGAACACCTTCAAACAAACGCATATAGTATATAATTGATTGTCAAGCATTTTCAGTCTGTATATTGTCTTCATATAAAGTTGTCAAGATGTGCATAAATGATGAGCAACGCACGTTTTAAAATAAGTTATATATATTTTCTCATCGTTCGAAATTATTTATATTTAGCACAATCTATTAAATATTAAAGGAGAAAAAGAAGGTAGGAATGTTATTACGATTTTATACGTATGAGTAAATAAAACGTGTTTAAGATACGAATAATTTTATCAGATAATATATAAAGTTATTGCTTTTTAATACAAAATATTACATAGGGAATTTGAGGATTATCTTTTTAATCATATGGCTATTGATAATAATTTAGACTACTGTTTTATTGTCAAACTACATTCCAAATCTGTCATGTAGACTATGTCATCTTAATATTTATTATTGTTTTCTCGATCAGTTTTCTCAATTAGTTTACGACCTATCACACACGTGTAAGTTCAAAATAGACAGAAACAAATCATAATAATAAATTTGTTCTCCTAGATACATGACAGTTAGTGTTATGTTATTTATATCATGTTCCATTTATAATGTTACGTTTATCTTGTGAACTATTTCAACATTAAAAGACAATTTAGTTTTAATCTGAATAAAATTTACTTCACCTCAAGACGATTTTGTATCAGCAATTCATTTCGGCTTCTACTCTATTTTTGCATTTTACAATATTAAAATATATCATTTAGTTGACAAATGAGGGTGATGGATCTTACAATAATTTAAAAATGAAATGAAAACCGTGTCCTTAAAATCTTCATTCCCAATTTAAAATTAAAAATCGTGAATATATTTGGCAAAAATAATAACCTTGATCTAATCAACTTGTTGAATTATCCTGTTCAAGATATCACTTTACTTATTAATGAGATGAAGTAGTGTTCGTTAAAAATGTTATTGAAATAATATCTGATGAAACATATTTTAACACCATCAGACCAACACGTTCTTATAAATACATTTTGTTGCTTACAACAATGGATATTTCAATAATGGAGGTCAGAGTTGTATTTAATACTTTAGCAAAGATATTAATTTGAGATAAAAATCATATCTCACTTTATTCATTCCTATTAAGGTAGTAAACATGTCACTCAAACACTATCACGATGATCTGATTTTCATTAAAGCCTGCGACATGATGAGCTACCAATCAAAATCAACTGGATGCTTCCGTTCGTTGTGCGCACGTGTCGTTTTAAACGTTCTTTTGGAAGCATCGTAAAGGTATTGATGTCATACAGTGATGCTTTGATTTTTTTCTTTCATTTTTTCTACATCAATTTGAAAGTTCAGTACCCAATCTCTGAGGCAAACACTATCATAAGTGTAGTTTTTTGTTGTCAGTCGTCTCCACCTTTTCAATATCACGTGATCATTCAACTGCTGCATCCGTGTTACATTTGTCCGTTAAACTTGCAACAGCTGATCCTTTCCATTCCTCTGACATTGAGGATGTCGGCATCATCTTCACACCATCTTTGGTGATCTCACAATCAGGTGGTTAGGGACTCCAATCAATAGTCATCATCTTTTGAATGTCCCTTTCTGTTCTTCAACCCCTGCATCTCAGGAAAGGTGTGGCACATCCACAACAAAATGATCTCAAAATGTCTCTTTTTGAAGGTGGATCTGGGGCTATCTAAGGGTTCGTGGGTGAAAATGGGCGCTTCCCTATGACAGTTTTTCTTTCCTCCGTGATTTCTTCTCCGCAGATATCTCTAATATTGTTGGTAATGTTGTGGGTACTGTTAACATGTCTTCTGCAAAGAAATAACGGAAAAAGAGAAAATGTTAGCAACATTTAGCAAAATGTATACATTTTTTACGAGAAATAATGTATTCATCCTTGCTAGGCCCATATTACATGTATCTTATGCTTATGAATGCTTTAACTTCCGAGCAGTGCATTTGTGTATTTTTCTATTTCTATTAACAAAAATGTATTTATTATTCAAATACGAATGAATTTTGTTTATCCATTTCATTTCATTTGCTTTTTCTTTCTTTCTTTTTTTCCTTCCTTTTTTCTTTCTCTTTAGAGAGTAATCCACACAAATAAAATCTCTGCCTTTTAGAGCATTTCTCTTTTTCTTTCAAATTCGACTTAATATATGATATGCTTATACATTTTGTATTCTAAATGCTTTGATTACTTGTCGACATTTAAAATGATTAATATCAAACAAGCTTCATTTTCTATGTTATATTTCAAATGTCATTTGATTTTCATTTTATGTAAGGATTTTTTTTGCATGTTTTGATTTAGTTATGAAATAGAATTATTTGATTTGAATTGAATTGAATTATTAATATCTATTGTTCACAGAAGTAGCTGACAAAATATTAAGTGTACGAGCTTTGAAGATTCTCAATCTGAATACCACAGATAAAGAATGATTTCCATTACATTGCTCTTCATCTACTCATTATGTACGCCATAAGTCTAGTACATACAATTCGTTATATAGCCCCTCTCTCTCTCTCTCTCTCTCTGTCTCTCTGTGTCTGCCTCTTTCTCTCCTTCTCTCTCGGTTCTCTCTATCTCTATATTCCTGTTTTTTATCTTTTACTTCGCTTTACAAAACCTCTCTCTCTCTCTCTCTCTCTCTCTCTCTCTCTGTTTTCCTCTCTTTTACTTTGCTTCACACCACCTTGTTCGGTTCCACGCTAGTTTCTTCATTAGGAACTTTTAGATTTGCGCGGACTGATACGTGTGACGTCCATTCAAGGCAGTGCATTAAAAGGACGCCGATCGTAGCAATCCACATTGTCTTCGTGCAAATCTAAAAGTCCCTATTGATACGAGGATTACTGAACATAACAGGCTGATCCCTCTTTTCTCTCTTTATCTCTCTATCTATCAAAATATCTTTATCTCTCCATTCTTTTAAACACTTACCAGGTACATTGTCTCTTTTTCTCTCTATCTCTATCTTACTGTTCGTCTCTGTTTATTTCAGAGAATTTTATTCTTTATTTCTTTTACTCGTCACACTATAGTACGCCATTCTATTCCATGCAGATCTTTGCATTAGTACAAGGCTCAACCAAACAGTATGACGCCAGTTCGTTATTATTTGGACATGGCTGATTTAAACTCACTGCAATATCTTACCTTTACATCTTGGGCAGCATTCGCCTTTTGTTCTGATTGATTCTTTACAACTAAGCTGAGGACAGGTTCTTCCCTTGCATTTCGCCTGACCATTCTGTAAAAATAAGATATCAGTGTGATGAATAAATGTGATGATATCGTGTTTTTAAGTGTACAGTCCGGACAGGAAAAGTGAGGAAATCAAATCAGGAAATACATTCAAGAGAACCCTAGGGCAATTTCAAAAATTGTTCCACAGACTTTTAACGGTTAACGTATTTACCCATTACAAGTATTAAAACGGCAGGTGATATGCTGACTCCCAATGCTACTTTTAACGGATATTGTCAAGTCTTACATAATTTGTTTGGATTAAGTTATCCTGTCATAACTTTGATATCTATGTGTCAAAAATAACACACTGTGGTCTTACAAACACCAAGAACATTCAACAAAAACAATCACTTCATATTATGTGACCACTGGGATACATATTACGATAACGCTGGAGTTGATTACTTCAATATTTCATGCAAATACTTAACATGACGTCACAGTTATTATATTGACACTTAAACTTTTTCTGGGTGTGACAAACATTTCCAGTAGAGCTTTGAGGAATGTTGGTCATTTTCCATTAAGGTCAAAGGTTAAGCTTACCCGACATCTACATCTGACGCAGCTCATTGTACCAAATGGTGACACAAGAGGGTGCCATTCAGCGCCATTTCTATAAAATTCACCGAGGAAGGAACATCCTACAAAGAGAGGAGGAAAACGAGAAACATGCGACATGTAAGCACTGGGGGTACTGAAAACGAGAAACATGCGACATGTAAGCACTGGGGGTACTGGGAAAACAAGTGAGCATCACACAAGGGACTTGGAGAATGTAATCGAAAGAATGGACAATAGTAAATAAAGACACGAAGAATCAGACCAAAGAAAGTATTAAGAAGAAAGAGTTTAAATTAGCGGTTAACAAAAATAGAGAAAGGGTGTTCAGATTTAGAATGACAAAAGAACGAAGAACAAATAATCGTGTGTTAAATTTATCAGTGTATATGAGGTAGATAGAGGAATGAAAGGATAAAGAGAAGAGGTGTGACGGACATATACAAATCATGCCTTTTACACGTCATGAATGCAATTGTACATATAGGATGTTTGGATTTAAAAATCACCTTTTCATATTCTTTCATGCAAATACGTAACATTTTAACAATGTAACTAATATACAACATTCTTCGGTTCACAATGTACGATAAACAACATTAAGCATTTGTCGATGAAATCCATTCCTTACATATAGTATACAACTCGAACATTGATAGAGTGTAGGGAAACAAAGGGGGAGAGGGTGATAAAGAAGGAGTATGAGTATAAGAAGAAGAAACAGAAGAAGAAAAAGGAAAAGAAATGAGAAAAGAATACCAAAGAAGAAGTAGAAAAAGGAGGAAAAAACAAGAAGAAGTTGATCAAAGAAGGAATAAACAGGATGAAGAAGAAGAAAAAAGAAGACGAAAAGTAGACTACATGACTTTATGAGTATGAATTGCGCAAAGAGACAAACAAGTACCAGAAAGTTATACAATCACATACTTTTATACACTTTCATTCGGTAACATCTGCTTTATCTCGAATTACATATGTAAACATTCAAAGTCCTGGCAGGGTCCTGTTTAACATATTTAGTTCGATTTTAACATGCAGTTTGAAACAACTTACCTTTTTCTACTTCATCTGCCTGCAGTAATGTATCGTCCATAGGTGGTTGTGGGGTAGTTGGTTCGGGTTCTATTGCAAGTTTAAAAAAACAACAATGAGCTTAAAGAATACAGTACTGCCCCCTGTTTTCATGCTTGGTTTATTTTTTATTTAAATGATATTTAAAACACTTCCAAAGATTCATCCATATCTTGCTTTTGCTATTTTATTTTTTGAAATATGCGACACTGTGATACAAGGTGCGTATATTTGACGAATACATGACATCTGTAGATCAGTTTAAGCGAAAGCAAAACATTATTTCTCTCCTGAACATAAAACATTACAAATTATTACAACCTTTGTTAACGGTTAAACTAAAAACACATACTCCTCTTCCATCAAACTATAATGACCACTACTATACATTGCACCGGTGAATGATTCTAGATAAAATAAGATTTACCAAATTGAATAATAATCATTACCTGGACAAACTTGACAGCAATCATTAGCGTTTAGTCGAATTGGTTTAGGACAATCCAATGACGGACAGGCGAGTCTTGAACAGTTTAGGTTGCCACCGGGCTGTGAGGCAAACGAGAAAATGAAGACAGGCACAGTAAGATTTTGACCAATGGTAACATGTCAATAATCAATAGTGATAGTATTGGTTTTCGCGAATATGGTGAAATATATTCTTCTGTGACGATAGGAAGATGGATATATGCAAAAACATTCATTGCTTTATGAGAATTTGAATACCTTCATTTGATCATATTGATATGTTACATTACATTGTAAATTGACTTATATGACAGGGCCGTCGCCAGGGGGGGTGCGGAGGGTGCGAACGCACCCCCCTTCAGAACCAAAAAAAAAAAAGTAAAAAAAAGTATTAAAAAAAAAAAAAAAAAAAAAAAAAAAAAAAAAAAAAAACCCGGAGGGGGGGGTGTAGGGATACTTGAGGGCTCTTTTGAAAAAGATCAGTATGTACTTTCTAGGCCGGCGGGCTATATAACTGCATGAAATTGAGTTAATACGTTGTTTTTTGTGTTTTTTGTGGGTTTTTTTCATAAAAAGCACCCCCCCTAGAAAAAAGCTGGTGACGGCCCTGTATGATGTATATGTTCCCAAGCAGAATATTGATTGTTACATTACATTGTAAAGTGATTATAATTATGTTTATAAACAGAATATTGATGTACATCAATGAAGTTTAATAAATACAATACAATACAATACATGATCGTATAAAATTGTCTCCCAAACAGTACATCAGTATCACGGCTCCTAATTTATGACTTAAATTAACCGACCAGGTTTGAAGCCGTAACATGAGAAGTATTGCTCTAATTCGTTTGTGCAACATTGCCCACATTTACATTTCTTGTCAGAAGCAAAATAAGCATGAACAGTCGACAATGAAACACATGTATAATAAAATCAAAGATAATTAACCAACATCACGTCATATTCCAGCAAATGAAACAAAAATAATAATGAAAAGATAATAATTTCAAGATGTAAATGAAATGCAATGAAAAGACATGATACTGTCAGTGAAAAAGGGCAGTTTTTTCGAATGTTTTTTTTCTTTTTCTCTCTTTTTAAAAGAGATGATATGATCACATGTCCATAAAAATGTAAAATGGTCGTCATAATCATGACAACACCAACAACAATAAAGTATAAATCAATCAAACAGACCTTTATCACAAAAGATAACTAACAATCTTTTCACAAATATCACGCTAGATTTTAATTTTAATTTTTGTGTTTGCAGCAATGAAACGAAAGCATAGACCATGTAACTCATGACGTTTGTCGTGAATGTTTATAAAATGTTATTGAAGCTGATGGAAGACACATTCTTTTCCCAACACTTCATAAATAATTGAATGAACAGAAAGTGTATCTCTTAAAGCTAGTTGAAAAGCACATTGTATTTCGTCAAGTATTTGTTGTAGGCATGGAAGGACTAAATCATGTGTACACTGCCAACATTCTCTCCAAAATATTCATCACAACAATCTTAAGGCATAGGCTTGAAATTTGTCTTTTCCGTTAATGTGAAAGGAGTAAGTTCAGTTTAAAAGAATTCTGCTTCTCCAAATATCGTCACAATAAATAATCACCAAAAAAGTATTTTCGCAAGAATTCCTTTGAATATGTCTTTCATCGCTCCCTGCTGATCTGAAATGCATCACACACGCAAACAATTGAAAATTGAGAACTCATAGAAAATGGAAGAAAAAAAAATCAAGTCGTCTGAAATGAAAGGCTTAATCCAAACTAACCATGCAAGTACATAGCACGCATCTAGTGTATCCGAATGGGGGAATGTACGGGTGCCATTGGGTCCCGACGCGATGTACCTTTTTGTCACCCTTAAAATGGCAGCCTGGCTCTTCCGGCTCTTCCGCTGTTTCAAGTAGAAGGGGGAAAGAAATATTGAAATAAAAAAAATCTAATAAACATGCGGTATCAATTAAACAAGATAACTTTTGTTTACCGGACAAAAATATCCATACTATGAAAATGCGCAACGATAAACAAATATTGTTATAAAATGATGACGTGGATCCTAATCAAATGATTGGTTGAGAGGGTACACGTGACCAGGCAAAACAAATAAAACATCATCTTATAATACAATTAATACACATCATTTTGTTCGGAAATTTAGTAAAATTACCCACACTCGGTACCTTCGAACAGTCCAAACGTCCTCGGCTATCGCCTCTGGCGTTTTAGACTGTTTTAAAGGTACCTCGTGTGGGCAATTCTTACTAATGTCCTCACTGCTGTGTATTATTTGTATAATAAACGACAAGTCCGGCTGATTCTTTACTTCTTTAACATGTTTAATGCAGCAGTTATCGTATTGTCGAAATCAAAGTTAAGCTTAAACCATGATATTTGCCGGTCTTGGCCATAATACCGTACCGTATCTTTTTAAATCATCGTATAGTAATCGGAATGATTCTCTGAATTATTTCCATACACATGATATTTACAAAAATAACATTAGAGAATATTTTTCTTTCTTTATACAGTTATCTTCTGCCGACAGAGCCTTCAAATATCGATTCTTTCCGCCGACAAATTGCTCAATGGTCATACAATTATAGCAAATATTTTTTTTGGGTAAAATCACTACTTTTTTGCAATTGGATACCTGTATCCAATTTAACACTCATTTTGCAATCTCCGTTCATTACATTGAATAGTTTCGATAGCCTGAGGGCAGAGAATTGCAGTATACAATTGTTATCATCGTCCATTTTGGCACCTTTTCTGCCTCTCGAGAATTTCTCGAGAGAATTATGCGGAAGTATGACATTGACCTTATCTCTCTTTCTCTCTCCCTCCCTTTTTTCCGTGTATTCCCCCTCCTTCCCCCCCCCCCCCCCTCTCTCTCTGTCTGTCTCTGTGTCTTCTATCACTACTCTATCCTCTCTCTTTCTCTTTCTGTCTCTCTTACTTCTACTGAATCCCTGTCTGTCTGTCGTTCTGTCTCATTCTCTCCCTCCCTCTCTCCTTTTCTTCACCAAATGCCTTTATCTCGTCACCCACTTCGCCTCCCAACCCATCTCCCTCTTCCTTTGTCTCTCCCACTCTCCTTGATAGCCATCGTACCCAGGCTCCTCTAATCATTACCCCGCAGATCAAACATGACATTCTTTTATTGATTGCTACTGAAAACATTGAAGATGCGATTGCACTCTTCAGCGTCGTTCCCATTGCCCCCTAATAAACATCGAAGTAGCGGTTGTGCACCGCAACACTGATTGTGATTAGCACTGAGCCGTCAGATAGCACATAATTTAAACAGAGTGGGGGTGGGCAGTGCTGACGACGATAGGGGTACATGAATTACCCCTGACAAGGATTACACCAATAACGGAGTTCTTTCCCTCCCCGAACTGGCACTTCAACACCCCTTTGGGAAGACAGTGAGGAAGCGGGCGTAGATGTCGGAAATTAAGTTAATTCAGTCATTGCCTAATACCCCCTGCTTTAACAAGCCTTAATCCTTGGGTTTCGATTGTCTACGAAGCTGACACAAACTTCAATTAAAATGAAAGTTTACACTTTCATCGGGGGTCATACGAGTATCCCATACCCCCTTCCATTCAAGATCAATGAGCGTGACTTTGATGTACTAATTACAACAAGTTCATGCAAAGTACGATAACATTGGAATGGACTTTAAAATCCTAAAAACCAGCAACATCATCTAATGAGTAAAAACACAAAGGAAATTCTGATTGAAGATATCGTAAACATAAACTGAAGAATTGGTGTTATAGATCGACAATATGAATTGTGAAGACAATTCAAGATGAAAGTTTGAACTTACGTTTCGGGCACGATGGACAGCACTCACCAGGAGCTGTGGCGGGGTTGTCACATGACAGCTCTGGACAAATCACAGGGTCGCAAATAGTCACAGTTTTCTGTTGAGAGGAACATGGCAAAAAACGATGAAAATTAAGATCAAATGCTGATATTAGAGGAACTCTAACGAAAAAGTAAAGAAAAGGCTAATGAATACATTGATTACCGATAAGGTAATGGAAATTTAATGGATGGTGATGACGAAAAAATCATCAAAGACAAGTCCATCAAAACAAGAATAAGGATTCAAATATTACTTCTTGTATAGCACATCTCACTTTATTATGATGTAATAACGTTTTCAAATTGATTTGAAAAGTATTAGTCTGCTTCAGCTCCAGCAGCCGTTATCAGTGCACAGTGCGTTAAGAACAACGTTCTATCAGGTTCCTATTTACTACACTTGGGTTGAGAGCGGCAAATGCAGATTAATGTGTTGCCATCAGTCTTTGTAATTCTACCTTGCAAGTGCACGTGGTGCAGTTCCTGTCGTAGTCCGGTGACCAGGTCGACATCGGAGCATGATATCGACCTTCGAAGAAGCACGAGTTTGGGTCGTCATCGACGTTAATGGCGGGCATGGGATCGTGGACGGGGACGAGGTTGTTACCATTGGATGCACCATGACATGTATTAGGCAGGATGATCTGATAATCAAAGAAAAATAACATCATTATTATTATCTTTATCATCACCCTCATCATTACCATGAAAATCAAATTCATTCCTATTATGCGTCTGGGATCAGAAATTCGAGGCTCACCTTAAGTCGCATCCACATTTATTTCAGTTGACACATTAAAAATAATGCCGGTTTCTTCGTTTCTGCTAATGAGTTCACACCAACTAAAAGGATTGTAGTCAATAATCATATGCTTCAACATCATCAGCCTTTAAGCATTGGTACGCACTGTCTAGATCAACTGTGCACACTCATAATATCCTAACCCAATCATAAAGGTTCTCCGCAGCACTCTAGCGTTGCCAATTCAAAGAAGGATTTTAAAACTCACCTGTCCTCTGATTTCGCCTTCTCGATGGTTCTTGGTACTGATCTGAATAAAAGCTTGTCCCCTGTCCATACTCTCCAATAATCCAGGATTCACGTCTGTTAACGTACCTCGGGCCTAAATGAGATAGATATAATGAGAACATTACTACAAGGCATAATACTTAATAACTTGCTGAAAATGTTGAAATGTTCACAATAATACTGCATCCACTCAGATATACATGTAACGGTGCAAGCATTTTCACATGGGTGTTTATTTATCTGAACATATGAAATTTATCTCTTGTTTCAGCTGAACAAATTGATAATCATAGTTATCGCAAAAAGGGGATCGTAACGTCAATAATAAAGAGTCTAAAGATGAGTATAGACTCGACAGAATGGAGGAAACACAGTTTATGGTGAAATTCCTGTAAGTTATGTCTTTTGCACCGTAACTATAGTTTATGAAAATGAAAATAAAAGCAAAAAGTTTTGCAATATCTTTCGACCTCTAATTATGAGGCTACTTACGCTGTTTCCTCTAAAGGCATTTAGAACTAAGCGAACTCGGCTCTCCCCAGATTCGATCTCGCCGATCTCAGCGTAGAAGTGAGGCGTGGTCGGTGGGCTGTCGGTCCCGATGTCGTCTTCAGTGAGGCTGTTTAGTCCTACCACGGCGATCTCGTAATTGAGGGAGCATTCTTCGTCGAGTAAGAGCCAAGCGTGACCGGCTGCTCCAGTCTCCTGAGCGGGATCCATGAGTGACCCCGACATCTGGATTGGCATTTCTTTGGAAGTGAAAGGAAAGATGGATAAAAACACGAATAGTAGATTTTTACTTGGAAGATAAGTTTTGGACCATTGCACTCGGAGCAGATGAAATAATAATATACTATTACACGTGGACTACAGTAGATGGGCGGCAGCAGTAGGATTTGGATACTTATTTGCGTTTTATTTGTACATCTTCTAGCTCTAAGCAGATGAAATAGTAATGACTATTCTACGCACCCTTACGGAGCGGCAGCGGTGGGATAGGTATACTTACTTGCATGCCTTCTGATGTGACCCTGGTATGGAAGTTGGACGATGCGTCCACGCAGCTCCGAGGTGGTGAAGGCACCTGTAGCTACATTCACATATAGCTCACCATGGAGAAACATCTGGACATCACGGAGCTTGGGTCGTAGCCACTTGCCCTGAGCCTGCATCACAAATGGGAAAGAGATTCATAAGTTCATATTTCAACACTTCATTGTATTGGTAATGGACTTTGGATTCAGTGAACATGGTGACGTTTAGTGGTTAGCATTCTTGTCAGGAGAGTTCGGGGACACCATTTAAAGGGTACCGCTTTTCGAATGTTGGACGAAATATTCTCCTGTAAAAGTATATGAGTAAACCTCCCATGATAGCCATTCGTCTCATAAATTAATCTTAAGCGAAAGTGACTGGCTTTGCTTACCAGTCCATCCCTATAGTTTCCGAAGATATCAGCTACGATCTTCCGTCTGTTCTTGCTCGGCATCTCGATGGTGATGGCACTGACCTCTGTTTGTAGACCAGTCAATCGAACCTTGACGAGTAAAAAAATACAAAGAGTTATAAATATGTTATTTTCGAATCAGTAGTGGAAATAAACAATTGCAAATTTTAGCAGAGCAGTTACAATAATAGACATAGCATGCAAAGATGGATGAATAAAGGTATTTACCATGTAATTGATTGTCCCGTCGTCATCCAGGGTGAATACTGCAGATCCACTAGCTCCAGTGGTCTTTGATCTCTCTAGAGCTTGACTACCAGATAGTACAGCGTGAATGCCTGCCAATGATTATACAGACAATAACACATCAGGATTGATTTTCTTCTTCATTATAAAAAAGAGCACATGCTATCACTTAATTGATTTTGGGGAGATGATATTCTGAGTGCCAATTAGCTAGGCTTAATGTAGACTCTCTTGCAAATTACAGGTTAGATAATTCGTCAGACATTTTTATTTTACATAATATTATAAAGTGAAAATAAATCAAAGTCTAGTTTCAGAAGTGTAATTTTTATTGTTACTATTCTCGCTTCTAAGATTTACAGTTGAGTTTATAGTATATTATTTCTCTCTCTCTCTCTCTCTCTCTCTCTCTCTCTCTCTCTCTCTCTATATATATATATATGTAATGAAATGAGATAAAACGAGTTCTTATACTCTATGTCAAATATGAATTGAAAACCTTAAAGACAAGTCATGAAACTTGATAAAATGACTCACTGTTGCATGTTCGAAGTGGTGTGATGCTGCCGACCAGCATTCCTAAGTCACCCTGCTCTTGAACCGACACCCTCATCTTCAGTTGTCCCTTCGTGATCGCTTTCTTTATTGTGCTGGGAATCGATTCGAGCACATCCACCACGTCGATGGCCTATTTAAGTTTGGAAAGAGAGATTGTATTACAATATTGAAAAAAATGAAAAAACAGATCATCATTCTGTATGTTAGCAATGCATCGATGTCTTTCAAAATAATCATCTCTTAAACGACAATGCATATGAAATGTTATTCTAAAGAAGACGTGAGATAATTAGAACGTCATACTTAGATAATTTACAATAGCAATTGCAATCATATTTTAGTTATCTACAATCTTGCTTTTTGTTTTTTGTTATGTCTACTAGTCCTCCTTTAAAGATTCGAAATCGTCAACCAGAAAGAGCAAACTGACCTCGACTGCGACAGTGACTTCGATTCTCTTCAAGACATCGTTTCTCCTCGTGATCTCGATGACGAGGTTGACATCCTCTGTCCGTTCTACAATAAACAGATGGAATAAGATGACAAAATTAACAACTATTTTAGAATGTTTAAGTAAATGTAGACCACCTCTCAGAAAGGATGAAGAAAAATAATGAGGCAAAGAAGAACAGAAATAATGAATGGAACCAGAATAAGAATAAAATGAAGTAAGGCACAATTCAAAAGAAGAATCAGAGAGAGCTATTTATGTGTGCAAATGAGAAGGGAGAATAGCTTTGAATGAAGACATATTATATTGACTCTTTTTGAGTAGCACCGATAAAGAAAGGGAATGTCCTCTTAGTAGACAATATGAAAAAGGTGAAAGGATAAAGGGAACAAAAGGATAATAATGCTGGGTAAATGAAAGAATGAATGAGTAACTGAAATGCTAAACGAACATGACAGACATGGAATAAACAGTTCATGTGTTTACTTTTGAAGAGGTTGTTATTTACCTGACTCGACCAGTCCATCGAGCAGAGCGGCAAAGTTGAGGGTGTTACCATTTTTGGAGGAAGACAGCATGACCAATCCTCCCTTTCCTAAGGACCCATTGATGGGACCATTGCGACGCTTCGGCGTCAAGAGAACACTGAAAGATTCTATGAATAATAACAGAAATAAAACATAATTTCCTTACTGTTGGTATTGTTTTACCATGAAAACAATACTTTTAACCAGAAAGAAATGTTGCTTTCTAGAAAATACATAGCTCTGACGTCAAAAGCATTATGCGCAATCTATACAAGTGTAAATGACTTTATTTAGTAACTACAAATCATCAACAATTACGTTTTCTTTGAGGACCACACAAGTAGATTAATTCGTGAAATGTAAACCGTTTATGACATGACAGAGACTGCTGGTACAGATTACCAATACACTTAATGAAACCGTCTTTCAAATCATCAAAAATTATGTGCCTTTTCACCCATGACACTTCCATATTTGTATAATCTTTAATGATAAGATCATCTAAACTCATGAAATATTGCAAATGGTGTAAACAGGATGAAAGCATTAAAGCACATCAAATTGGCAGCATGTCACATCGGATTAAAAGTATGAGGCTCCCCCTCTCCATTTTAAATTGAATAATAGATAACTTAATCAAAGGGATAATCTATTAATATTCCATCTTTTTGACAGGTAAAGCCACCCCCCCCCCCCCCGTACCAAAAATTAAACATGGCTCCTTTTGCTTTCTCATTTTTGCTTTGTCAATCGACTTTACAGGATGTTATTTTAAAAATCAGTTCTGTTCATAAACAAAGCCGCGCCTTGTTTTGTAGGAAGGCCTCACTTCACCTACTCTAGACATGATCTCGCAAGTTTCGGTATTTTAAGCCACTCAATTTTACCGTCAATGAAAGACAGAAAAATCAACAAGTCATGTCCAAAATTATACCGCTTGCCTTCGCGATGTATCATTAGGTAAGTGGCGGTTTCTCTGACGGAAATGAATAAATGGTTAATAAGCTAGTCTCCTCCGCAGTGGATATAGTTTGGCCACTGTCTCACCTTTTCATAGAACGAATACAGGGTACTCTTGCATAAAAACTGAGTATAAAGTCAACTCCACAAATTAAATGCAAGTTCCCAATACTCGATCCTTATTGCTTGAAATTAAAGTTGTGTTCAATTTTTTTAAGTTGCACTTAAACGCAGCTTTTTGTGAAAGAGCCCCCCCCCCCCCCCCGGGCCAGTTGCAATAAAACGTAAGTCAAATTATTAAGCAGCTTCATGAAGTAAGGATCGGTCTTTTTGGTGGTGAAAACCTTTCTCATAATACTTCTTATCATAACACCTAGGAGGAAATGTTTGCCATTGACCCTCAGAAAATAAAAGACTTTCAAAATAATGGTTCTAAACTTAGAATTCTCACAAAGCAAAATTCGACCCTGATCAAGTCCAGGATCGAATTCTAAGACCAACCGATGTGTATCTACTGGAAATTGTCATTACCAGTTCAGAAGTATTAATGAAAGAGATTGTGATCAGTGCTGCGTTTCACGAAACCGTCAAAGTTCAAGTTCGCCAACATCGATTTGATACACGTGTATTTAAATTAACACGTGCTTCAATGGGATGTCTGAAACTTGCACATAGGACAGTTTGGTGAACCGGTCACCAGTTATTTACCTGTAGACAGTGCACGATGCGGGATAAGGCGACCTCTGACCTCCCCATGCTCATGTGACCTGGTGGTCAGTGTGACGAAAATGTTTCTATTGCGCAGATCACGTGAGACAATCTGTGGAACGTTCCTCCACTCTCCACAAATCTATTTGAAAGTAATACAAAAATGTTTCCTCTCATAAATTGGCCACAAGAATACGAAAATTAAACAGAAAAAGAGAAGTGAATGTGACGAGAATATAAAGGTAAACTGAAATAGGATTTATATTTTCAGAAGTTTTTTTATTAAAATAATAAAATGTTTACAATCTTCAAAACTCACCGTATCTGAATCGACATCGCGAACGGTATGGACGTGAAGCGTCGTATTGAGTACGCCTGTGAAGACAACTTCAAGAGGTGTACTAAGTCTGCAAAAGTGAGGATAAAAACACTTTTGTCAACATTTTATGAAAGATTCTAAGGTTTTCCGACGTGTAAGATTTGAATAGAAAACAAGTTTTTGGTTAATAAGGGAGTTTACAGATAGCACATGGTACAAATGACCCCAAATATCCACAAATTACACATGGAGAAGTTCCACTTTGAGCATATTAGAATAATAACTGCCAAAGTCCTAGATGTGCTTCATGAATACCTTTTGTTCGCCCTCTTGAAAAGAATACTTCCACCTGCGTATCATAGAATGTACCGTTGGTGCATAAATGAATAATGTTACATAACTTTCATGAGCGCATATTCAGTATTCATCTCTGTGGGTTTTACCTTTTTGGTACAAATGACCTTTATCTGCCCATGCGCAGATTGTATCAGTAAACTCCCTTATATGCTTGTACAAAATGTAAAAGATTCCCCATGTATATGATTGGCACTTGGCAGAGAAGGACTACTATAGTGAACATTCTGGTACAAATCCACACGTATGAGATTTAAAGAGTCATTTTAGATTGTGGTACCAAGGATCTTACCAGATTACAATTGCAACAGATTTACTAAATGATATAAACCATGTGTTCCTATCACATAAACATTATTGAGTTATTTTACCAGCGTTGAAATTAAGCAGCTGTACTATTGGGGGAGAGGGGATGATCATCTATCCATATTAAATACTCGATTAATCTTACCTTGATACATGCATTGTGAAGTGGAGATTGTTGTTCAGGAGAAGAAACGATCCTCGAGAAACTGCTCTGGTGTTCGCCGATGTCAAACGACCAGACAAAATGGATACGAAAGCTGCAAATCACAACACAATGCAAAACAAAACACGCTGATTAGAGATCAAATATGACACTCACTCCAGCTCCAGTTGTCTTGATCTGAACACCTTAATATTATAACTTATAATTTGGCCCATCAACATACCAGTCCTCAAAGTTATAATGAACGTTCATGTTTATATATAAAGACATCAAACGAATTAGCCACAAATCTGTTAAACCAATCTTTGAACCATTACACTAAAGCTATTTGTTTGTAAACCTAAGAAGGACTTGGAGGTTATTCACAACATTGATGAATATATAGGACTGACTTAAGAGTACATAAATAATCAATTTCATACACTTATAGTGTCATCTTTATCTGGAAATGTATTTAACTATTAGGATTTTACCTTCGCCTTGTAAAGTATCATCTGTACCCTCTGTAGATGCCGTATCGTCGGGGTATGTCCGATGAGACTCGCTCGATCCGTTGGTTTGAGTGGGCTTTTCTTTATCAATATCTTGAATAGACAAAACAAATAAAATCAAACATTAAAATAAAGCGTCAAGTGTATAGTGATAACAGATTGCTTGAAACATGGTTTCGATCGAATGCAAATAATTCAATCACCCTGTACAAAGTCTGAATCACAAAGAACATTCCAACTGGTTTCTCTTCTTTTCATTGTCACATAAGTGCTATGTTAGATTCCTTCATAAATCAAATAACAAAATGTCATTTGCAAACACTTTTTATTATCCTTAACATTTTTCTAGTAATATTATTTATTTCAGGAAGGCTAACAAAATAAAAAATACAAAAGATATACAAAATATATACATGTTGTTGCAAATCAACACATGAGTACATAGATGCAAAGTAAACACTCACGATAAAAAGGTGGGTAAAATTATGTTCAAAAATGTATCCTACCTTCTGACGGACAGGTCTTACAACAGAAGCCATCTTTGATGACTGGGTCCTCGTCATTGGGACATGTGATGTCAGGACATTTGATGTTACGACATGAGATCTTCCCCGAGAGTATTCCGTCCGTTACCTCCTACAACAGGTGGAGAAGAGAGACAGAAAAAAAGGATCTATTAACTTTATATTCGCAATGGATCAAATTCCTTAATGTACATAATTATATGTACATTGTACGCGAGACAAAAGACAACTGCGGCAGTCAAAGAAGAAGAAGAAAACTCCTCTGCTGAGCGCTCAAACTGTTTAATTCCAATGTTCCATTAACATTAAAACGATTGCAAAGACTTTTCAAAAGATCATAGCAATTTCAAATTCAGCATTGTGCATCACCTGTTGAAATGTTCGAACATGACAATGACGTATTACGTATTCTGAAGATGATTGCTTTATACGGTACTCAAATAGGCCTTGACTTCAATTTTTGAAAGTCTTTGCGATCGTATTCATTATCGATATAGCGCATGATATAGGGTAGGGTTAACAAAAAGAAAAAATTTCTCTCAGGACAACAGTATAAAAGAAGTATAAGTTGCTACATTGTTAAAACAAAAAAATTGGATTATACAACTGCATATGTTTTCTTTGAAAATATGAATTTTTGTGTCGAATATGATGTATAGAAACTAACTATGTAAGTTTCCTTTGAAGCCGTTTGTAAGACAAAAATTTATACTGATTTATAATGTCATCACATTTGCAGTGAGCGTTACATATGATGTTTGTAATTTGTACTATGTTATAATTTGTTTCAAGAGAGAAAAGAATAAAAACTGACCATAAAAAAAAAAATATATATAACAAAACTAATGTGCTATTACACTTCTTAGGCTTGAACTAAAACAGAGTCCGTCTATTTGGGAATTGCATTCTTATTAAGGAATGCATGATTGATCAACCAAAAAATGCTATTGAATCTGGAATACTAAAACCCATCTCTATTTTCCAGTTTCCTAAATGCTTCTTCTTCTTCTTGTGGTGGTAGTAATTAAAAAAAAAATAATCCCCTTCCTTTTAAACAGATCGATCTTGACACTGAAATGGATTTGTTCAGAGTTAATTCCACAAAGGTCTAACTACTGCTATTTCCGCTCTGCTCTCTAAAAATTGACAATCGGACACCGTTAATGATCTATATCCTTTCTTTCTATTCCTATATTTGACCTAGTGTCATTCATTTTTGTATTTTCAAGGCTATTCCATACATCTATTCTCCCGTTCTCTCTCTCTCTCTCTCTCTCTCTCTCTCTTATTCTCTCTACCACAATCCCCGGGGGCATGTATTATTCAGTCTTGTTTACATTTGTCGTATTGACAAATCATCGCAAATGACTTTCGGAAAATGCCATCACACAATAATCTTTCACCAATGAATAATACCCCTAAAGTTCAAGAGAGCGTGCCTCTTCGTTATCACCTCCTTAAAGCATCCCATATATTAAAAAAATCGACTCACAAAACACTGACCCGATTTCAATCTTTACAAAGGAACTTCATGAAAAAGCTGAAAATGATATTGATGACTGCTTAACTCGTTTGGATATTAATGGCAATAAATCAACTGATAATGTCATTACAGGTTGCAGTTTTCGTAATGAAGGGATTAATGCAGTTTAGGTCCGTGGGCTAAAAGGGTGGGTTACGGACTAATAATTGTGCCATTATGTTCCTAGCAATTTATCCGGCTCCGATCCCGCTAATAGCCCCATTCAGCATATTCGCATTTATCGTGTTTGTATCTTTGAACATGTAAATGATTTAATCCCGCCGACTGTCTCAATTTTCTATTTCTAAAGGAGCTAGACGATTCATCTCTCTGTACTTTTTCGCTCTGATTCTCACCATAGACCTACTAGGTCCATGTTCTCACCCATACAGCCAGATTGTAATTAGATTGACATGCTTTCCAGGTTTTTTTTTCTGTCGGTGTGGGGACAATGAACGCATTTCGTCTCATTTTCTGGGTCAGAATTGCGACGGAGATAACATCAACAGTCCCTGACATAGAATTAGAGTGTGCGGCGGGCCTACTACATCACGAGTCCTGGCCGGGGTGAGGGTTAAAACAGTTGACTTGTCACGGTGAAATGAGGGTGTCTTTCTCGACGACAAACATTCCACCACAAATAAAACAGTCAGGTATTCCAAGTTCCAGCTGCGAAAAAGACTATGCTCCCTTTTTATATTTTGTAATTCTTATTCCTAAGATGAAATTTTAGACAAGTACAAGAAATAAGAATACACCTAAGATAAACATATTTATCCATATGGATACAAATTATCCCGAGTCTGCTCCAAAATGGGGGTATGGGGTATCACTGAATATGAATGAACTCATATGAGGGGAAGAGAGAGAGAGAGAGAGAGAGAGAGAGAGAGAGAAAGAGGGAGATTAAAGGCACCCGATGTTGCTGCGTATACCTGTCATAATCACTAAAGCCATAAGAACAAACTTCGAGGGATAAAATCTTGAACCAACCGCGTTCTAATTTCTGAAAAAAATCTTTAATAGTCGCACCAATATTTTCCCAACCCAAACACGCCGTAAAATCTACTTGCCCACTAAAAACAACAGCTGTCTAAAATGCGTCTTCAAATTGATCGAAAACGTCAAAATCTGTAGGACATTTACGGGTTATGGTGTCATAATATGTCATCATATTTCGACGAATGAAAACATCATCGGAGAACATTATATAATATAGCTGTCATCAACACTGTTTTCAATCGTCCTGTTTTGCAAACTGAAAGCCAATGCCAGTACTTGTGCAAAATGAGTACAAAATTTATGATTGTCATGTGTATTAGATCTGAGTTTCATATAAAGAAATTTTAATAATTATGCTACATAATAATCATTAAGACCTCGTGAAGGGTTATATACATGATATATTAAGCAACAATGCTATTTTGGGCCAATTCGGCAAGATGGTAAAGATGATAGAATGATATTGATAATGGGTGAAATCCCGATGTTAGTTTAAAATAGAATCTTTTAGTTTCAGTAACTACATTATATTTTGTTATATCTATCAAAAGATTCTCATTTATTATTATCAGTTCCTTCCTCTCATTCTTCTTCATCTCTCCTCTGTTGCCATCGTCTCGGTCTTTCCTTCTCCCGACATGACACCACACATAGCCAACCAACTCATTACATTACACTTCAACACACAAGCTGGAGAGCTAAAAGGAAAAGTGAACGGAATAGTGATGGCACCTGGACCCCGAGGCTCGAGGAGACTTGCACCACACCTCCCTCCCTGACCCCTTGGGTTAACAGACTTCGCTGTGAAAATTATTATTATATGACATGGAAGATTATAATGACAGAGGGCAAGAGCGAAAATGTAATGTTTTGCCAGCCGGTGTATTCTTTCCGTTTCTGGAATTTCATCGAAATTGGGGTAATTTAGTAATTCTATTCTGAATTAGAACAGATTTGATGTGTCTTGTTGGATTCTTATGTTATTCAAAGAAACTGTTGTTTAATACATAATATTGTAAAGTTTTTTACATGCAAAATTTCCTCCTCAACAAGTAAACTTGTTCAACAAAGAAAATTGGGTTCTCCCACTTTTGATTTGTTCTATTTATCGATGGAAAATAGCATTTTCATTCTCCAAAAGGATATTGGTCTAGCAATTTTCGCCAACTAGAAAATGCCTTGTAAATGTTTTCATACCCATTTTGTGCTCCATAATACAAAACAAATACTTTTTACATTTCCGAAGTTCAATAAACAACGAACAAGATTATCCCGAACTTGTAAAAGATGGTGTGCAGGGCAAATAGAAATTTGGTGTTTTCCATCATTGGTCCCTTAGAATGGGGGTAAAAATACAAGACATCGCCTCCCTCGCGTATCATGAAAGAGTGGACACAACAGAAAAGGGCATAAATCCCACTCCTTAGAACGTTCTCTCCGATTTCATATTTTGAGATGAAACAGCTGTCATTGCCTCACACGTTTTCAGAGCACAATTTCATCTCAGTTCTTTTGTTTTCTACAACCGTGACTATACCCCTCCTGGAAAAGAGTCCGATCGTGTCTATCTGTTTGCAGTTTGCATTTTGTATGTCTGTCTGTGTGCAAGTCCCCCCCCCCCCTCTCTTTCTCTCTCTTTCTCTTTCCGCATTTCTCTGTCCCCACCTCTTTCGACACGTCTCTCTGCTTGTCCGTTATTATTCATCTCATTCATTTGTATCTCTTTTTCTCTTTCCCTCCATCTTGTTTGAATTCATCATCACATTCTCACCTTATATTATTATGCATATTCAATCTCACTCCAGGCCTCTTTCTTTCTCTCTCTCTCTCTCTCTCTCTTTATCCACCCACTCTACTAAAAATCTCCTACCTAACCATGTAACACTCCATCTCTCCTCCAATCACCCATCCCATCTTCTCAGGTTACCCGTCCCCAAGTCCAAGTTCGGCAGGAATTTTAAGACCAGGCTGTCGACATCAACTCTAACTCCTCGCAGACCCATCGAAAATTCACCACCCTTCGTTGGAGTAGGTGATATGCTCAATTTAGAGGGGGATGATTGGTGGGTTATCCCACCGCTGCCACCCTTTGCCGGTAGCTTATAACAAGAGGGCAGGCGGTTTGCATAAATACTTCAATTGGGGGTCCGTTTCCATAACCTAGAACTCAACGATTGTTCTGCATTCCGCCATACAATGCGCACGTTCAAGATGTATTGCATTGGTAAGGCTTTATGCTCACTTCTACTGATATTCAACACAAAAAGGTGTACTCCTCGACAATTGTTAATATCTTAGTTTTTACCCCCTATGTGAACCCCTCTAGGACCAGTAACCCCAGTCTAACACTCTTCCACCACCTGCCTGAGCGTGTCAGCTTACCCGGACTTGAACTCGAATCAATGTCAAAACTCAATTCGTCTTACCCTAAATCATTCCGCTATGTTTCTATTGCAAAGAAAGTGTTTGTTTACCAACTCTGTATATTCAACAAGATGTAAGCAGAATGAAATCAGACAGCAAGGAATTAAGTATTAAAATATTAATGGAAACAAAATGATGAAACAGTCATTGTGAAACTATATCAGTATATTACTAAATATGGAATGGTCTTAACGAGCAACGAACAAAAAGAACTAAAGGGAAATGATGCAAAAAGAGGGCAAACTATTACAAGACTGTGGAAATAAAATTGACAATGGATGAGACAACGACACTGGCGATGATGACGAGTTTGATGATGATAATGACCATGATGATACTGCTGATTAAGAATTCGTTGCAAGAATATTAGAGATTATTCAGACTCACAGGATGAAGGAATACGAATATGGCTGACTGACTGATGAAAGCGTAAATAGGACATGAAATGGGAAACACAGAAAGATGCACTATTGCAAATATTGAACAATAAGAATTATATTTTTGTTCATAAACGAATGGCTATTAGCGCTAATACGGCCAAGCTGGTCGTCGGTGCCATAGAACGTGTAAATCCGGGCAAGTGGCGTGCCTCAGTCCCTATGGTATGAAGGGGGTGTTATGGATCACGCACTCCCCCAGGACTCCGGGGAGTGTTTCCTTCCCACCACCCATTACGGCAATCTCCCACATCTCTTCAGAGATCGACATTTATATGATGATACTTTGTTTAAACTTGGGGTGACTCATTCTTTTCGTTTGGGGGAGAGACAAATTAATCACAGATGGAGAAATTGTTTGAGATCTTTGGACGACTTAAAGTATTAAGATTACGCTGCAGATAGCTGTCGAAATCCATTTTCATTTTCCCCTCTTTGCTTCTTCCTCTTGCTTTCTCATATTTTTGTTTGTTTATTTTACCACAAAGATAACAAGTTTATTGCATTTTGTTTGAAATGTGCGTGTATCTAAACCTTAATGTGTAGGAAAAGTTAATCAGTATGATCAGAGAGCTCAAGTTCATAATCATTAACATCCCTGTTCATTATCATTAACATCCCTGTTCATTATCTTCTGATGGAATTGACTTCATTCTGAATTGTCTTTCTTTCTTTTAATAATTATTGAGGAATGGCATAACTTCTAATTCTGAAACATTTCAGGGGCAGATTAACGTGAATAGGTTCTAAAGTTTTACTTATGGTGCTCATACTCATAGTTTCGTGCTCATTATCTTCTCGACATTTTCACCATCATCAAAATTGAATGGTTTAAATTATTTCATTATTACTAATCTCCATTTATTAATAGAGACAACGTGATGAAGTACATCGTAGTATAATTCTAAGGAACTCACCTGATAAGCGATTGATTACATTAAACCCACTTTTCCCAAGTCACGTGACCCAAATGCAATCGGACGCCATGCACAGACAATGGCTTGCGTTGTATAATGCTGCACCGTGGCGCCACATTTTCTGTTGATTCCAGCGCTTTTTATTCACCTCCTCTACAACTCTCTCCTCTTGGAAGTGCAATCAGATATATATCCTTTCTAGAATGACCTTATTTTAAACCAAATATCCTCTCATATTTTACTCGCTATCTAGGTTACGAAGACGCATAAAACCAGCATTTCTCATTATCGGCCACACATTTCCGCCGGCCAAATTGATAAAAAAACCGAGACAGAGAAGCAGAAAAGAAAGATAAAAGCAAAGAGGAAGTAAAATTGCAGACGTACTGGAGACTTTTCTAGCCTGATTTAGTCGGGAATTAACCTCGATATCTTTTGTTGGACTCGCCATTACCGTGCCACCCCGAGGATCGTCTGAGAGATGAGTTTCACAGAGTAATCTACCGGCGAGCTAAGGGGGAGATGAGGACTAGAAATTCAGTGCCATCCTAGATCCTACATAGCTTCTGGTCATACCTGTATGCTTTGTAGAATAGAAACGAACGAAGGGAGTTTGTGATTAGGTGAAAATCTACTGGGAATTCACTGGCTCCGGTTTCCGACTCTTGCTCTATTTACGCGCTAATGCTACATCGCGACTTTATTTGAGATGTATGCGTCTTTCCGTTAGAATCACAGTTTTCATGAAGTGGGCTCGCTAGATGGATACATAATTAATTCTCATTGTGCAACAACTGACTTTAAAGTCTTTTCTCAATTTCCGTCGGTATTTCTTCATTTCAAACATCGTATTAATCGGACTCACTCATCCGTGCTAGTTGAGTTTTATTTACATTAATCCCTTAACATCTGCCTCCTGCCTAGAAATATATTCCTATCTGACTTTATGTATTATGTATGTCTGTCTGCCATTATTACTTTCCTTTTAGTTAATGTCTTTTTGTATCCCTCTCTCCTCTCTATTACTATTTTTTCGAGCAATCTGAAATCATTCACTAAATCACGTCTCCTTTAATTCCCAAAATCCCTAGACGAATAAAGACGGCGTCCGAACATATTTACTTCTCCAAACCGAATGCCTACATCGAAAACATCTTGTAAGAAAGACCTTCATAAAATTCATCCTGAAAAGTCGAGTCATGTGACACCGTTTACATCACAAAACATCACCCTGAAACATTCCTTCCTCGTGATCATCAAATAATATCAAATTTTCCGAAAAGTTCCAGTCTCTCTCATTTCGGAGAGGCTTGAGAGGAGAAAAGAAACTTGGCAATTACGAATACCAACTTGGTGACGTTTGCCTAAGGCGAATGAGGTAACTGAATGCGAGTATTTACAGTTCAAGTTCTAGGTGGGATAGGAAACACTGGCCGAGGTTTCGAGAGTAGTGGAAGGAAAGTAAAGGGCGAAAGAGATTCCTCATTTCTTACTCAAATGAGATGCCAACTGTATTATATACAAGGGAGAAAGATACAGTCATGTGAAATGTTGGGAGAAGCAGCGTGCCAGTATATCTTCAGAGGACATGAATACTTTGATTCATAATTAGAAATGCTATTAGGAAAACTTTCATAGCAACCTTGCGTGAGAAGGACGTGAGTTAAAAGAAAGAAGTAAAACACGTAGTCATGTAGTATGATACAGAAGGGACACACCGACCGCCGATCTCTTTCCGTGATAAATGAAGACAACAAATATTTCTAGAACATGAATGCCGATAAAAATATGTCACCCTTTTTGTAAAATGTTTGCATTTTGGCCGTTCCTCCCAAGGATTTAATTAACGGTGCCATAATATCTTAGGAACACACACTGACCAATGCTAATCTAGTGGTTTCACCTAGAAGTAGTAGTAGCAGCAGTAGTAGTAGTTGTAGTAATATTAGTAGTATATGAAGGTGATGTAAAATGTAAGTGGTTTCGTGGAATATGTTCAACAGCTGGTCCAAACAGAAAGAAGAAGTATGCCATTAAGAAGATTAACGGAGCTTCTCGTGATAATCATCAAGGGCGATATTCGTGAATTCGGCACTGAATGCCAATTTTCAAACAAACATGGAAAATGCTTCAGCTCTTTCTTAGGCCAGATACATTTTCGAGTTTCATTTTTATTGAGTCAATGTGCACAGGATGACGACGATGCTCCAGAATTGTGTGCTTTTCAAAGTGGAACAATTACACATTCTCTGAATTTCATTCCTCGAATCACAGCCAAATTTCCGTAGCCCGGGGGATGTGCAAGAACGACAAGCTTATTCCTCCCCGCCACTCCTCGAGGAATACCACCCTGGGCTCCAAATCAGGCCATCTCCGATTCAGTAATGAGTATACATGGATTCCCATTGATAACTCAACAACGAGTATGTGAGCGACGCTCGGTATCGCTATGTCGATCTCTAGCTTGTCGACATTGCAAGTAAAACAAAAAGATCGGTATACAAGGGCTTGGAGAAATTGTTTGGGAATGTTAACTGATCTGGAACAGATGTCAATTAAAACTAGCCGTCTTGTTAAATTTGATTTTACAGGTTATAGGGCTGAAAGTCATGACATATAATAATCATACATGTAATAATAATGGTGGCTTCTTATATAGCGCACATGTCCGTCACGTCGTGACGCTCCTGGCGCTACCCCGATTATTACCCTGGCTTAGCAAGGCTGCCATTACGGCGCTCTAGCATTCTCTGAATTGGGCGGCTGGACATCGAGGGACTAATGTGCGGTAGACATACATTATTGAAATGATGATTTAACCATCAGATCTACATGTATATATTATCCCCTAAGTAAGAGTCAAATGGTAAGTGGAACTTTCTGTCCGCTTTGAAAACATGTTTGATTCAACATAAGAGGGGAATTTAGAGTTACATCACATACATACTCGCCAGTTGGAATGCAACTGATTTAAAGTGTGGGTTCTACATAAATATGGTTCAAAGCTCACACAATAAAGAGCTCTCTCAATCTAAAGGCTTTTTTGTTTGTTAATGTGTAACCGATGGTCATAAGGACATACATCATTGATAAGTACATCAATACACATTTTAATAAGTTGGTGTGAAGTCGAGTGTCATACCAATCTTCTTGGTCATACCAAAAGCTTGACCAAGAAGATTCTTGGATCATGCAAGAAGGGAGGGACTGAGCCATTGTCCTGTGGCATTTAGCACGATGGAGCCGAAACATGCCGTTACGTAGCAACGGGTCGCTGTGCACACTTGACTCGCAGTAGGCACAACATGGGCACCGTGGTGATCCAAAGACTACAAAAGGCGCAGCAAAATAGGTGTGAGAAAAACTTTCACTTGGTGGAATATGGGGAATATGTACTTAGCGGAGACAGAGAAATATACGAATATATAGATAGACTGGGAAAGAAAAGGAGTGATGGGGAGAGAGATGAAATACAAAGATAGAACACGAGATAAATAGCAAAATTACATGAGAAACCAGAAACAGCATTTTCTACTAAATCACTATATAATAATAAAAACGCGAGGAATAGAAATATCAAGCAAGAAAAAAGAAACGACATTTTATGTTAATGTAAATGAAATATACGGACATGAAGGAAAAGGGGAACATCGAGGCAAAGGCGGAGGGGTGTGGAGACAGAAAGAGAGAGACAGTGAGACAGAGACAGAGAGACAGAGACAGAGAGACAGAGACAGAGAAAGCGAGAGAGAGACAAAAAGAGGGGAGCAGACACGATGGTCACTATTCATGTTTCATCCTTTCTTGGCCAATTGAGGTCACGTAATCGACTGGGGCATTTTTCTCTCTCCCACCCTATGTCTTCTTCCTTTTGAAATTTGTGTTTTGGAATTGTGGCCACCCACGGTATTCATTCTTCGAAGCAAAAATGCACCAAAAGAAATCCGAAATGATATCTTTCAAGACGGGTAGGGCATCACCTTGAAGTAAATTTAGCATGTTTGCTCGATGTGAGGCAACTCCCTTTGGCATCATTGTATCTTCAAACCATGCAAACTGACACAAGATGCATACAGGTAGTGGTATGCTTCTTGAATTTACAAGAATGTAATGGTGTTATGTATGGTTGAGTCAGTTAGTTTTTATATAATCATACTACTCAATGAATGGTGCACACTAAGTCTAGAACAAAACGTATACCAGTAAGGGCCCAATTTATTTAACAAAGGAATAACTCCTTTAAATCACTATACCCATCATTGTTATAATAATATATATATAACGTAAATTCTAAACAGTGTATTATTCTTCAACAACAGTTCTTCATGCGGTTGACGCAGGTCTAATTATGACAAATTCAATCAAATGATATTTCCGCAAATATGTTGATGTTCAGGAAATATCAGGGTAAGTTAGTCGGAATGCCCTCAGTCTTACACAGGATTGGTTGCTAATAATTATACTCACAGGAGACACTTCAAAAGAATTGTTTAAAGAAGGGTAACAAAAATATGACGATGTGTGACAAGGGTTGCGTGTTATTGTCCAGTCACTCACCGGAAGGATGATATGGACTTCATATACACCCTTTTATTCCTTACCCCATCATTACCCCCTCTCCTCCCTAGACGACTACCGATAGATTCAGCATGGGTTATTAAAGAGGGCATCTTTGAGCAAAATATTAAGTTTTCTATTAGAATCTTCACCACAAAGGAGGGTGCAGAAAGTACATTGTTATTTGAAAATCATCTTTGACGTATCCTTCGAGGAAATGTCCGCCATTATGCAGGGCAAACTAAGAAAGCCCTCAAGATATGGAGTCATTGAATCTCCAGGACTTGAAGTCAATCGTAAACGGTTCCATATTATGACCAATCGGAGTGACAAACTTGACTTTATAGCATGCCCGCACGTGTAGCTTATCAATCATAGCTTTAATATTTCCTCTACTTCTTTCTTTCTCTCTCTCTTTAGAGCACAGAATCCTTCTTCAAGACGTCCTGATATACCACTTTTGACACCTCTTAAAAAGATGTTTATACCAGGCATTGCACGATCTGAAAACAGTTAAACGTTGGTTTATACAAGGCTGTCAGCATGACCGCCAACTCTCAAAGTAGGGTCAGGTTGACAACAAAAAAATGGGACCCACCCTAACTCTAGAATTACTCTTCTAATAATAAGTGTCGTCAAAGGAACATGTCATGAAAGAGTGACAGAGGAAATGTTTGAATGAACCCTAGCGAGACCCCTACTCACCCCCCCTGACCATACAATGAACCCTAGCGAGACCCCTACTACCCCCCTGACCATACAATGAACCCTAGCGAGACCCCAACTCAACCCCCCCCTGACCTTACAATGAACCCTAGCGAGACCCCTACTCACCCCACCCCTGACCATACAATGAATCCTAGCGAGACCCCAACTCACCCCCCTGACCATACAATGAACCCTAGCGAGACCCCTACTCACCCCCCCCCCGACCATACAATGAACCCTAGCGAGACCCCTACTCACCCCCCCCCCCCTGACCATACAATGAACCCTAGCGAGACCCACACCCCCCTCCAATGAACCCTAACGAGACACCTACTCACCCCACCCCCTTAATCAATTAACAGGTGTATAGAACCTTTCTAAAGTGTCCTCAGGTTTGGCGTGATGGAAATAAAGCAAGACCAAAATATAGATAAGAAAGGGAAAAAGGGGTAACGAAGGACAGGAGATGGAGAAGAACGAGGGGTAGAATAATTGCAAGAAGAAGCAGAAGGAGAACAAGTAGGTCTATCAGGGAAAAAGAAGGGGTTACAGTTAAAAGGAAAAGAACGTGAAAAGTTGTGATATAGTATTAATAATAATAATAGGCATTTCTATAGCGCCGTCTATCCAGAAATTCTATTCCGAGGCGCATTTATTATTACCCCGGCTTTACTCTCGATCCCTGGGTTAAGGGTTCGAATTCCAGCCCAGCCCTATAGGGTCCTTCGGCAAAACATTAATCAACATTTGCCATTCTTCACCCAGGTGTAAAAGGGTACCTGGACATTTGGTGGGTAATAACTGAACAGCATTGATGCTGATGAGGCTTCAGTCGTGTCGATGGTTTTTAATCTGATATTAAAAGACTTTAAAACTTAATAAACTTTAATAGTAAGCATTAAAATCAAGGTTTTTTAGGTTGGTTGTGAGGCGTCCTAGTGACGGTTTTCAACACCTCTGAAAGACTTCCTCCAGTCTGGTCTAATGAAGTGATTCCTTGCAGAGCTAGAGGAGGGAGGAAGCCTGCGCCAACATTAGGCGTGAAAACAAAATAGCAGTTTGAGCAAGGCTTCCTCTTGAGCTTTCACATAAGTCAGGGTATGATTACGACTGAGGCCTAGAATTAAAGGGGAGCTAACCTTTACCATTTTCTTTGCTTTATGTTAAGACAAGTACAGAATAAGGCTGGTCTGAAGAGATGTAAGCGCTTTTCTATCCCTTACACGCTACTTCATGTAGCTTCACCATTTTAGCTCATCGGTTATGTTAGTATGTATAACTTTACGTTTATGATACAATCTGAATATCAATATATACTAGGTCATTTTTTTCTTTCTTAAATGGTTCTCTAGCGGCCTTTTTTCATAAGATGGGGAAGCTCTGTTGTTGAAAAAAGAGAATATTATGTCATCTTCAGACCACTATTCTGTTTTAAATATGTGTTTGGAAAAATGAATGACAGATTTTCAAATAATTATTGCCAAATGCAGGATGATATTCCGACTGACATAGAAGATTGGAATCGTGCTAAATTCCGGTACATATTTCGCTCTCACTGCCACAATTAAAACGATCATTTAAACTGACAATCGGATATTAGTTTTTCGTATCGAAGGAGGAATTTGAAATCACGTGACGCTGTGAATTACGCGTTCTGAGTCATGTGATGTGATTCAAATCACACGAAGTGGAGGTGAGAATGATCCATTTTCCGACAGGTGATGACAGCTCGTCGGGCTGAAGGGATCCGCTGACTATCATTAGTCATTACAACAATGGTATTTCTCTGACTTATGATTTCTTTAAAGAGAGTTGATTAAATTTGATAAATAGATCTAATCTCCTCTGATAAAATATTTGAAATCTTGGTAGGAAACTGGATAAGAAAAACAAATATCATTCACATTTTTCGAACAGTTAATCGGACAGAGTAAATTCTCGACTGGAATTTCATTAGTCGTTTATTTTGTAATTTGTAAATGGGAGGCAATATTTATATTATATTACATGGATCACAATATCAGGAATATATCGTGAAATAGAGTGTAAATATCTTGTTTTTGCTTTAGAAACCATATGACACATACATTATTAAGCATATTATAAATACATATTTGTACAATGAAAACACGCCCTGAGGAAAGAGAATACATTTTGTTTAATGTTGCAAAACATTGACATTCATTAGCAATATAGGATAAGGCTACTTTGGTGTCAGCCAAAAACCTTTGATTGAGGTCAAATGCAAATGAATGCATTGTAAAGGGTCGCGATTGCCCTTCTCATGTGAACACATCAATTAATACTAGCCTGATATTAATTCTATGTTAAAATGTAATTCTATGACGAAGCTAGTGCTGACAAAGTTAGGTGGCTAAGCATTTCCCGCCACCATGCAAAGGTCCTTTCTTCACGCTTATTTACTACACAAATATACAAAGCCATAATGAATGATAACGGATACACAGTCTGCCACACAGCCGTGACGATTTCCGCGCCCGTTTATGGAATTATTGATTGACTATTGACTGGAAGAAATCAAAGTTGCATAATTATTTGTTGAAAATATCTTGATATTTCCAGAACTACACGGATCTGTATAAGCATGTGTGTGCATGTGCGCGCGTGTGTGTGTGTGCGTGTGGGAGTGTGTGTGTGTGTGTGTTTGAATGTAATACCATAATAAAATCGAGATAGCGCCCAGTAGAATATGTTGAAATTGCAGACGAGAAGTGACAGACGAATAAAGAAAGAAAAGATTTGATGTGACAAAAAAGATGTTTTTCAGTTCTACTTGAAGTCTGATAGTCCTATCAAAGATGATAATCAGAAAGAGAAAAAAACGTAGGTAGACAATACAATACGAAAAATAGTGCGAAGAAAAAGACTAAGTTTTGTTAGCGACGACAAAAAACGAGATTTAGTAGGCCTGAAGAAAGTGGCAAAGAAAGTGTTAATTTATTGAAGAAGCTCATGACGAAATCGACGAGTTTAAATGAATTTCAGACACTTGATAAAGATATATTGAGATGATTATCATCTATAGACGTGTTTTCAATCAAATGGAAATACCAGTGTGCCCTTATACCCTTACTCGTAATATGTTCTTCATTGGCTGCTGAGCACCGAGTTTGTATAAGCTTATCGATAATGCTAATTGTTTCTGACACTCCTACTGCGCGCATTTCCGTAATACCACGACAAAAATTCTTGTGTCTCGAATACTGTTACTCCTCTTTATAAGCTGTATTGGATGTTTTTACTCTTTCTTTCTTGCACTCTCTCTTCTCTTCCTCCTTCTTTTTCTCTCATTTTCTGCCAAAATTTGGCAAGAGTTTTCCTAGATGACCTTTCGGCACACTGCCACAAACATTTTGAAAAAGTTCATCCACAGCGAAGGGTGCACGGTCAACAGTACCAAACTGTATAGCGCAAAGTATAACAGAATTTTCAACTTACTTTTACTGGATTGCTATACTTTTATTGTTATTTGTTACGAGACGAAGTAATTTTTACCCCCCAAAAGAGTGAGTAAAGCATGAATTGTTATAAAATATTTGTAAAACCGTTTGACGATGAAGTTAACATGATATATAATTATATTACCGAATGTTCCAAGAAAATATCATTTCAATTTGTAGTTTGGGTTAACAGTCAGTTATAATCAGGACAATATATATGAACTAATAAGGGGCAGCAAATACTTCAAGTAGCTATTTCGAGAATAGTGTTTGTTTTGTTGTTTTTTTTATTTAAAAAAAAAAAAAAAAAAAAAAAAAAGTTTAATTACACAGTAACAACAACGTTCAGCAGATTTTTGTAAAAACAAGTTTTGACCATGGCGAGATCCCTTTTTAAGAAAGGTAATTGAACACACAATCGTCAGAACAATGCGAAAAGCTTGTCGAACACATTTATTCTTCTAAAATTGCACAAGTAAATCTTTTCACCAGTGGTCTAACAAGGAAAGATAACCCAAACAATTACGAGAACGAGAAAGAAGGGTATTTTGAGTGACAAATATACGCTTTTTAAAGGGGATGTTTTGGACTAACTTCGGGGTCGCGACTTCCTTTCTTTCTCCGTAATCCATTATTAATTTAGATGGGGAGGGATAAATTCTGTTTTCGAACTAGAAGATGGGGTAAGAGAAAAAGGGGCAAAGTTCGCTTGAGTGTTCTTCCATCAAGAAAATAAGTAAAGAAGCCCTGGCTGGATGGGGTAGACAGTCTACACATTGGTGTTATAATACGATGGCTGTTTGTTGAGTACACAAAGCCGACCATTGTAATGGAGCTAACGAGTTTTTCTGCCCCTTCTCCATCTCTTACGGGGTGTCTTTCACACCTCTTGTTTGCCTACCAGACAGCGTGCAGGTGGGCCGAGAAGGAGGACTTGGCGAAGACGTCGTGGGCTTAAGGAGACAAAAGATGGGAACATCTTCAAAACAATAAGAGCAGTGGGAAATTCACTAGATTGGAATTCCACACTGCTTTGACCGGAGAAACCCTCCACCTATTTTGTTTCTCTTTGAATGAACGAAAGAGTTGACGGAAATCACTGCTGGACTAAATAAACAAAACGCTTCTCTTGAAGAAACAGAAATGTAAAGCCAACAGAACAGGAAATGTACATGATGTTCGGCAAAACAATCTTCACATCATAGTATTTTTTACATAAGACAAAATGTCCGGAAATTCTTTTGTAGAAAAAACAGCAAATACACATTTTCCTAAAAAAGGAAAATTCATATGCTACAAAGCGAATTTTAGAAAGCTAAACAAAATCACCAAAAGTCACGAAAATAAAGAGCAATGGACAGATCGACCCATAGGACTTAATCCAAAATTTCAAATAAAATTTGCAAATATTGATATAAGGAAAACTCAATCTTTATTTCAGTCAATGTCTTAACTTAGCATCTTGTGGGGGGATCAGTAAAGCTTTAATTTCAGCCAATTTCACACGGGGACAACAATGCTAAATATTTATTTGATTCTCTAATCTAGTAAAGATGTGTACAGTGAATCACATATTATCGACATGTTTCTCTCCTTTTCAGACTGTCTAGATAATTTAAAGCAACATGACCCTCAAACTATAAAATTAATTTCACCGAGAGGTAAAAATGACAAACATGTGAATATCCCCTGTCGGATAGTGCTATGGGTTGTTGTTTCCTTGCAGTTCTACAAAAATGTCCTATTCAGTGTTTAGGGTATAAGAAACCATAGACACATAATAACAAACAAACAAACAATGGAACGAGATTTAATGCTTGCTACCTGAATCTTAAACTCCGATCTAAGTTTACATTGGATAATTTTGGAAAACACTTGAAAAGACACTCGTGATAATATCATTAAGGTCCTAAAGAATTCAAGATTTGTGAGAAAAGGAGGGAAAGGGGGGCGGGGAAAGAGATATCGACAAATAATGTTTGAAAATTTGTTTCGGATTGTATCCGAGTCAACGGGAATAAGACTCATTCTTCGTTGGTTTTTACAATGGGGGACGAAACCAAAGCAATATCTTTTCATCAGCGTATCGATTTAACTCATAATCTCTTTTCGGGCTCGATGAGTTAAAGGCGAAGAAAAGAGATTATTTGACTTGAATGGGGAAATAAGTACTCGATAAGAAACTTTACAGCTTCCGAGTTTTTACCTGTGGTTTGTGTCCAGTTCTGTTCTCTCGGAGCAGTATATTCTTTGTGTTCTCACAAGCTTATTATTATGACACCTTTTCTTCTTCCTCCCTTTTACTCTTTCTTCTCCCATTCTGTTGGTATTTTCTTTTTTTGATGGAGTGGTGGTACCTGGCGGTGTCTCGGGTCACGCTACACCGAAAATAGTTGTGTGCAACATTCTTTCGAATTAATAACGGGACAATCGGATATGATTGAACATTGGTCCTGAAAATTGTGATGTCCTATTCATCAAAATTATAATACAATCGTGATTTTAGCAGTAGAGAACTTGAGACAAACCAGTAACCGAATACGGGCATTTTTGTGAAATTTGCAAAGGGGGAGTTCAAATGAACGGGGTTCTATTGTCATATTGATCTGCAAACGCAATAAATGATAAAACCAGCCGCCTTACACGAATGACTTCAATTGGGGATTATTGTGAAAGTCTTTACAAGGTGATAACTTTAAAGTGATCATCTGCGCTGCCTTCTTAATTCAATTATTGCATGGCCCGGTGAAGTGAAGCACACGAAACGAGGTTTGGTAAATTATGCAAGTGTTTATGTGTTGATCAATGATGCGGTAACCCCTAGCAACGCGTGGTAAATAGTTGGAATATCGAAAGTCTTATCTTTCCCGTGCTCTTATTTAAGAATCATTAGATATATCATCTTGTTTGTGTGTTGATCAAAGAGATGTCATAACCAAGCAATCGGGGATGACATTCCGATCAGGATAACGTGGTCGTACGGAGAAGAAGTACACGGGCCCTTAAGCATGTGTTTAGTAATCTGCTGCCATAACAGCACTTCTCATACTTTGACAAATGTATTGTTTATTTTTATTTACCTGTTTTCGAATTTTAACGATGTTACCACTCTAATAAACAAGGCAGATTATTTTGGATGTAAAGCCTTTACATCATCTATTAGAATCCAATTAAAATTGTTACACATTTGCTTAAAAGGTTCATTCGTTCGTTCGTGTCTCCTTAGATTAAATTAACTTAAATTAAGTTCTTCCATCGCCGCATGGCTGCGATGGCCGTCTCATATCCATAGAGACGTTATTTGTTATACCATAATGTGATATCAAATGTGAATACTGTTATTACTACTACTACTACTACTACTACTACTACTACTACTATACTACTACTACACTACTACACTACTACTGCCACTGGCGTACTGATGGGAGGAGGGGCTTGGGGGGGGGGGGGGGGGGGCTTGTTCTCACCTTATTAATGCACCTGGTGGTGATGCAGATTTTTTTCTGCCCCACCCCCAAAAATAGTTTTTGCTCATTACGCTACTGACTACTACTACTATAATAGCTCTTCTAAACATCATTTCATTATATTAAGGGCCTACTAAACAAAACATCTTGACAGATTCGGTGGTTATTTCAATGAGGGGAGAGACTGCACGGGAGTTAATGAGAAAGTGAGAGGGAATGAGAAAGGTGAAGAAGGGATAGAGAGGGGTGAGGGTGAGAGAGAAAAAGGGGAGGAGAGAGGAAGAAAGGGGAGGAAAGGGGGGAGAAAGGGAAGGAAGGGACAGAGAAAAGGTGTGAGAAGGGAGAAAGTGAGGAGAGAGAAAGGGAAAGAGATGGAAAGAGAAGGAGGAAAGATGGCAAGAGAAAGGGGATAGATAGAGAGAGAGAAAGTGAAGTGGAGAATGAGAGTGTAAGCGAATCAGAGAGAATCGTTGCATGAGAGAGGGGTATGTTGTTTCACTCAGAGTTGGTTTCCTCTCGATTAGATTATGTCAAGGGAAATACATATTTATAGAATCAAATCATTAAAGAGTTGAGGTAAGACAGAAAGTTCTTAACCGAATGACTTTCAATATTCGCTGTTCAGAGGAATCGGCGGTGGAAATAAACAAAATTGAATTGGGAAATACAGCTAAATGACTTGATGTTAAGCCTTCGATTTAACACGACAAGTCTAATATATGTTAGAAGTTCATTTCGCAGATAATTGTAACACTTTCTGGCAGTAGCAAGTGTTGTCATGGGAATCTGATGGTAAAAAAAGTGGTGTAAAAATGTGAGTAGGTACAATGATAGTTGATCTACTTGTACAGCCTAGTTTAAGCTCGGGTTAGGGTCAGGTAAATGATTGAGAATATAATTATTTATGAAAAATTCGGATGCGCCTGGTCATAAAGCGATGGGGTGATAGTGCTTTCTAAAGGCAGCTTTAAAGAAGTAGCCGTTCTGAATTAAAAGGTGCAAACAATTATGAAAATAGTGAAATCAATGCGATATATATTTCAAATTGTATAAAAAGTTTCATATATCTCTTTGATGTTGAAAAAACGAGTATATACAACTATCAGATAAACGAGCAATTATATTTCATGTTTGCAATCATTCGCAATTATTTAGCAGGCGTTAAGACTGACAATGTTGGTTTCTCTCTGCCTCTCTCTCTTTCTCTCTCTCTCTCTCTATCATTCTCTCTCATTCTCTCTCTCTCTCTCTATCATTCTCTCTCATTTTCTCTTTCTCTCTCTCTCTCTCTCTCTCCCTATCCCTCTCTATTATTCTCTCTCATTTTCTCTATCTCTCTATCTCTGTGTGTGTATCTCTCTCCACTTGACGAGACGTATGGTGACGTCACACATTCTTGGTTCACCTGCTTGCCGACCTGAGTGACACTTCCGTAAATTGGTCTCCATGTCTAAGGTGCGATCAGATTGCTGAGCGGGAAACACGAGATATGCTTAATCTATTACCATCACGACGCTGTATATACATAGGCACCCAGGGAAACCTCGGAGGTACGTTATCAATACCGATGTGGTTCATTCAATCTAAGAGATGAGGGTTCGATTCCCAACCCGGTACTAATGTCCTTTGGCAAGACGTTAATTCATATTTGTCACTCTCCATCCAGGTGTAAATGGGCACCTGGCATTGCTGGGGAAGCAAAGATAACTTATTGTTTTACTGTGCTTGCATTAATACATAATCACTAATACTGATATTGGTATTCTTAGAAAAAGTTTCCAAAAGTGTCCCGAAACGTTATATAAAGGGGACTTACTGAGCCTTTTCTCCTACACTATATCACATTGAACATGAATAATTAGAAGTATAAACAAATCAAAATTGTCGGATATGTGTTGCAACTGATGGCACGAGGTAACAATAAAAAGCGTCAGGAAAATAAACACAACATCATCAAAAACATCGAGAAACCTCAAATGACGCCATGATTTCGTGAGATCACATCAGACCCTGAAACTTATGAAATCAAATGCGTGTCGCGTCTTGTGTTTTTATTCAAGTTATTTGTCTGTCCTAGTAAAATGCCAAAGGTCGCCCTTGTATGGGGGCTAAGCGAACCCCACATTGGTTATTTCGTCCCTACCAATAAAGGGACAATAACGTGATATCACTGACCGTAATTGGCGATTGCAGAGGTGCGAGTGATTCGATCAACATTGATCAAATTGAGATGAATTACTTGGAACAGGTGATAAATAAAAGGAGGACAATTTTTGTTTTGGTCAAAAACAACAGCCAAGAAGCCACACATTGCTGGATGCGAGAAGAAAAAGCCAAGAAGAAAAAATAAAATAATTGGAGGTTATAGATAAAGCTGTCTTCCATTTTGGGGTCGAGATTTTGATTCAAAGCGGCATCTTGGCTGGGAAGAAATTAGAGAATGGGGGCAGTGATGATATTGGTGCCCTTCTTTGGAATCATAATTAAGTGGAGGGAAAGAAAGGTTCGGATGGGAAGGAAGACAAGGATGATATAAATGACCTCGTTCTCAGATGATATTTTTTCTTCTTCAGATCTTCTTTTGTTTTCGTTTCATCGCCATCAATTTTCATCTCTTTCCTCACAGGAAGCGATTCTCGGATTACTTTCGTTATTCCTTTTTTTTTTTTTTTTTATAAATGTCATATCCTCGGGTAATACAGCATGATCTCGTTGTGCCATGGCAATCCTCCTATTTCTATATTATTTTGTATTCATCTTTATCTCCTTTTTTTCTCTACTTCTCTATTACTTTCAGATCATACTAAGAAACGAAAGATCAAATTTGCACTTAATTATCGGTACAATAGAGGCAACCCCTACACTAGGATGTAGAGGACAGAGGGTGCCGAAGGGTGCACAACTCAACCTCAAGAGGTACAAATGTGCGCCTCTAAGTGGCGGGATGTTCAACCCCAAAATGATCATTATCATTGAATGATGAAAATTTGATGAATTGTTTATTAGCGTTCGTGTCTTCTTCTACTCCTAACATTGCTAATTTAGCAATACTATCGAATGTCTTCCCCCTGAGGCACATTCTGCATGCTGCTTATTATATCAGTTTCATCCAGGGAGGTGAAAGAACAGGAGGCGAAACTCTTGTAATTTATTCAAACGCATTCTTGAGTTCTAAAGCGTAACAATGGGATGTGTAACATTCCACTTGGCTTTGAAGTTCCATGCTCCGAACCGCGCTTCCACTGCGGGGAATTTCGGAAGCCAGGCACCAGTTTTACATTTATTACAAAATATTAAATTACCGGCAAAATTACAGTGTAAATTAAAAACTTTATATGGGAATTTTATTGGGAATAGTGCATCAAACAAATTTTCAAATTTAGAACTCCGTCCTGCCTTTAAATTGTGTGCCAGAGTTGGTAAAAGAAAAATTACATCCTGTCAAAAACTCAATATTTTAGGATGATGCGCTAGTTTGTGCATGCTTTAATGTCCCGTTATTTGATCCATGATTTACAATCTTCAATAACATTAAGTTTGCTAATGCGTGTTTTCGCGTGTTTTTTGTATTTTTCAAGTTTAAAAAAGAATGAAATTACACAAGTTTGTGTTCGCTTGTTCTACTCTTTACACATTCAACAATGGATGAGAAATCATTGGAAGGGACAGCGAACAGTTGCTGTGATACCATTTTCTGATGTAGGAATTCTAAATCCTAAAATTGCATGCGCTCTTTTATCTCACCACCTGGTCAACAGCTGCAGATTAGCGCATAACTTTCCGGCGGCTTGGAGCATGGGGTCAAAGGAGAACGGCTTGATTCAAGTCCTTCTCTATCACGTCCCTGGTTTCATCTAGGAAACGATAATATGTTTCCTTCATTGTGTAATACTCAAATTGACCAGTTAAGACTAATTTGAAATTTGAATTTGAAAATCTCGTTCATATATTTTACTGTCGGTTTTAGATATTAAGAATAAGCTGGGATGCTAAGAAGAGCTACACTTGAACTAGACTGGAAGAGGCGGTTGAGGTTTCAGGTCAGATGCAATCTATGGAATGTTCCTCCTGCTTGTAGTGGAACGCCACGGAACAGGTGGGAATGTGGAATGTCGGAACAATTTTCAAAATCTATGAATCATTCAGATATTCTTACATTCGTGTCATAAATCTACAATATGTTTCGTGGTTATTGCCTTATTGGATCATTATGGTTGGGATAGAAATTGTCAGTTTTTGTCTGTGTTATGCTCGCTCCCCGTCTATACATAAAACACAAATGAAATTCCTTTCTTAACTAAATATATTGCCTCTTTCGTAATTGTAGGTGTATTTCAGGTTCAATTGATTTGCTTATCGTTGGATGTTAATGAATATTACACGTTAATTTTGAAGAAACTGGTAAAATATCATGATTATTATTAAATTCCAGATAGAAATTTATACAATATAGATGCAGAAAGGGAAGGTATTGTTTCGGGTGCCAGGAACCCAAGTGACAGTAAGGTCGTTTCATAATGCGTATAGAGGGAAATGGCATTTCGAATGATTCAGAAGAAAGTGCCTTGGCAAACGAACCAATCAATAAGCACTGCGAGGGCGACAGAACATTTGCGTCAATACATCAGAGGGGTATATTATTTTGAACGAAAGTTTAGACAAATATCGCGGCTACAATAACTTTTTCGACAAGTGGTATGCGAAGGAATGCGACGAATGAGGAAAAAGGATTGCTATTTTGAGTTAATCTTTAGCGACGAGTCGAAGTTCAACATCGTTTTTCCACGAGGAGTGCTTGCTTTTGTCGATTCTGTTTTGATGCAAGTATAACCTGTATGAAAATAATTTTCTCTTCGACCTTCCTCTATATTACCCGTTCTTTGTCTCCCTTTCATCATCATCACAACCATCCTCATCATCACTATCATCTTCATCATCATCATCACTATCATCCTCACCACTATCATCTTCATCATCAACGGCACCGTCATCAGAAGATGCCACAACAGCATCACTTATTCGAACATGCAAAATTCAATAATTATTGTGGACATGGTGTCGGTCTCGTAGATATAACTGTGTGTAACTCCACTTATACCTCAGTCACGCAGCCTTATCGACTCCAGACCGACTAAAAATCGACCGATTTTTTTATCATTATCATAATGCATTATTTTGTTGGGTCTGTTGTTGGTCTCGTGGTTATGAAGGTGGATATTTATAAGAAAGATGGAATGACTTACGGGTCGGCATTCGCAGACGACGCACACCATTTCTCCAAATGGTTCACCAAGGTTCGGATGCCACTCATCTTCAAGATTGTAGAAGTCCGCTCCGAAGGTACAACCTGAACAGATAATCACACAATAGTTACAGTTATTGCACATAATTTCACACTCAATAGATTCAATAGGAACAAATATTACACGGTAACGTGAATAAAACAATAGTAATATATTATTCGAATGATTGATTAATTACTAATCAACTGGTTATTTGACTGATTGATTTATGAATGAATTTATTGATCAATGGTTTGACTGATTGATCGCTGATTGGATGAATTATTGTTCGATTAATGATTTATCAATTCATTGTTTGATGACAAACGGATGGTTTAATGAGTGCAAGGATTTATCGATAGACAAATCAAAATATCTTAAAGCTCTATTGGTGCGTTCACATAAACTATAGTACACAAAAGTATTGACCAGTACATTGTCAGTTTAGACCAACTTGAATTGATGACGTTGATGCAACCAACAAACCACAGGAATACAAAGGAAGTTATAAATCAATCTGCCGGATAATTACAGTCTAAATGAAATATATACTCGGCCTACATGTTCATACATCATGTAATCGACAAGCAAGCGTCTGAGACATTAACAAATTTGCTTTCCCGCTTTTTACAAGTAATAAAAAATCCCAAAAGTGCATGCTTAGGCGTGTTGTTGCAATGTATATTGCTCAGCCTTGTATCGGATGATGCCAGCGATTTCATCTTTATCGCGATCTCAGCTTCCTCCATCTTCTTGACGCCACACAAAGTCCATTCACTCCTCTCCCCCCCCCCCTCCCTCCTCTCTCTCTCTCTCTCTCTCTCTCTCTCTCTCTCTCTCTCTCTTTCCTCCTCCTCCTCCCTCACAACAATACTTCCCAATGAAAAATTACAAAGCGCGCAAAACAATTGAAATGAATTATAGTTAAGATTAGACAAGGGACGGATGGGTGATGGGGAAAAAGTGTACCGTCTGCTCAAGATTTTTGTCATACGCTTTTTGCGCGCTTTGGCTCCAGCGTGCTCAGTTGTCGTCTGTCTTCCAGAAAAAAGTGGATTCACACTGAAGATATAATTATGACGGGCATGACAAGGGTGACATTTATGACGATGTGGACAACCCTACTCCAATGCAGCATATACATGCATATTCTTCTACAAGTGTATTGTGTTCACCTTCTGCGCTAAGGGCGAGGAGAAGATGGGGGCGCACATAGCTAATCAAGTTCAAGCGACAGAATTTGCGCTGTGGGAACGAAGTAGTAAGTCCTCTCGAGAAAGACATGAGTCGTATATATTGTGATTGCTGCTATGAAGGAACGTCAATTAATACTCATATTTCCGCCGTCTTTTAGACTAGCTGCTTCTGATCTTGTTGTCATTAAGTCTCTAAAAATTGAAGTTTTTTTTGTCAACTCATGTGATTAAAATAACTTCCACACATGATTCAATGTAGCTAAAAATAACAGCATAATATAATATCAATCTATTAAGCACAATCATAATGCGCCTAATCCAATGACTTACAGAATAAATTGAGTATTGTATACTGGCACGCAGAGGAAAACAATTCATATTGTGTCATTGTGGTTTATGTAGATAATTGTGTTTACTTGACAAATGTGATAAATTACACTGGATTCAATTTATCAATCTACAGCACTTTAAACAGCTGTTTTTGAATGACATGTAGGCCTACACACAAAAATTGTTGTGGTTATATACATTAATGCTTAAATTTAGCTCAGGTCAAAGACGAGTTAGGTGAGACAGGGAACCCAGACAGGGCTGCTCAGTCCCACTCGTGACAAAGCATGTTATGTTATGTTGAGAGAGGCTGAAATATGGTCCCTATTAGAGCGGGTTCTAAGCCAGGAGAGCTAGACGTCGGGGTTAATGTACTTTCGGCAGCGACGCGCGTCTTCCCAAGATAGTCTAGCATCCAGCGTCGACAATTTTTTTTCTTTTTCCATCTTGTCTCCATTAATTACGCGGTGGCCGTGACCCGTTATGAACATGTACATGTACTTTATTCTTCCCAAACCCATTTCTTGAAGTAATAAATTGGCAAACATGGATGGATATCTAGTTTGTCTGGGAGAAAGTATAGTATGCGCGTGAAGAACGGTATCTTGGAGAGGGGCTCTAAAAAAGTTTGACTGAGCGATAGAGAGAGGGAGAGAGTTTCCTAACTCTGATACTATCCTTAGACTTATCATTACATTCCCTAATACCGCAGTATCAACCTCGCACACCACCACCACCACCACCACCACCACCACCACCACCACCATCATCATCATCATCATCATCATCATATCAGCTGCTGTTCTTTCTTTCCCCGTGGACAATGATGGAGTAAGAAATTCGCTGAATCATTGTCTCACTCACCATGCCCCGACGATAACCTGCGACAAACGGAACTCTCATTCTTGTATCTTCACAAGTTCAACGTATTAAGCACCAGCCTATCGATTAACAGAACTCCTTCCTCCTCTCAAACCCTCTCTCAGTCTTTAAAAGATAACATCGATCTTCATCAGCAAACTATGGCTGTGGCAATTACACTGCGACGAAACGAGGTAAAGAGAGACAGTAATTACCCGATAAATTGGGCCATTTGAGGATATTTGTTCGGTGTTCGTCTCGGGAAGAAGGAAATCATATTTTAAGCAATGACTTTTCGAGACCTTCTGACGAGTCAGTTTGGAAAATGTCGGTATTGCTATTAATTATGGGTAACGTACGACGCACACGCGCGTAAGAGGGTTGGTGAGAAATTTGTGGCATGGGTGACTGTCGCCTGTGATATGAATGGTTGGGAGACGGATAGCCAGGCAGACTCGGTATGTCCATGAGCTTATTGGGGTTTGGTTATGGATGATGGGGGAGATGGAGTGGGGTGGATGCAGAGAGGGATATAGACCTAAAGATTAGCGAGGAGAAATTCTAGGGATGGAGAGAGATATGAATATACCGGATAGACTGAGAGAGAAAGAATACAAATTATGTTGGTAGTAGAAAAGAGCGAGGGGGAGAAGAGCAAGAAAGAAGAGAACGTGGAAGTATTATCATGATTATGATGGTGAAGGGTGAGAGAGTGTAGAAAATGGAGAACAATGAGATAGGGGAAAATAGAATATTACAAGCGCCGTGTAGCCTATCAAAAAATGCCAGTAACAGAGACACGAAAACAATCTATGATACCATACTCAACGATAGCAAAATAGAGAAAGGGAGAAAAATGATTTGTTTCTCCATCTGACAGCTGTTTATTATGCTTCCCAACGTAAGTCAGAATCGCTACCGACAAAAGGGTTGAGTCATTGAGAGGGTAAGCCGATGTCTAGGCGACAATACAATTAAGAACCCTAACAATCCCAAAGCCTCCGAAAAATTGTAATTTTAGTCTGAATTTGACTTTAATAGGTCCCTCCAAAGACACGAAAGCGCTCGGCGATAATCGCCAATTAGCCCATTTACCCTATCCGTTATTGGTGGTAGCTTCTCCTCGGAGCCAGATTGCGGGAGGGGTAATAGAAGGGTGGGGAGCACCCCTGCTAAGGATCATCGTTGGAGACATTTGTTTCTATACTGTTTATGACAATGATTAGGAGGAGACGGAGGAGGAGGATAATGGTGGTGGTGATGATGGTGAAGATGATGATGATGATGATGATGATGATGATGATGATGATTATAATGATGATGGGTAGTGGTGATAATTATTAAAGGGGGACGAGCAAAATATGAGGTGATGTTGATAATGATAATAATAATAGCTTCTTCACAGTAACAAATTACAATGGAATCCTGTACAATCTCAAAAATAAAACATTAACTGATATTATTATTCTGATCCCCAAGCACATTAAACGCCTCCAGATCTACGTCTCCCTCCGATGGGGAGTCGAAGAGACGGCTAGAGACATCTATCTGACCTAATTTTGGCGAACATTTTCGTCTCGCATTTCATTCAGTATTGGGATAAGTGGGATGCCACACCGATTAGTGTAAGACCGTTGGCGTGGCGTCCTTATGAGAGACAAACGAAGGGGGAGGGTAAGGGGCACTCTACCCCTTCTAAATCCACAAAAACTAATACCATTGTAACTCTCAGAATCTCCTCACATTCTGCAGATTATAGATTATGTTTATATCTGTAAATTAATTAGTTTTGTTAATTAAACATAATCATACTGTAGATCCCCTTTTTATCTCCCCCCACACCTCTCTCTCTCTCTCTCTCTCTCTCTCTCCCTCTTACTTACCCCTCTTTTATTCATAATATAATGAATACTGTACCCTTGTTTGAGTCGTTTCAGTATCTCTCATTTTTAGACATAAAGTCTGAAAGTATTGATTAACTCTTAGGTAAAATAACATGAGTGCGATGTCTATAAATACATTGCTCTGAGCATATTGTCGTTAAAATATATCTGATATGACGAGTTCATGGCGCGTGCCTTCCTGTCTAACCTCTCTAAATATCTTACTCCTGACATCGTTACTAAGGACACGAACTTTTGGAGGAATCCTTCTCTCCTAACATCGGACCCCACTCCCTATCCTCCTCCTCCTCCTCGCATCCTCTCTTAACCCCGTCAATATGCTAACATCAAAAGCCCAAGCGCTCTTCCCGAGGTCAACGTGTTAATATAAGGTCAACGTTAACGCAGCCTCCTTTCCTCTTGAACTAATAGATTATCGTCGCGACTAAAATCAATACCTAGTCCCTATTCCTCCCAATCCTCTCCCTCCCCCCCCCCCTCTCTCTCTCCCCCCCCCCTCTCTCTCTCTCTCTCTCTCTTTCTCTCTCTCTCTCTCTCAAACACCACCACAAATCAGATGTTCCCTTCCGATGCTGATCAGTCAACATTTTGTCGCATCCAAGCCCAGTCGCATTTTGTCTCCCCATCTCATATTTTCATCCACATTCTCCAATTTCCCAACATAGAGACAGCGATGAGGAGAGGATTAAAACGACTCCTTCAGTTGGTGCGTCTGTGTAATTAACAAACTAACTTTGGAGTCGTCCTCCGCTAGCCCGCATCACAGTTGGCTGCTAGCTACAAAAAGCCCGCCGAAAATCATTGTAAGAAACATTCCACGTCTTTTGCTCGAATACTCAGTGGCTACATACATGGGTCTCGTATGTCATTTCTCTATATTATTCCAAGACAAGGGGCATAAAGATGTAGTCCGATACAAAGTAGTCAGACATTAAGTGGTTTGTAAGGATAATGAATTAGTTTCCCTAATGATGGCAATGGCGTTTTTCATAGCGGCATGTGGCGACATTTACCATCGATCAAAATGACGATGTCTCTAATTCCTCGAGAAAAATGATTGGAAAAAAAGAGTTGAGAACCTACGATACATGTAAATGTTTTTTTTTAAACTCGAAATGTTATGAGATACTGATAAACCAAATACGAGTGGTTAAACATGAAGACTTAAATATATCATAAACACACATTGATAAAACAGGGAGATATGTTGATGATTAGAATGCAAAGAAATTTGTTATACATAAAGAACTTGGTATATTACGGAAATAAGTATCGCAAGGTCATATTATTACAAGGGATCAAAATGACACGACTACATTAGACCGCTAGAAAGTTATATTTAGACACCTCGAAATGGAACTATATCACACGATATACCCCTATGCCACCCCATAGCTCTACAGAAATAATGCATCCATTTACAGATGTTTTATAAAGGAGGTAATGGAGTCAGGGGTACTCGGCCAAAAGTTCAATATCGCTCATTCAGCAGAGAGACAGAGCACAGTTACCTCCCATAATAAGTATTAGGATTCGATTGTAAAGCAATCATAGTCACGCTGGGAGAACAAGCAGTGTGTTTCTACTTAGCCTGCATGCATGGTAGCAAGAGTTGTCACTACTTCTTTTTTTGTCATGCTGGAAGGACACTCTGCATTATTTACTTAGCACCTTTGCAGAAGTTGCAATATATACACTGTATTATATATATTTTGATAAGAACAGGATGCGATTTTGGTGATGTGAAAATGATGATGACAAAGAAGTTAATGATGCTGCATGTAATAATGATGGTGTGGATGCTGCTGCTGATGATGAAAACGGTTACGGTGGTGATATTTATAATCATAATAATGATGATGCTTATACAACTGCTGATGATAAAGAATGATGATGATAATGAGGTAACAATGAAAACAAATGCAATTATTGTGAAATAAAACGACTCGGAAGCGGAGAAACATGTTGGAAAATGCGACTTAGGTAAAGATATCCAGATATCTGAGATAAACTCAACAAAAAATGTGGTATTCATGTCCACCTTATACCTTAATACGAAGAAAGTAATGATTGTTTTCAGTATTTTAGGCATGTTTTCATTTTCATTCCTTTATTTTTCGCCCAGTGCATCGATGTGAAAAGGCGCTAGTAGCCACCCCCCCCCCCCCCCCCCCCCACGGCCTACTCTGTCTCAGTGTGATACACGACCGATAGGTCATGGGGAAAATTACTGGGTTATCAACATGGGAGAGGAGTTTGGTGTGTGGGAAAGTGAGTGCGTGTTCGTGCGTGCGTGTATGTGCGTGCGTGAGCTTTGCTGTCTTGACCCAGAAACGTGTGGTTCAGGAACTACATTTTGTGATAATAAATCTAATAAAGATTTTGATTTCTATTGTTAGGATATTGGGGTGGGGTCGAAATTACCCCCTCCCCCTCATTACCACTGTCTCAGTGTGATACACGACCGATAGGTCATGGGGAAAAGATATAAGCGTTACTGTCTTGTGCTATACCAACATGATGTCTTTGAGATTGTAATTGAAAAACGCTTCACAATATTGCATACAGGGATATATGACTTATTTCCTTTCATATGTGATGTTGAGATGTTTCTGAAAGAAGGTGTGACAGTTAGGTCTATGTGTATGGAATAAAATAACTTATTGTGATAAACATCTAACTCTTCGAAACCAAAGCAATATGTGATATCATGACACAAGGGCTCATATTTGGGAAATAGCTTGGATGAAAAAGTAGTAATCATATGATTTTGCTGATGAATTAGGCCTACTTGTTGTTGCTTAATTACATTCTGAAATTGTATTCATTGTATGACATCGATTTGAAGGTGAATAAAGATAGGCTAGCTACAATGCTTAAAGTTATAAGATGTCGAATCACTATTATGCAAGCTTTCATTTCAGTCACATTCTTTTCATTTCCTTTACAGTATTAAACTTGTCCGTTTTCTTTTTGCAAGAACAAGACGTTATGAAATTCTTTCACGTCTTATAGGAATATTCTAGCGATTACGAAAGAGTTTCACATCTTCCCCTGATAACACGCGTCACTCAATAAGAAGTTTGAACCTCGAGATTTGATTTGCGATGCTTAGTTTGCATACCGTTATACCTTCTTCCCTTTCCCAATGTGGTATTCTCCAAATTTACCTTTCGGAAGTTTGGAGGTTTGGAATCCCATATCTTCAGACGAAGACGAGGAAATTCAGCAAGGTATAAGACCCAGACTAGTCATCCACATCAATTAAAAGTAAAAGGGATGTCTCCATTTTGACGATTTTGACATCCGCTCATAACCACACTGCAAGTTTTGTGTAGTATGATTGTCATACGGATAAATGGATGCGTTTCAGTTCAGGGGCGCAGGTGGTGGCCGTGGCGTATCGAAGGCGCCAAGTGGAAACAGAGCATTTCGATAGCGGGAAGCTGACGTTAACGAAATGGATCCGTTTACATTAATGCTAAGCCGTTTGTAGATACGTAGACCCGCATCCAACGCTGTTAACGCATCTCGGAAGTCCACCGATACACATGCACTTTTAAGCTCCCTTGGAGCCTGTTATATCAGTCACGTGATCGATCGGAGCCCCTGTTCGCGCGCTTGAGACAAATTATAGACTGGAAGTTCAGACTCAGTTCATAAACGTCTCAGAGAGGACACACCCCTCTCAAAACTTCCGACAGAAGGGTAACCATGGAGTTTTAGAAGTAATACCATAGATCATTGCTAGGGAGTCAGGACGATACCGAATCTGGTATTCGAATGAAATTGAATCGATTCCTAAATGTTATTGCTACAAATGTTTGACTTATTAGACTACGGAAGCGCGGGAACACAGACAATCATTCTCGCAGACAACAATTCAAAGCATAAACGGAGGTAAACCCGACGTAACGAGCCACGTCAGTTTCATCCAAGACGAAGAGAAGTCAATGATAAATGACTTTGAGATGAGCATAAATGCAGCATTGATCTCGCGTGGGATAACAATGACATAATAACTTGTCCCGGGACGAAAAAAAATGGCAGTTTGGCGCGCTCATTTTTTTCATTAAATCCAGGGACATTGAGCCTCATTTAGCAAAACCAATGTTGTCTTTGGCTCTGCCATATTTCTATTTTATCCTCCTTCTCCTCTAAATGCGGAGGGGTGGAGGGAGAAGACATAAATATCACGTTTGTAGCTGGAAAGATTTAGAAAAGGAGAAGGGAAAGAAGAGGGAGTCTGGATCACCTAGCAGACTTACAGACGAGACACGTTAACTGGTGGGCGCCAGTGAAATATAACTAAACGACGCATGTCCATTTAACAAAATTTTTATATTCTCCTCCCTTTCTCTCAAAACATATCAGCATATGTATCTCATTTTATTGTCAAACTCCCCGCAAATATATAGATATATTCTTCCTCCACTCAATTGCAATTGGCTGGCGCTTGTAATCTCCGAGCATAGTGCATTTATCGCTGACAAAGTTGTAATACCCCTTTGTAAGCGACGTGAATATAATATAAAAACTATATTTCATATTGACATATTGGTAAATTATATTGAAAGAGACGGATGTTTGAATGTTTTGTTTAGCTGAAGGAACTTTTAATAATTTAGAAGCTCCGGGAAAAAAGATAATTCAAATTCGATTTGAAAGTGTTTTTTTTTCGTGTGTGATATTAACTTTATTTTAGTTTAATCGACGGAACGAAAGCTAAACAAACTTTTCAAGCTCTTTGTCTGCACATACAAAAACAATGAATTATATCGTGGAGTATTAAGTATGCTTTGATCAAGACTTTTCAGTGGAATGTTGGTAGTTAAGACTAGAAAAGGGTTCGAGTTTGTTTCTGCCCTTAACATGTCAAAGCACTTTGTGGTTACTGTTTGTTAAAACTAAAAAGCACTTTCCCCAAACGTTTGCCCGTTCTCAACAAAATAATTTGGATATAAAGCAGCAATCGTGCGTTTTTCGACAAAAATGAAATGAATGGTTTTCACTCTTATTTCGCTCTTTTCGCCTTTTCTCTCTTTTCAAATGCATGGAGAGTGTGAAAGATTGCAGAATACGATGATAAACGTTTTAAACTTTTGAGAACATGAACACATGTTTAGTATGAAGTCGTTAGACATTAAGTATGGCCCCTTATTGATCATACATCTGGTAATAAGTTCTTTAAACAGCATCATCTTCATGTTGATTCAAAGTAAGTCAGCTTAATATTCAATTAGGCATTCATGTCAGGTAATGAAGTTTCATAATACCCTTGGGACAGAAACAGAAGGAGAAGGACTTAATAGTCTATGAAACTATAGATGAAAGTCCATTAACAAACACAAATATCAAGTTGTTCTGATTCCACATTCTTTACTCATCAGATAACCAACATAAGCCTATACCTCTAAATTTTTGACTGATTCTTATCAAGATTATCTGTCACATAAGCCCCAAATTCTGACTCACTTTTCACGATGATGATTGCAACAGACAGCTTCATAGTCAATATTTCTGTTCTACTGCTGTGAATGAAACACTTTTCCTTCAATTTTCTTTCCCGGTTTGATTATTTTGTTATCCATCTTTGCGTTTTTAACGTTAAGTCTGGGATCTTTGTGACCATTTTTCCAGGAACTGCTTACAAAAATTGTGTTTTCAACTATCCCTGTATTTCACATCTGATTACCCTTATGCTTATGTTGTTCTATCCCTGTATTTCACATCTGATTACCCTTATGCTTATGTTGTTCCCTACAAATCACCGTTCTGCAAAAAAAGTAGAAGAAATTTACAGAAAGAGCTCTTAAATACCCCAGCTGACAATTAATCAAAACAAACAAAACATTGTTTTTCATGGCATGACATTAAAGACGTATTATCTCCTATGTAAAATTGTTTGGTACACATTCATGCCTCTATTGGAACTGAGAAATATCTTTTGTTGCGGAATCCATTCAGGCCGAGTTTGATCCCCATTCATTCTCAGTTGTGTATCGCGCGCAAATAATGACCATAATGCGGCTATTATCTCTTCGTTGTAAGCTCGAAGAAAAGGGATATTCTAACTAAACTCTGGGGCGACAGGAAAAAAAAGAGAAGTATCTATTTCACTCTTCAAAGTATTATCTATCAATAATGACAGAGATAACTGTTACTAAATAGCAGCTTTGCTTTGCCACAAATGATTACGGTGTTATTCTGAGATTATTCCACTTTAAATGTGTTTTTGGTTTTATTCACATTCCGTCTGTTATTCTTTCAATGATTACTAGTTTAGGTGTCTGTATTCCAAAATCCTCTCTTCTTTATCATTATTTTAAACATGTGATATGTTTTCTATAGTTTAATAGTGATTATGAAGTGTCTTTCTTTTCAAATCTATTCTGACTCGGGGTGAAATCGGATATTTTTCTTGCTATACTCGAATTTTGTCCAAATCTGGAGTCGGTTCAAATGAAATTCTTTTCAGACGGTTGCGTCTGGGATTTGATAACACAGGGGAGCGAGCAAGAGGAAAACAGAACCGTGAAAGGTGACAAAGTGTACGACCACGTCACAGAAAGATTTAATTACCCTCAAAATAATTCGAAGTTTAAAAAGGGTGCGTAACCCGCGATTTAGAGGGAAAAATTATATAGATAAACAGTTAGACACATAAAATATCCAAAGGTGAGAGACAAAACAACACAAATGCAATTCAAATTAAAGCTCCAAGTGGACAAATAAGAGTGAATCATCGTTAGGAATACCAACAAGATTAAGCCTCTGACATGCATCCACGGTGTGTCGAGCAGTTCGTCACCGCCATGGACTGGGCAAAACGACGGCGTCGCTTGGGGAAGACGCGTCGACGCGCTGACCGTAAATAGCGATGAAGGCGGCAACGAGTTCCGCCGACAAAGGCTCGATGGCGGACGAGGCAGAGGGGAACTGCGTAGCCCATCGACCGGGCCATGACTCAGACAGAGAGAGCCAGATATTTCCTCCCAGTCGCTCCCCGGTGTGGATTCGCTGAGCAGACGGCTAAACAGACCATTTGGGTGTGTGATTTACTTAGCAGGGAAAAGGGTAAGAACGAAAAGAGGCGGGAAAATTTAGGATTTGTTTGGAAGGAGGTCGGAAATTTAACACTTCTTGAATGTCAGCCAATCTTTCTATTTTTTTCAAGCTCTTACTTCGCACACGCCGATGTTGAGATGTTATTCATAATAATTTTATTAAAATAAAATGATCTCTCTACTTCGGCCTAGTCGTGATTATGACATGGGAATGAATATACAATAATAATATTGTACATTGACATTCTGGGTGAAGTTTGCTTTTTGATCCTTAATCCATTCAAATGATTTAAATCCCCGTCTCAGCGTCATCACATACAAATATCCTCATATTTGGCACGTAGTGACGATCTAATTAAAATGAATGCCATAACAGTGAAAGTTTCGTATAGGCTGGCTCTATTTTTCAGCGTTCGGTCATACCTGGTGGTATTGCAAATTCAAAATATAATTTGTAGGAAGTATTTCCTCTGAACACACTCCTCATGTCAAACAAATGTAGCTATAGTTTAACACAATAATTTACCCTTCTGTTCAGTTTCAATCTCGTACTTCTGAACATCATCTCCGAAAGTGCATTCTTTCACACATTTTATCTGCTAGTTTGATTTCCTCATCTCTTCTTCTCACTTTCCCCCTTCTTCTGATGCTCTTATTATCCATGATGAAATATTGTTTTTACCACTGAGGTCACCAATTTTCAACTTCATATCTTGTCTCTCCGCTATGCTCTGGTTATTTTGTCAGCGTTGACGGTGTCCATAACTCCATTTTGTAATAAATCAGGAAAATTCATAACATTCTCCCTTCCTAGAACAAAACCCCTCCACTTTTAAGCATCTCTTCTTCTTTCTCTCTTCATATTCTCCTCTTTGAAGATTAAAGATCATCTGAATGGACGATGACAAAACATCAAAATCAAGCTTTAATTCTCTCAAACGCAGTCTGATAAAACTGTGTTGAAATTTCAATTATATATCTGTGAAAACATAATAGGATCTGTTTGAGATTATCATATTGAAATAGATGAGAAGTTAATGTTCATCGAGAAAAGCGAATTTCTCTATGTTAATTTTGAGAAATATAGGTCTATAGATTTATACTTTGCATGGTACTACACATATACCACATACTTTTTTTTATACTACTGAACACGATTTTATTGGCAAACCTCGTTTACACGTCGTAACCAATGTCCGGTATATGGTCAGCTTATAGTTTCTCCCCCACCGTGTATCTCCGATAAAATAGACACCCCGATCGTCCAAACATGCCAAAAATGATATCCTCCGCGAGCGCATAAATCAAAGACTGACCTCTGAAATTCCACACTTCACCGTAAAACAAAAATATGACACTTATAAAAAGGATGAGGGGGTCCTAGAATGTGCCCATTGAGCTGAAAGTGTAACCCTTTATAAAAGCGGTTATACGACACCGTCTTTCCTTGTGACAAGTGCAGTAACGAAATCCTCAACTTCAATCCTGTACCAAATACTGCCCCTACCCTGCTAACCCTATACTTACCTTAAAGGTAAAGACCAGTATTGGCAACGCCCCAATTGCAAAAAATGAAATGGAAGCTCTCATTACCAATCATGTGAAAGAATATGTTTTGACTAATACATGATGATACAAAATTTGCCGGGAAACCGCCTACTAATTCATATATTTGGTAAATTTATTTCTCTCATGGTCTGGTGAGAGAGATAGGGTAGTCCCATATACATCTTTCTGTGTATAGTGCTTGTAACTTTACGAAGAATGGGCCAAATTTCTTATCATTTTGATGATTCCAGAACCTTGCAGATGCTAGATGCTAGATGATCAACCTTTTCTGATCGATTCCACAACGTTTCTTTCACAATGCAATCGCATGACCATTACTGGTCTTTACCTTTAAAACCCGATTGCAAACCTAACCCTATCCCTTTACTTTTGACGAAATAAAGCCCGGTGCGATTGTTGAAACAGCAAATGTAGGAGCAGAAGCAATATGGGTAGTAACGATTTTAGATTCGATATGTCGGTCACTGGATTAGCAAGGCAATGAGAACTGTCCCAAAGCGTCATAGCGAGATGAAATTTGGGAACATGATCGGCAGTCGAATTATGTGACTCTCCCAGAGCTAAATACATTCAATTTGACAAACAGACAACATTACCATTGTCTCGTTCATATCATTAGGTTTCATAGCTTTGTGTATGTTTATGCTATCAAACAGTTTTATTCCTTTCGGATGTGTTTCTGAATGTTCAACTTTTGCTAATTGTCTAATGTATTCATCATTTTGTCCTTTCCTTTCCTTATTTGTTTCGTTGTTTATACCATACATCCTGATCTGTAATAACTTATTGAACGTTGCTTGGACTGCTGATTTTCTCTTGAAAGCAACTTAATATAGACTAAGTTGCACTAATCTCAAAGATATTCGGATGAACAGTCTGTGACCTGCGCAAGACCCGTGCTTAAAATAGGATTGACAAAACAACAAGGGTCTTTTAAAAGAGGTTCCAGCAACATAAATCACTGGTTTGGCATTACATCTAAGACATCTGCCTATTATTTGGTCTTCTTATTCGATTGGCTTCTTTCTTAACGTTAATGACCATTAAGTAGTTTATGTAGATCTATTATTTATCACAATGGATCCACCTCGTCCCCAAGAGAATTGGGTATCATCCCTTGAGAGTATAATGTGTATAGAATGGGTGAATACGTCTTTCAAAGAGAGGTATCGGTTGTGTAAGAATCGCTGGTTGGGATGTTGGCTATTTTGTCAGTAATTATATAGACCTTCTTCAAGTGATTGGCTTCTTTCTTCATTTGGTTTTTACCTATATGTTGCACATTCCAGCAAAATATTCACCCATTTAGAATGAATACAATAAACAATGTGGATAGGTAACTGAAAATTGTAACGGTGCCCAGTTGTAATTTTAATGTTGCCAAATTATTGAGAGTGAAGTAAATTTCATTACGTCAGCAGCTATGGGAAGGTAATGCTTTAAGGAAAGTTTGTATGTTAACCTACATGCAATGTTTGACCTACAGGTATGAAAACGTTCAAAGAACAACATGTTTTATGCCGATTAAAGATGTAGCAACGGAGTTCTAAACTATTAAAGATAGAAACCAATGGAAATAGGAAAAATGTATAGGATGAGATAAGAAGAGATAAAGTCATGATTTCCCAAATTTAATCACAAAGCCAGCCCGTAAATTACAACTGACATAAATGACAATAATTCCGAAACCTATTAACAAAAAGATGCATCTATCCTCTCCGCATATATCCCTTCTATTTCTTTATGTAGTTTTTTTGCAGTCTCTTCTTTTCTTCCCTCTTTGTTACTTGAATAGCATTTGCCTGTCTTCCGCTTGTAAAGTTTCTCTATTTGTGCTATAAAGTGCTATTGTGCTGCCTCTTTTCAACGTCTAATGTTGTTCAGTTGGTCCATTCTGTATTAAGATCTTTAAGCCTTACTAAAGAGGTCGGACCAGCTTCATTTCTTTCTATTCTTCTCTGGTTTTGCTCCTTTTAATTCGTCATTTTGATGACGACACTGGTGCCATGGCACAGTCATATGATCGCCACACTTTACAGCAATAACCATTTGGTTAAAAACTTGTTCATTTTCGTTTCAGCTATTATTAATTTCCTCCCTTTCTAACCGTCTTAATGCGCTTTCTCTCTCTCTCTCTCTCTCTCTCTCTCTCTCTCTCTCTCTCTCTCTCTCTCAATTCACATGTTTAAACTCCTTTGTTACTCTTGCTCCTACTTCCGATGTGAATTGTATTTAGGGTGCTAATGATAGAAAATAGCTCTTTAAGACGGTGCCACATCGAGGTGTCACGTTTTTAATCAGATATCCACTCGTTGAATATTAGAACGTTCTATAATATAAGAACATCCTAGCAAATCGCACCAATACTTACTGGATATAAGAACGCAATTTAAGCCACTCTTTCGCTAAGAGCATAGCATCCAAAATTAAGGTTGATCATTAAATCCGCAATTTATGAAGGTCAATGTTTTCTAATGAAAGTAAGCTGATGAAAAAAGCTCCTTTAATTTTAGAAGCACCATTTATATATATTTCTAATGGTATCGATCAGTAATTTATGAGAAACAAACTTTATTTAGACATGCAATCTCAGCTGACACATTTAACTATTGATTTCTGGTTGTTGTTGTTTTTCCAAATCGTATAACTGCATTTTCCTTTTCATCAATTTGAGAGAAAAATATAGTTGAGTCAAGCTCAAGCCAAGGTTCTTCCTTAACTGTGAAATTCGATTTGACCGTTTGTCGATTTGTACTCCTTCCCTATCCGACTCCTTTCCTCTTCGTTAGAAAATCAAGTCTTCCGCTCGAGCGCAACGTTCACAAATTCAGTGAAAGAGTCGTGTTGTTAAGATTAAAAACTAGATCTAGACCTGGAAGAGTGCGTGTATTATGAGGAATCGCACGAAATTGTGGAGCCTCGAGGGCGTTGTGGGGTAACACCCCCCCCCCCCCCCCCCCCCCGCCGTGGAAAAAATCCTCTCCATCCAACCGTCATGGCAATCACTACCACAACTGTCACGCACATTAGCCGTTACCGACTCTATAAAGCATTAAGCGATTTATATTGTACCTAAAATTACTCATTCTTCCCCTTGAACATCAATGTCGATCATTTTCATTATGAAACTCCTGGTCTTCTCACCCCATATCAAATGTTCTTTAAACTGGAGCCCCCTTTCTGAGGCGCTGCGCTTGACCCATATTATGACGGTCGACTGGAGTCGGGAAGGTCGCTCAAGGAGAAATGATGTAGGAGGGTGGAAGATGTGGGAAATGTAAGAGAAGGAAAGAGAGATGAGGAGAAGAAAACATACAGGAATATAGGTCAAGCTAGAAGTGGGGATCCTGCAAGTAGGGATTAGTCAGAGAAATAAGCTACGGTGAATTTGAAGGATGCTGATAGCTTGAAAAATTCGAATATGAACTTCACACATATTCAGGAACGAAATATGGTACCTTTTAAGACCAACATTTAGAACGATATGTAATGTGAAGTATGCAGTGACACAGACGTTTGTTATGGTTCTCAAAAAAATTATGTAGACAGGTGGAGCAGCGTTTAAAATTCTTGTCAAAAGATTAGCAACATTATTGGAAATGTTTGTTGTATATCAGCTCCCAACGGTTGAAAATACTTTTGGATAATGATGTGCTCTTCAGATCAAAGAAGATTTATTTCGGATGAGGTACAGCATCCTGGAGTTTTGTAACCATGGTTACGGCAAGGTGATGGTGGGAAGTCATCGAACTTCTTTCACGTCAAAAATTGTTCTCATGGTTTCTTCATCACGCCAGGGGTCAACTTTCAGGAAATATGGAATAAATTCACGTATATCCCCTATTTACATACTCATATGCAAAGTTGTGTTACGGGAAAACGAATCATTCTTGTTCTTAACTCCAAAAAAAAATGCTTGGACGTCAGGGTGATGCTTCGCATATTTACTGAAAAGGTAGCATTTATCTTAAGGATAGGATTGAGGTCAATTTCATGCTAGTGAAACCGGGAGCATGGACATGGATTATGTTATGTGCAAACTCAATACAACCCCCCCCCCCCCTATTCTGTCTTGGCTATAATCATGTTTGCCATTCTTTGTGACTAAATTATGAAATATCACAAATTAGAACCATAGCTCCACGATGTTTTATTGTTATTGTCTTCACAATGGTCACGATACATTAAAATCGGCCGATACATTCCCCGGCCCTTTAAGATCCTACATAGTTTTCTCATTCTTCTAAAGCACATGGAACCTTATGAATTCTCTGATCTTTTGTATCACTCGTCAGTGCTATTGTGTGACCTAACAGATAAATGCATGTCACGGAATTGTGGTAAACCATACACAAAACTCTACGCGTGGGTCTACGGGGACTTGCTGCAAAGCCCTATGAACAATAATCAAGGGTTTCACTAGCTCATGCTCCATATAATCATAAGCATTAACTCTAGCCCCCCCCCCCCCCCTGTAGCCCCCCCTCCCAACCCTCCCTCCTTACCACGTGTAATATATATATATATCTGTATTTACATACCGAGGATGTTTTCTTTTCACGGCAACCGGCGACCAAACCGTTTCAAAAGATGGAATGAAAATCACCTATTCATTTGTTTCCCAACAAAAAAACACGCCATGACCATATAAAAGCAAGAAGACCCACATATATCTGTCTTCATTCATCGCAAATATTTGCGACTTTTCATCGCCGGGCATTCACATTGCTATCATTGTGTGGCAACATAATAGCCCGTGTATATGACCAGTATTGTAACTACACCGCGACATGGGCTTTTACAACCAATGTTAATTTGAGTGATAATATCTTAAATATCGCCGCCGCGGTTTGCCCAAACAGGGGTAGGAGCACAGGAGCAGAAAACCCGAGAAAATCTATATCTTTTAAAGACTTTACAAAAGCAAAGTTTTGTTGTATGTCCCGCTCTTTGCGGTCGTCTTTTGACGGGAGATCTATCCATACAGATAGCCATGATGACATGACAAGATAGTCATCTTATCTGATTTCAAAACTGAAAAAATAGTTTTAGAATTCATGCATGACAGACGTTTATACAAAAAGTAGTGTAAATTGTGGTCGATTTAGAGTCAAAGACCAATTTCGAACGATAATTATTCATTTATTTTCGGGCTTTATTGGTAATTGTGGAGAGGATATACATAAGGGGTCTCTAAACGATGAGCCAGACGATTATTACTTCATAACAAAGTAAACAAAATAATAAATATTCTTTGACATTAAGAACATGATATCGTAAACAGTCAAACTGTACTGCAACTTTTGTCCTTACACACTGGCGCCGTGCGATGTGAATGGGTAATTTCTAACACAAAATATAGCGCCAGGAGAGCTTTCTTTTCTTTCTTAATCCCCACGAATCTGGCATAACTAAAACAAGATTTGCAAACTTGTTAAAGATTCTAAAGGAAGTGTCCTTCCAGAACGTTGTTCTTTTATTCATTTGTCTGTACCTTAAATAACTGAGATTTGTTTCTGGTTTAGACGTTTACAGATTTGTCTCTGGGGATTCAACGAACCCATGTATTCTAATGAAGGTCTTCTTTTGAAAAAGCATATGTGCGCCTTATAGGACCTGGAATATGCTTCTTTCAATTGTCGAATTATGCTTTCAATTTTTTTTAATGAAATTAGTGGTTTATCGCATTCTTGTTCTTCCAGTTCTTTAAGTCAATGATCAATTCATGTGCTTTATTTTATTTAAAAAAAATATATATATCATTCCCGTTTGTATGTAATAGCCTTCCTTTGGGTGTTTTATCTCAAACCTTTAGTACCCTCTGACTTCTTCTGTCCAATATTTGCATCCTCTCTTTATCATCTAGCGTTTCCAGCATTCCCCAGACCTCAATTTGAACTATAAATTACTTTATGACATTTTCAAAATCCTTTCAAATATATGCTTTATCTTATCTACTCGAAAAAATAAAGGGAATGAAATGAACATACATTATTTGTATTACACATCTTTAATTTTTATTTCGACCGTCTCTTTATTCTGAATTCCATCAAATACACATCCGTTTCGATATCTTTCAAAGACATTCCATATCATGCAAGCATTGAAAGGGAAAAGCCAATATAAATGCCAGTCTATTCCCTCAAGAGTCAATCAAATATTAAGATATAGAAACGAATGACCAATTTTAGTCTGAGATCTATCATTATTATTCCACTATACTTCAATTTAAAAGAGTTACAAAAAGGCCAAGTCCACTACCTACACTTTGGAAGTTTGGAACAATGGCGGATGCAAGGCGTGACTTGTTGGCTTATCCACGCCTTCATGGCCGCGATAAATCAACCAAAAAGCCGCAGCCCTTCCTTTTTTACAAAGGCCAACACCAAAAATTAGAAAAATCATTCGGCCAAGACTAAGCAATAACTTCCACCACATCACAAGAACTGTTCCATATCTGGGCAAAAGAAAATGAAATCATATTTCAACCCATCCGTGGACGTGGGAAAATGTCGTAAAACATCTAACGAACCTCGGGATGACGAGGTTCTAATATAGATTGCTTTCTTTTTCCATGATAAATATGCACACTCAGCTTAACTTGGCCTTAACTTGCTACGTTAACACGGTATCGTCGTAGTTTTCAACTTGAGGTTAGTGAAGCCTCGAAGTTGTAATCAACGATCCACTAACAACGATGCATGATAACTTCGAAAGTTTAAAACCAAGACATAAACTTAAGTTACCAGACTGTCGTGTGAACCTCATTCCTGAGAATGTTCACACTATAATGGTATGTGCAGTCGTAGGACTGGTTGCAGTAAGGATAGGGTAGGTGAATAATTGATAAATTGCAAGAACAAATTGGCCGTGTCACTAGAAAGTGTGTCGCCCGAAATGAAGGCACGTTCGATTTCGGCACCCTTTTGACCCCTGCTTCACTCTTGCCCTGTCTACAAAAAAAAATGTGTATAGCTAGAGCCCAGGCGATCCCATGTACCTTAACAATGGGGATATGATATATCATCCGTGTGTGGATTTCAGTACGAAGTTTTCATTATTAATCTAAATGCACAAAAAGGAGAAAAGCATTCATATATTACTCCCGTGATCCGTTCTAAACTCCTCTCATTTTGGCCCACTAGTTTGTATTGCGTTTTGCGTTGAACAATTTCGTCATAACCCTATGGTACTTCTCAAACAGTAAGACCAATGTTATTGTAACCTCTTTTCTCTTTACGACTTATTGAAATCTTGCTATGAAAAAGGATTGGATTTCTCTTAGAATGAGACAGCTAGAGTGATAACACCGTCAGGTACTCTTTCACAGGTTTGATAATTGCGGCTGATACCAATAATTAATTAACAATGATACGACCTAGTCTGTTACTTTTTTTCATTGTTACACGCTCCCCGACAGTCAAATCTCAGCTGAATACAAGTAAGAAATCACTTCCTTTTGTCACGCCGAATCTAATTTCCCCCTTTCAGATTTATTGAGTCGTACAAATTGATCGACTTTTCCCGCCTATTGTTAGCGGCCCGCTCGGCATTGTTCGTCACACCGCTCGGCATTGTTCGACCGCATTCGGTCATCAAATCGTATAGACTCGATGATTAGTCGTGAAAGGACAATAAAGTAGATTATCTATGGGATGATAATAGAGTCGTGTGCAGCTGCCAAGACGGAATTGAATCATTCATCAATGGCAGCTATCAAACACCTTCTTTCAAAAGAAAAGCGATAAATTTATCGAGCAAGAAATACGGACTGCGACGAAGCTTTTGTCTGAGATTTGAATGCCTGTAATAAGGTTGTCTGCTACTTGTCTCTGAACACTTCGTTGACTTTGCATGCACTTTACCAGAGACTAATATTCCACTACATTTAACATGAATCATATCTAATGAAAATGTGATAAAAAATTGTGTTTTATGTTGTTGCTTTAAAAAATGTTTGGCTTTTCGGCAAAACTTCTAAAGACCATCCAACATTGTCAAATATAGATAGAGTTCCGATTCAATTTACCCGATTCTTTGGATCTATTTAAAAAAAATCTAGATTTTCCAAAGAAAGTTTTTAAAAATTCCGACTATATCCTTTGCAAATTCCCCATTCTTTTATGACATGATATCATAATCATAACGACCGTTGCGGATTGTAATAATTCAGATAAACATGAAATTATCTAGAAACATCTAAAAAGTATGATTTATATGAATTTCTAGCATACAGTACCTCGATCGGTTCATTATCAGATACAAAGAAACGGTGTATTCAAATTTTTAGATGGTCCAACATGAAGGTCAAAAAATAGAAACGTCAAATAGAAACGTGCTAGTTGGGCTAAATCCAATCACCACTAGCTCCTACACCCCGTCAAGTTAGTTAGGTGTCGCTGACGGTGTGCAGTAGCACGGGGATATTAATGAAGGAGTACAAAATGAGTGAGAAATGCAGAGGGGGTGAATTTTTCGGATTTAAAATAAAAAGTTGTGGCTGATAAGAGAACAGGAAGGGGGTTATATTGGGGTTTGAGCCCTGTCGGCGTCTTAGTGCAATGCAGATTCGGTCGAGGCGCAAATTGGTCACTTTCTACACCTGTCAGAACTGATTTTCAACCTGAACCGTCACATTAAGGCAAAGGCCAGCTAGTCCGCCCCCATTTTCTCCGATGGAAATATCATGTTCTGTCACACAACATATATTATAGTGGTATCGTTGTATGCGCTGTCAAAAAAGAGAGCGAGATATAAAATCTAAGTAAAGTTGTAATAAGTACTGGAAATTATACAAGATATGATTAAATAACAATAAATGCAACTTGTCTGATCTATGAGAATTACTTATTCCAATTTCCCGGTTGAGTTGCCTTGCACTCTTGTTTAACGTGTCAATTTCTCAATTTAATAAACATGAAAATGCCCCATTTTTCTGTCCCCATTCATAATTTGTCAATCTTAAGATTAGGGCTATATTTTTCAATTCATCAACGCCGCTAAAGTCAAGTCATATTATTTACGGTGTAATACATCACTTGACCACAAGTTCAACTTTGATAGTATACATTTATATACCATCATTATCAGACAAATATATCCGTGATGAAGCTGTACCATGATGACTTTCTTTTGTGTGGGTTTCTGTGTGTGAGCCGACAGGCGGAAATTGGATTGCATAAAATAATGAACATGATGATGATGAACGTTTATCAAACAGATGAAATTATTGGTCAAGATGACGAATCGGTGAGAATGGTGATCTAAAGGATTTGTTGCATAGTTTTCTTGAAAAGGTAAATGTTAGTTGGATTTTGTACATGACTCGTGTATTTCCAATTGATGCTTTTTGACAAAACGGTTAGTAATAATATTTTTAATTTCAATCTGTTTGACATGTGCTCGCAGTATTGCATAGGTATTTGCTAAATCATGTAGTATTTATAGTCACAAATTCTGAGTTATTTCAAAGAAATTACACCGCTAAACTATCCATTTGTACAAGATTAAGGAAAAAACTTTTGATTGAAGCAAACATTGTTTACACAGTTTCATAAGTAGGCCTATTCTTATTCCATGCCTTTTATAGAATGAGACAGCGTACAGGGCCGTCACCAGCTTTTTTCTAGGGGGGGTGCTTTTTATGAAAAAACCCCACAAAAAACACAAAAAACAACGTATTAACTCAATTTCATGCAGTTATATAGCCCGCCGGCCTAGAAAGTACAAAAGAGCCCTCAAGTATCCCTACCCCCCCCCCCTCCGGGTTTTTTTTTTTTTTTTTTTTTTTTTTTGGTTCTGAAGGGGGGTGCGTTCGCACCCTCCGCACCCCCCCCTGGCGACGGCCCTGGCGTACCTACTTCTGCAGGTATCTGAAAGCATTTCTACGTTGACCTCAAAATGTTTTGCTCAACAACTCAGTCGTGTACTTTTTCAAGTATGACCCTTTGGTTTCTACTCATGTTCTTGATTCTTTTGAAGATAATTAGCACAGAATATAATTTGGTCATATTTGTATCTATTCTTTTTGTTTCAATTTGTTTAATTTAAAATATTACAACAAATTCGATATATCTAAGAAGAGTATACGTGACTTTGATTATATATACAAAATACTCAAAATATATCAGCAAATCATGAGCTTTACATAAGCGATGCAAACAACGGTATATTATGAAAGTTTACACAAGTCATAATTGAACTATACCACTAAGTGGTTATCCCCTTGCTCGGTACCATAAGTTTTCCTTATCAAATTTATTTCGACAAAGTGATATTTTTGACGCGACAAATTGCTCGAATTACGCATAGCCTCGGCGTCAACTTGTAATTGCGCTACCAGTCGTTGACATTGAGCCCAATTTTGCACCCCTACAAAACAAATTACCCCCTTTAGGAAGATGCAACTCATATAGATTCACTATTCCTCAATAGTTAGACGTGTTTCTATTTATTTCTCTTTGTTACCAACAAAATTATGACAGTTCTGAACTCTAACTTTACCAACTTCTAAACATCGATTTTAGGAATATTAGAAGAAAAAAACAAAATATTCGGTAAGCTAGATCTTTCAATTTTGATCAGATGATAAGTTTTCATGAACATCTTTCGTTGAGTTTGCGGTGGAGAACACAAGAGCGAGTGGTTTTAAAGTCACCTCTAAATTTGATATTGCTGCATTTCTCTTTTTGGTAGCGATTACGATCAACTAACTAGTTATTGGTGTATCTAAGCGGACCATTATCTGTCCCCAGTAATATCTTTGCTCATCCCTCTTCTTTGATTTTTTCCTAGATTCTTTAGGGAATCATCGGGCGCATCTTGCGGTTGATATGGATGGCAACTTTTGTATTCTTATCCCGAATCTAATCATTCATTTTAACCTTATTTTCGGGTCACATTGACAGTCGGTGAACAGTTATTAATAACTATATTTCCCATCGCTGCGGTCACAGTTCGTGTTAGTATTTCATTTCTACTCCCCCCCCCCCTCTCTCTCCCTCTCTCTCTTTCTCTCTCTCTCTCTCTCTCTTCTTTCCTCTGTGTTATATGTTATTTACTGATAGTTCATGATCTACAACTGACTAATTTATGCATGCTATAAACCCACTTATTTCGCATTGCGCCTCGCTGACACAACCATTACTCATTTAGCAGGCTTCCCTGCATTCTCACACGTCAATAGATACATTAGTCGCTTCTTTAAACAGGAATTCCACCATACACACATGACTATGGGAATCATTTCTCTCGAATCCTTTATCATAGCTTGATTATGACTTTTTATCAGACCCCCAGAAAAGGAGGAAATTCTGTGATGAATATTTGTGAGTGCCGCATTCTTTGTTCGTCTCTTTCCAAACCAATTGTTTGTCTGTGGCCCTTCATAGACTGAAAAAGGGAAAGAAGCTACCTGACCCAAAACGATTTCGGGTTCCTATTATCAGTAATCAGAACTGTTCTAAATGACGCTACTGATAACCATCTGTAACCGGGATACTTTTTCATAATTTTATAGCACTCGAGCAAATATTCAAGGCATGCTTGCGTAAATGGTAAAAAAATTGTATACAAATATTTTTGTGAGGATGATTTGGATTTAACTTGTAAATATGCGAGATGATTTGATTTTTATCATGGTCTAAAATCTGAAAGGAACTTCTGGCCAAAGCACCGTGACTAAATTAGTTTAATCAACTTGGAATTGGTTTTAGGAAAATTAGATCCTAGCGATACAAATTGCTTATTCTTGTCTCAGGTTGCATAACAGTAATATTCATAAAAAGAAGGCTTATTCCTTAAGCTCTGGCAACACGTGGAAAGACATATTTCAGGATGTGGAACGATTAAGACTGATGGTGTTTCTTTAAGTAAGTACTAACCATAATCAATGGTAGAGGGCTATAACTGACAATAACTATGCCAAAGGTGCAATAAAACACAACAGTGCTGGGTTGGCAACTTGTTAGGCCCACTATGTTGTAAAAAGATAGACAGACTTAGGGCTAGGGTTAGGTTTAGGATACTAGACTGTGGGACTTACCTGGAACACCTCTTGAATGTGGGGGCTGTACCTCGGCTTTGAGTGGAATCTGAGGCCTTCTTGGCGTCGGTCTCACCTTGACAACATCACCACCGGATGCAGATACAACATCTCCTGCTCCAGGATTCCTGTTCCTCTTTCTTCCATTCTTGCGAGCTTCGACTCCGTGCTCAACCAGGCTGTCCAGGCACACCAGGCCGACGAAGATGGTGTAAATTACGGCACGGTACATGGTCCTTCAGAAAAGAATCTCCAAGTAGACAAACACACAAATTACAAGTGAAATGCCTTGATGGTCTGTCCAATCCTGCGGATAAGCAATCTAACAAACACTTGAAGCAGTCAAACACGTATACATGTCACTGAAGTCTGTTCAAAGAAAGTAGCGAGTGAGATGTGTAAGACATGGGTATTTAGTGAGAGAGAGAGAGAGAGAGAGAGGAGCGAAATATTTTAGGCTTCTGCTCCCTGCGGCGTCCCGTACTGATATGCCTCACTACGCTTTGCACGCACGGCCTTTTATCCTTCGGTGCGATTGAGAGCGACGGATTGAAGCGGGAGGGAAGAGCTAGGTGGAAGAGAGAAAAGGCAAAACCAGTCAACTGTCCCAACTCCAGAATTCAATTGATCGGATGAAGTAGCTTGCTTTTGACCCTGGGAAAGTTTGTCTCTTGAATGAAGACGATAGCAGGTACTACCTGCTCACCTTAAGAAGTGCGACCGTACACGCAGACGAAAAAATAGCCGATACGAGTTACAAACAAGTTAACAAATTTTAAGAACTTTCCTTTCCTGCCGCTCCACTGAAAACAAAATTGAGAAAAAGTCAATCGCGTTCATATATCCATGGGTATAGCTGATAATCTAAACTCACGACTCTTATATGCAGAGCAGATAACATAACATAGCATAATTCTTTATCATGAAATAATGTCAAAATATTAGGTCTTCCGAATGATGATCGCACGAGATGCACACGGGAGCGAAAAGTAATGATAAAAGGGCGACAGATCAACTACATGTACAAAAATAGATTTCAGCTTCAAAGTACATTTATTGCGAAGTTAACAAAGTATCAATCCTTGTAAAGTTCTTCAGTGTAATGCTTGAATCCTCTGCGACTCTGAATGCGAATATTGAGTGAATGAAGGAGAGAGTGAGTTATTCGTGCTTTGATAATGAACTTGACTTCCACCTCACACGTGCGACCGTTCCTACAGAGCGAAACGTCAAATTATGATGTTCGGGTGCGAAATATTATGACGAATGACAGAATGGCTCCTTCGAGTGTATACAATCTCCGTGCGTGTGTGTGCGTGTGTGTGTGTGTACGATCTATCCGACAGCGCGGTTGATGATGAAAACAAAGTTGGTGCAAGTGAATTCAGTAATGTCGAAATATTCTATTGCTACGCATACAACTTTCACTTAGGATCGGAGTTGGGGAATGCGTCGGTGATTGGTCGGTATTCGCATGACGTCATTTTAAAGTTAGTAAAGAGTAAAAATGCATGGTAATAAAGTCATAGAGGATGATGTGTTTTATCGAAGGGAATGTACTGACGGTCTTTCTGTCATACAATAGTGATGATTATAATTATTTGGAAGTAGATTGTGTTGTATTCTGGCAACTGTCATGTTTATGATGGGGGTTCCTCTCTTTTTTCTTTCTCGTGGTAATCGAATGTTTTTTATCATGCATTATATGAAATATGTGGCGATGGTTAGGTTTAATAGGAGAAGAATTATTTATGATCAGCAGCGAATGAGACAAGATAATTCAATGTTAGTTCTCAGGAATAACAGATAAGAGGTCAACTAAACAAGTTTACGAGTATATAAGAAGAGATATTTCTATAATTATGTCTAAGGTATCAGGCAATTCGAATATATTATGAATAGTGAATATTCAACACTGCCAACACTTTTACAAATACATTTCCTCAATATTCACAATAAAATATAATTGCTTTTAAGTGAAATTGAATGTGAAACGAAAACGAACACAGAGGTCATTTAATGTACATCTATATAGATTATGATAAATGTGACAGCTTGAGGTCAACTTAAGAACTGTACGATTACAAAGACTTTTGGGAAATGAGCTTTAAGCAATTTGATATGGCCAGTCCTTCGCCTTTTAAGACGTGTGAACATCACAATGATATGTTAAATTATACGAGCATGATTATATGTAGGCAATAACATACAGTTTTGAAACTGCCCATGAGTTAATTACTAGAACGCCTTTGCGATCGTGTAATCTATATATTTTATCAGAAAGAAGCAACCGAATGAATATTACATTTCTAGCATCATCAAGTCTATGAATCAGTATGACTCTCAATAAAGATAATGAATACAATTTCAAGATATTGAATACAATTTTACCAGCTTTTGGAATAGAGCCAGGGTCATAACAAACTCCATTAGGAGGATGGGCCTAAGCACATACATAAAACGTGACAGAGAAGAAAAAACACATTAGAAACATGCGAGGGCATTCTGTGAAAAACAACTATTAATAACCATCATTCATGATCAATAAAAAAATAATAATCGTTTGCCTGAAATACATTACCAATAATATGCATTCCTCTAACATTTCTATCATATAGTTTGTAACTGGTTTGGCCGCAATTTTTATATATATAATTTACATGATATCAAGAAAATTAATAACCTGAGTATAGTTTTTTTTGCTGATATAGTTTGGTGATAAATCTGTTCAATAATTGTCTGGTTTATGTTCTTCGAAATGTTTATTTTAAAGACCAGATTATATTCCCTATTTGCGATATCGGGTAAAATATCAACAATATATTTCCAAAAATCCTTTACATATATGCGTATGAGACGGAGGGCTAAGGGGGCATGCAAGGGCTGCAGCCCCCTCCCCCCCCCCCCCGAAAATGTTAAAAATACCATTGTTCGAGTAATTGTCTCCTCATAATGATGTGATCAGTGAGGTGGTTTCTTGTAATTTTGATGTCATCTGCACGTTTTAATTGCTGACATAAAATGCTATTAGGCCTACACAATACTCAAACAGTGATTAATTCTATGATCAAGTCTCTATTATTTTGCTCTTACAAAACTTAGAATAATGGGCCTGATATGTTTTTGACATGAATGAGGCTGGTTGAATAATAAGAGTTCCTTAATTAAAAGGAATTGTTTATTTGAGGAGTATTCATGTAAAGTCGAAGCTGGAATGAAAATTGTAGTATAAATGCACATTTTTCGAAATTATATGAAGAAGAGGTGCAGGTATTGGGGGCACTGTTAGTTGTGCCCAACGCACCCACCCCCGACAGAAACGAATTGCAGAAGTGTGTAAGAACTAAAGGAAGACGAAAGGGGGAGGCAATGAAACGTGAAAAGAAGATGTTATGACCATCTACAACACCCTTTCTTCATTTGATGACCTTATTCTAATTCATGTCATTCACCTGGTAAAACTGGAGGCACCCCATTTATACACCAGTACTACCCCATTAATGGCTGGGCCAAGATATGACACGGATACAAAGTATCACAACAAAAGTGCAACCGATGATGATCAACGCCCTCATTTATTTTGAACCACGGTTATAAAAACGTGATCGAGACCAACCGCATGGTTAACATGTGAGGGTACTACTGGAAATAGCAATCATTTGGCATTGCATATCATTAGAAAACTACACGAGTTCTGAATACTATAATAATGAGTCGTTTAATTGCCAAGTACAGTATTAACAAGCGTTTAAATATATATACAATTCAAATGGGATGTTCTTTTGAAACCACGAAGTAAAACTTTGATAGGAAACTAAAAATAACTTTAGTTCAAACAAAGTACTCCATGTTCGATTTCCATTAACTATCCATTCATTAATAATGCAATATTTGGAATTTGAACATAGTTATGTCACAACGGCGATGCAGTCTCGATTCCATATCAATTGTCTTTGCAAGGCTCACAGTCTTTTTTACCAGGATAATTACTATACCATGTAAACTATGGATGTAGTCAAGTGATTATCTGATTGTGATTGTTCCAAATAGGTAGCTTTTTGCGTAAGTAGAAATCGTTTCTTACCTCTTAGCATTAAATGATTGTGACAATATGATTTATTCTTGATAGATTAAGTTTTGATTTTCTCAGAATCGTATTGATCAATCTGAAGGATCATAGAGATTGATCATTAAAGTTATGAGAAGATATAAGTTTTATCTATCAATAATAGTGTAGTGTCACAATAATTTCAATAAAAAAACGGTTAAGAATAATTGTTCTAACTTTATGGGCATCAGAGTATTCGGCTTCATACATTATTTCTTACTATTTATACCAATGATGTGACACGTATTTTTTCACGTGTAGTTTTTGTAAGACGCGTGTTCTGTTTTAATGGTTGTGTTCATAGAATACCCTCACATGTTTGCGATGTGGTTTTTCTCTTTCACGTTTTATGATTGTGTTTCGTTGGGGTAAATTGCTTGACTTGTGAAGTGAACTCATCTCCTTTGAATCTCCTCCCCCATTCATACTGCAGCAATATAAATAGGCCTACAATTATCCATACAATAATTATACGCTAGGTTTACCAACAGAGAACGAAGAAGGGAAAAGGTAATGTGAGAAACAATTAAGAGCAGTTTAAAGCAAAAGAAGCCGTGTTGAAATGGGAGTTAATTGAAAAACTAGATGACTAGCCAGTTACAAATCCCTTTTGTGAATGACTTCTCTTCGTTATTTTTGTTTAAGGGAGTAAAGTGTGTGAAACATCTTATTTATCTCCCGGAAGTAAACATGACGTCATATGCACTTGCGCACTCAAAGCTCTGTCTCACATTTGTGTCTTATACCCCATTCACAGTGGTTTTGAAATTTGTAGCGGCGTTGTAGCGGAGCGGCGACACCGCCATAACACCGCTACAAATGCATTCACAGTAGAAAAGTTATCCCGCTGCAGCAGCGGGATAAATATCATGTACCCATTCACGCTGCAGCGGGTGATTTTTATTACCTCCGTAACAAACACGTGTATGCATGGCTCATGACCCGCGAGTGACCCCGATATGACCGGAAATACTTCAGCGCGGGGTTTTCGATTGCTTGAAATTGCGCGCGCTAGCATGTCAAGTTGCTTTTTGTATCCTCGATCATATTACTTTTTAAAAAACTAGCATTTTTATTGCTTCCAGTCAGAATATTTTAATTTTTGAAGTGTGAAATATTTTTATTTGGATAATTATAATATCTACATAATAATAAAATCAATTTAAATCCACTGGTTACTTTATTTCTATTTCACTTTATGTTCCCCATTGCTGGAGAAAAGAGGTCAGTGATAGGTAAGTAAACAAATCACACGTGTTTGTCGCGGTGTTATAGCGGAGAGCCTTCACACTGAGTAAACACCGCGACAGCAGCGGGACTGTCCCGCTGCTGTAGCTAGGCGTGCCTAGCGATAGTTTGTGTCGGCGTTATCGCTAGGCGGTGTTATCCCGCGATAGTTTATAACGGGTCCGAGCCTTCACACTGAAGACAACACCGCGACAGCAGCGGGACAGTCCCGCTGCTGTCGCGGTGTTTGAGGCCACTGTGAATGGGGTATCAGTCATGTAAGTGACGAGAAAGTCTTTCTACATTATGTCATTCGGTGTGTTTGCCCTAAGAAAGAAGTTACGGACTTTATTTCAGATAAATTCCAACAATTATTGAATGAACAAATTCTCTGAATAGTCAGTCATCTTCATTCTTAAATGAGATTACGTAATTACACTCTTTATCAAAAGTGGTGCTTATCATTGTCATGAGCCTTGGGGCAATGTTTCCTTACAAATCGAAGATAATATAGCTAGATAATGAATCACCTTCAATCCTTCATCATTATTGATCAGATTTGCAAGGTTTATCAAAGAGGATTTATTTTTTAAAGATATGTCACAATTTTTACACGTACAATTTTTAATGTTTTAACAAGACTACCTACTATTTACTGTCAGGCGATGTATCACAATAATATGCCCTAAATCAATGAACAAGTTAATATGTGCCCTTGATTATAAGAACTTTTCCTTTAGAAATATTTATATGTACTAAATGTTTATCGTCAGATCGTCGACGATCCATGATTCGTGTTCTTGCTTCATCAGAAAATGATAGAAAGAAATACGAGGAAATCCAGGACTCGAGTCGACCTTGAACTTGGGTCGTTCAATAAACACACAAGACAGGATCAATTCGTGTTTTACGGTCGAACTCAAGATGAAATAAAGACGCTCTCTTCGTTTTTTAGATGGAGGAATTAACCTAACAGAGCAGAAAGCATTGGCTTCCTTTCAAATTGGGAATAACGCATTTATTTGGGGCTTGGAGGATGTACATATAGGGGCGAAATCGACTATTCAGATTAGATTGTTGGTTTGTATCTCAGGGCCTAAAACGGCAACGTTATTGTTGTTTCGAAGAAAGACGTATTAAATACTTTCGCCTCATTCCTTTAAAGGATTTAATATTTAGCTGTCCTTTCTTCACCATCTCCTAATTTGGGTCAATTATTCTTTTGATTTTTTAGTTTTCGTCTAATTTAACCACTTATTCCCATCATACTTCGATGAACCAATAATCATTGAAATTCATTGCTAACTGTTCTGCCTGTCTCTCCCGTTTTTAATTTGACGTCTTTAAACCACGTTAATCTTGCCCCTGTTTTCTTCCTCTATATTTTAATTCTTCACTTAATTTTTCCATATCAGACGTTCACATTGCCCCGCCACCTCCTCCTCCTCCTCTTTATCCTTCTGCTCCTCTTTCTCCTTTCTCTTCCATTTCCATCTGTTCGTCTTATATTTTTCCTGTTGTTATTCTTTTATTTCACAATTCCTCTCCTCTTCCATCTTCTTTGCTTCCTTCTTGTTCTTCCTTAGTTATGTCACTGCCTTTCTCCTCTTATTCTTCCTCCTCACACCCTCGTCACCTTCTTATCAGTTCTTAGCTTTTGCAAAAAAAGCTTAAATATCACATAAATATTAGAGTGTCCATGGTAGTTATAATTTTTATGAATATATGTATCTCAGACAGAAGATATATAGAAGAGAACATTATTTTCCTCCCAGGTCCCTTTGTCAATGCGGCTATCGATTCGATTACGACGTTCCCCGGTTGAAAAGAGCCCATGCAAAGATTGAAGGTGACTTGCATCAATCATGGATCAGCGAAACAGAGAGTAATTATTATCGATCTGTTCCGGATATCGATATCAGTGTAATGATTAATCACTATTATGGTAGTGGCACATAGTTATCATGTTTCAATTTGATGATCATGCATGCGAATAATGTGAAATGGGACATAATGTGTAAAACAATATATAAAATTTAAAGGATTAAATGGAGAATGAATTTAGGAAAATGAGTTCAAATAAATAGGTGTGTTGTTTTGTAGTGAGGTTGATACTTCCGTGTTAATAAAATCAATCAATTAAACTAAATACTTTGAATATGGCAACAATGGTGAACTGGATATAAGTTCATAGACGGGCCAAAGAGGAGGTCATGGAAAATATCACCCACCCCCCCCCCCCCCCCCACCCCCCTTAACTCTAGATCGTGCATTTTCTACAGGCAAACCAGTAGATCTACTAATTTAGGTTGATGATTCATGTTCATACCTTTTTAAATGGAACTATATAGATGATTTATGAACGCTGCATGTTTTTTTTTCTTCGAATTTTGTCCTGCTCTTATACCTGCATTTTATTTAAAGTTTTGTTTAATTTTTTATGTTTTTGCTTGCTGCCATATATCGACATTGAAACTATTCAATATTCAGGTTATTTGCCGATGTATTAAGTTAATGTCATAAAGACAGTCATACAAATGTATTTAATTGTTAATGTAATACAAACTTTAAAATTTCAACATAAATCTAATTTATTTAATATTATATTTTGCTGTTTCAGCAAATTGAAATTCATATTTCATAGGTCTTGAAGTTTGCTCGTGATGATCATTAAACATTAGAACCATAACATAATTCCAATTTTCAAGGTACCTGGTATAAGCTACATAATCGATCTCAAATTGCGAGGCTCCCCGGCCTAAAAGATGGGGCAATGTTAATCATGAAGGTTATTCTTATTAGTCATGGACCAGCGAATAAGCAGGACTGCTTAATATCGATCTGTTCCGGTATCAATATTTCGTGAAACCAAGCGGATAAGTAATGACGAAGATACATTAGGCAACTATATGTGTGTAAAGGTCTCGTCGAAATGAACAAAATGAACATAAATATATATATATACAGGGGACAAGGTGCCTCTCCAAACGCCCACAAGAATGTAATTTATTTCTTAGAAAATCGCCCAATAGTGGTAAAAGAAAACCTCACCCCAAGAAATAACTTTAGTTATTCTGAGAGATTTATAGTAGTCTTGACCATTAATCTACAAGATTCTCCACCAAAGTGTAATGATAAAGGCATAAAGCAAAAATAATGTACAGTTTTTCAGCACGACATGGGCACCGCCATTTCCTTGATAACGTGACGTTCTGTACGAAGTCGTTATCAAGTAAAATTATTCAAATTTATGAATGCTTCCTTGCCAGGTGTATGTGTGTGTGGTGATGAAGCATTTCATTCACCTGCTATTATTCTTTGTACTACAATAGGCCATTTTCGTAATGTAACCAAATTTAATGCATACGTCTTTGTGAACTGCCTCAATACAAATTATTTCATTCACCTGATAAGAATAATAGTATTTCAATAGACAGAATCCAAACTGCATATATTAGTTGTTGTCAGGTTGGACAAGCATTATGGCTTGACCTACCTAGCAACACTTAATATATACAGTTGCATTCTGAATATTGAAATACTATTATTCCTATCAGGTGAATGAAATAATTTGTATTGAGGCACTTCACAAACACGTATGCATTCAATTTGGTTTACATTACGAAAATGGCCTATTGTCAGAATGCAATTTACATGAATAAGTGCTCTGGTTTTGCATGAATGAAGTAGATTTGTCAACTCCTATATTTTAGTATTTTTAAATAAATGAGTTACAAGTTATTGTCATCCTGGTTATACATTTTCACCAAATAATTTGTTTACCTTCTCAGCTATATGATTTTTCCTCTTAGAAAATTACAGGATTTGTTATTGAATTAAAAAGTCTTTCCAACTAAAGCTTGGTACATGATACATGTACAACTTCGCCCGGCGCGTCACATTTTCACCCATGCATGCTAAAAGGCATTACATCATGCCATTTATATATCTCTTGTAAACTTTCGTAAGGATTTCGATTACATCAAAGGGCAAGAATATATATGATATTTCAGAATACCTCCACTTATTCTGTCGGGTGAGGTTTCTTTTAAAGGGATCCGGTAACTTTGTCTCAGATTCTGAAACAAAATTCTGGATTTAACTCATGCTGCAATGATAATTATAAACCTTGAGGTCAGTCAGGAACCCCGTGACTTTTACAAGCCGATCGCCTGTCCGATAATCAAGATATTTATGATTGGAATGACAAATGTTGAAAACCGTTTGCCAAACGGTGTTCATAACACTACAGTCTATTGAGGAAAACGAGTATGGTAAAACCGGTCACTCAAAGATTTTTTATTTTTTTGAGGCACTTCTTGATCATTTTGAAGCGTAATTTTTAGGGCTTCAATATTACACCATATTACAGACACTGATAACAAGTAGGGCCGTGTATCTCAGAATTAACATTGTTAAACGATCCCTTTAATTTCTGTCCAAACTTTTAATTTGCACATTTGCATATATATAAACACTGTAGCCAATAATGTTAGAATAACATTTTCTGACTCTTTTCATGAAATGATTGTGATAATGTGATTTATTCTTGATATGTGAAATGTATATCTTCTCCCTACTTAATTGATCAATGATAATCTGAGAAGATATAAACTTTATTTACCAAAATGAAATCATTTTGTCACAATCATTTCATTTAAAAGAGGTCTGAAAAATGTATTCAATTTCTATGGGCAACGGTGTTATATATACCTGGAAGTCAACAGTTAACCGATGAATGTACATGTAAGTGCAAATGTTCGGGTGCGAGCGATGAGTGTTATAGAAAAGGGAATTCATACTTATGAACTTGGCAAGACTTTTGACTTCTGACATATCGGAGGAAATGTTTAACAACAAACTATGGAAGTATTTAATATCCTCATACCTCACACAGAAGGGTATACGGACAAGCTCAAACGTGGGTGATGTTGGAGTGCTTACACACACCAAGCAGGAAGATGGGGTTCAAGTTAACCTCCCATCTCCCTGCAGTGGCTGCGCCAGCCAAGTTAATAACTCTGCTCCTTAATAGCAGCCAAATAACTTCAAATATATTCTCTGGTCAAACTTGGGAATGTGGCTTAACTTGATGTGCTTTTGTAGATTTCTTTCACAAACAAACGATTCAAGAATGCTAGACGCATCTATGTATTGCTATCTACTTGGATGGAACCAAGAAGTTTTAAGAGATGGAGTCCTATCTAGCTCATTCCCTTGGTACCATCTTCGATGCCGCCAGGAGAAAATATGTCAGGCATGTGCCTAACTGGACCTTCCTTGCAGATACGTAGACAAAAGATTCCTGCCTAGCTGCAAACTATCGGGCCACTTTAAAAGGGAAATATGCTTTTGTAATGCTAATAACTTTTCGCTACCACTCGTCTGATAATACGAGCACTAGGCCTACACAGTGCTTATCTTTTACAGGAGGCAAGCGACAGAAATTGGAGCAAAATTTCCTGAAATATTAATCAAAATTACTCGACTGGGCATGTGTGGGCACTAATCTGACATATAACATCACAAAGAGCTGTATACGGACAAATTTTTATTTTCGTGAGCCGCAAGTAATCGGAAAAGTGTCAAATTGTAGGTTTTAGGACTGTACATTTTTACTATTTTTCACAAATTAAAGCTGCTATCATACAATGTAAGAAAATTTCTTGACACAATTAGGCTTTAGTATTCATATTTTATCATCTGTTAGATTTTCCCCTTGTTAGTTCAAATAAAAAGTGAAATATTAAGGATATTTCTTTATGACAATAATCACTACTGAAGCTTTCCAATGATATTGGCGGCATCGAAGATAACATCAAAGGTAACAGCACACCAGTAGATTCTATTGTGCAGCCATAGAAAACGGCAGCTGCTTGGAATAATTTGTTGCCAGTTGGGTCTCCGTCTCTAAAAACTCCTTGATGGAACCCATGCATGTTCCTATCCATTAACAGTAGCTATCAAAAGGTGATTGTTATTACATGTATAACTTTACACAAAGCTATTTTATTTATTCGAAACCTTCACCTCATAATGGCAGGTGAATAAAATACTTCATCGCCACACGCACGTCGGAAGGAAACATCCATAAATTTGAATACATTTACTTAAACGAATTCGTATAGTATACGTAACGTAATCAAGAAAATGTCTTGCTTTATACCTCTCTCATACACTTAGGTGGGGAATTTTGTAGATTAATGGCAAGCATACAATAAATCCCTCAGAATAACTACAGTTATTTATTGGGGTGAGGTTTCCTTTAATTTCGTTGTAAGGCTCACCAAACCAGATCTTAATACATTGTGCAACCTCCTCCTTCTCCCCTCCTCAACATTCATTTTCACCAAGTTCATGGAAGGTCTAGGGGACTTTCTCTCCATCACTTTGTCTTCCGAAATGGCTTACCTCCCAAAGCTCCCAAAACAACTCGAAAATCCTTTCAGACCAATGCTGTTCTCTATATTGCCGGGCTTGAAACTGATTTTTGGCGGCAAAATCCCCGTCAGATTTTCTCATCCGTCAGTATGCTGTCGTCTGACTGTATTTACGGTACACAGGACGCGCTTTAGTGCATGTTTAAGCTTGCCAAAACGTGGTAATGTGTTTTCCAAGTTATTCTTTAGGCGCGGCTGGCTTGTTAAAACAACATTGCCTTTGTTCTGGGGTTTATTATCGGTATTTCTTGGGATGGTATGGTATTGGTTTGGTACAATCTTATAAAGGAAACGTCCAGTTTCACAAGCTCATCGAATGTTCAAAAAATTTGATTTGATTTTCAATGAAGGATGTACATAAAAGATGTACAGCTGCCCCCCCCCCCCCCCCCTCCAGAAAAAAGACGATTGAAAGTGCTGGTATGAATCAGCCCGAGAGCAACCGAAAGTGATTTGAATGAAATGATTTTTCTGGATAGTGACCTCACAATAATTTTTCTCACACCTTTTAAACATTCTTGTACCTAGCAAAATGATTTGCTGAGAACACTGGCAACTCCCTTTCCCCCTTCCACCCTACCGTAGCCTTGCTGAAATATGCACTCCGATAGATCATGATGGTTCAATTTGCATGACTTGTATCTCTTTCGTTGAAAAGTCACTTTGATTGAAAAGTCATGACGAGAACAGAAGAATGTAGGCCTACCATCTCTATCATGTGTCTGTCTACACATCATTCGTGAAACATGCAGAATCAATATTTGTCGTCTTAAACTTTTCCCAAGAGAAGGGTACTGTTGTCCAGAAATAGTCCATCGCTCTCAGTTTCTTTGTTTATAGTATTTGTTAGATTTTTTCATAAAATCGTTAATAGTTCCTACAAAATTAATGACTGATCCAGGGAAAAAGGGGTTACCCCCCCCCCCCCCCCCCCCCCCATTGGCAGATTCGAAAACTATTTTTTTTATTTATTCAGAGATTTCGAAAGCATTTTGTGGGTTCTATCTAATGCAGCTTTTCTGGACTGTAAGGGGAACAAAATAGTTCAACATTTTCAAAATGAAACTTTTATCAACCTGCATATCGCCACAGGTGTACGGCTTTTTCTCTTCCACTGTGAAAATAAATAGCATCTGACGTCACTTAAAACTTTCGCCGTGTCATAATCCAAATGACAAAAGAGGCCACTTCTGTGAAGGTGTATAGTGGGGTGCAAAGTGGACATCATCCATGTCTCAAATCGGCAATCCTTTCAAACAAAAGATGTCTACCACAATCGATTAGACGAACAAATTGGTGTTTAATTCACACCTCTTTGTCGAGATTTCGCAACGCTTGCGCATACCCCTCTTTTGTTTCCACTTTCGTTTCTTAAATCCCTATTCAGTCTGGTTAAGAAAAAGAAGATCGGATTGAATTGTTGCTAGCATCTTTGTATTGTGATGTTAACACTTTAGTCTTCGAATTGTCACCATCAGCTCATTTTAGCTCGTTACCACCACACCCCCCCCCCCCCCCCCCCGTCTCCTCTCCCATCTCGATCATTATGAATTACTCAACATTTTATGTCTGGTAATAAAATTTGCATTGCGTTATAAACTCTCTCTTCCAAAACCAAAATATGTTATCCCCACTATCTGTGTGTGTGTGTGTGTGTGTGTGTCATAAACATACCAATATCGTAAACAGTTTTCACAGATATGAGGTGTTTTTTTTAACATTGACTTTGCCTCATCAGTTCTTTGTGTGTGTCATAAAAATACCAATATCGTAAACACTTCTCACAGATATGAGGTGTTTTTTTATATAAACATTGACTTTGCTTCATCAGTACTTTTTTGGTGTGTTTGTGTGTGTGTGTCATAAACATACCAATATCGTAATTTTCACAGATATGAGGTGTTTTTTGTTAACATTGACTTTGCTTCATTAGTACTTTTTTGGTGTGTTTGTATGTGTGTGTGTGTGTCATAAAATACCAATATCGTCAACAGTTTTCACAGATATGAGGTGTTTTTTAAAAATATTTACTTTGCCTCATCAGTACTTTTTTCCGCAGACTGTAGTTTACAAAGCGCGCGTCTTAAAATAGAAGGGCTTAAGGGCATTTTAAAAAGTGTTCAGGTAACATGATTAAGAAGAAATAGAATGAAAGAACTGGCTTCTGTTTAACGTCACACTACTACAGGTGTCTAGTATGGAAAATTTCTTTTAAAGAAGGTGAGTGTCTGGTCTACTGTCCTCAGAACTGAATGTCTTCCCTTATGTATTGTCTTTTTTTTCTTATTTCAATCAATTGTATTGTCCAGTACTTAGGCTGGATGCAATCATTATAGGCGCGTGTCTAGAACAGTAATTAAGAACAATATCAACCGTCTGAATTAATTTCAATGGAGTTAAACGTCTCGAAGCTGTACCTCTTTGAACAACACACAACAAAGACGTTGCTTTTGATGTCTTCGATTAAAGGAGATTCATTTGATCAAACACTGATGTTGGTATTGATATAAACAGAATAGGCAGGCCTTGTCATTAGCCGTCTAACTGACCTAACTGAAAAGTGGAATAAAAGGCAATTGAATCCACCCCTTTCCTGGTGGCGTTGATTTTCATGTCTCAACTTGAAAAGAGTATAGAGCGGATGGTTATTCATAGCCTAGACTAACAGGCAAATTTCAGTATATGTAATTAAGTTGTTTCTGAACATCTACTGATAAAACGATGAGGAATTAATCTTTTGAAGCCATCGTACCGTAGCAACCAAACTCTTCTCAATTTTCAGAATGCTCCGGAATCAATTTGATTTAGGAATTCAAAAGAATGTTTGAATATAATTAAGACCATGACTTAAATGAGGAGTTACATAAAGTGCGGGTTCTTAGAAAATCACAAATATGGCAAATAGCGTATTACTAGAAACTGGTAAGCTAACAGATGGCCAAGATGCAAATTTTAGGTCAACTACATATCGGGTGATTTATACAAATACAAATAAAACAACCTCCATAGCATACGGGATATGCGAGAGATTCGCCGGAAAAATAACGATGTTTTAATGCCGTCACAATATGAACCAAACCTGCCCAAGCAGACGACATCTCACAAAGAATGAACATAATTGCAATGCTTTTATTTCTCAAATTATAATGAGTTTAGTGTATATAAATGTGATGGAATTTTACACCATTCAAAAAGGGATATGACCCCCATTCTGATAACTAAAATCTTTAGTTTGTAAATACACAGGATAGGGGTTAATGAACAATCAAAGAAACCACTCTTTCAAATTAAAAAACCTCCGGAATGATAGCATGGACGTCATTAATTTTGTTCCCTCTTGAAACGCCGAACATGCAGCGGTGTATGCAGCTGAAAATACAATGGCGTCTTATTTTGTTTACAAGCGACGGATCACTTTTTCTTTTTTATCCTTGCATTTTCATCAAAATAATACCATGCACGGTGTTTAGAGTGAGGCAACAGATTAAACATTTCGCCTGAGGGTATTGAAGTAAGAGAAATTACTGAAGAAAAGATGACAAAACAGGCACTGAAATTGTGTGAGATGTCATGGGACATCGCCTGCTTGTGCACATCATGTTCAACATGTGACGTCATATATCTCAGCAGCGACCGGACGGCTTTTCAGGTGCTATGTCGGGGCTGTATCTAAGCGTTTTATAATTGTTAAAAATCATTACTTCGAATGTTTCCAAGCATTGGCTTTTGATAACCTTGGCCAATCAAAGTTTGCAATAATGACATTAAAGTTAGTTTTTTAAATCAATGAACCTTCTCTTTAAAGATTTTTTAGATATTTCAGAACCCGAAATAATGAAGTAAAATTATTGGTCAAATTGCATGTCATCATAATATAGAACATCTGAAGTAGATCATTATTTTCCTCTTGTTTCTTCTCCTTATTCGTTTCTCCTCATCTTCACCTCCATACATATTTCTCTTCCCCCCCCCCCCTCTCTCTCTCTCTCTCTCTCTCTCTCTCTCGCTGTTTATAACCTCTCCCTATCTCTCTTTTTATGTAATCAGGTAATTATTATGTTTTAATGAATACAAATGGAGTGATGCAAATAGCCACTTTCGTTAAAAGCCTGTTAATTTGGAAGGACGTGTAATAGACAATGTTTGTGTCGATCGCGGCAAAACACTCCTTATTCTCAACTCAGAAAATCAGCCCAGTATTGTGACGATTCTAAGAACCTTGTTTAACAGAGAATCGTTTACAAGCCAATGACACGAAATTGGTATTAAGTTGGTTGCGGTACATCTAGAGACGTAACAAGTAAACTCAGACATTTTGACACTACTTCATTATATGAATAGTAACAGAGTATGTTTGCAGATTAAATCTATTAATTGCCATTTTGGATCGATACCTTTTACTGTTTGCTATTGTATTATTTTGCTGTTTTCAGACATGAACGGCTTTTTTAATGAACGAACTTATTCACAATCGATTCTGAAATTAATCACAAAGATGGGACTATTTTGCGCATATTTTGACTACAGCACTGTAGCATAAGAAGAATAAAAAGAACTGACTAGAAATCTAAAAGATTATGCAATTAGCACAATGTTAGATGCATTTTAAGTTTTGACGTCATCATAATGAGATCATTAGCCAAGAGAAAGAGCTTTCTTATAGATCTTGGTTTGTGTTTTCATCACTGTCTTGTTTCCAAGTTGTGATGCAGCAATGATTGGGTGTTGAGTGCATCTCTTTCACTCATTCGCTAATCCCTCACCTCGATCCGATATTGGTTGACACCAGTTATAAAGAGTTTAAAGCTTGTGGTTTGAAGATTCCATCAAATCCTACTTTTCAACAAAGAGGATATTGAGAGCTTCTCGTAAAGGTGAAAATAATTTGTCAGCCTTCTCACCCTTTACTGAAAAATATAAAAGCAATATCAAATGATAATGATTGCTTTTACAATGGACCAAAATATTGATGGCACATGTCGGTAAAATTACGCGTGTACATTTTCATTGCTTTCACTATTATGATTCTCAACTAGATTTAATGAATTTCTTAGCTTTTAACTGATTCATAAACATCGCCACTACACAATAGTATTATTTAACCTAACCAACCTTTCCCAATAATTTCTAGGTAGTTTATTTATGATCCATCGTATGATCATAATCCAACTTTTTGTTTTAGCTTGTGGTTGAATAATAAAGACTCGATCTAATTCTGATTTTCATTTCTAGGATTAGGGTGTTGTGGATGATATTGGAAAATGTGACGGAGGGAATGGAAATCACTCATGCTCATGTAGAGAACGGCAATATGAATAAATACCATGATCGGAACGATGCTGAAGACTTGTCTTATTGACTGATTGAGATGAGGATGAGGCTGATGAGGAAGAAGAAAGGGAGGAGAAGAAGAAGTCGCAAAAGAAATAGGTAAAATAGGTTCAGGAGAGAGGTGAGGGAATAAGATTCACGTGTTAGTAATTAATACGAACCACAAACATCACTACCCAGATGCCATCACGTTACCATGGTTGCAAACTAAAATATACCTCACTGGAAGTGATGCATCGTGCTCTTCTTATCCTGGTTATCTCCAAGATGAAGCGAGTAACTTGACTCAAAGATAACCCTCATAAATCGATCTGAATTGGAATAAGGATGATAATGGTCAGGTGATATTTATGTAGGTTACGTCAACACACTGAAAGCGTAAAAATGTTAAACTAGAAACTTTTGTGTTTTATAAAAGACGACCATTTTTCGCGGCATGAAGCTTTTTCCGACAGTAGTGAACTAGAAGAAAGTGTTCCGACTAATAGTACTTCCGACACCGAATGAATAACTCAGTAGCAGCTATTGAGAGCCGCCCCCCCCCCCCACCCCAGACCCACGAGTTTGCCAAGGCACATACACTGTTGCTCATAAAGTTGGAATATTTTTTTTTTACCCCAATTTATGGAATTATTTTGACAATGATTTATTCCTAATAGATCTAGATAATAGTATACATTCTCAGATTTTATTGAATAATAATTTGCCAGTGTTTGTTTTGTGTGACTGCTAAAGCATGTGTATGCTACTATGCTTATCAACTAGGGGACCGACACCCTTAAGTCATAAATGACAGTAATGAGGATTAATGCCCCACAAAAGGGCACTAATATAGCACATCGACATGGTTTTGAACCTGGGGCCTAACAGTTACGAGGTCATTGCTTTGCCACTGAACCATGACTGTACGCAGCGGGGGCTAGGGTAGGGGGCAGTTCCCACAAATAAAAACAAACGAAGAAAATGCAATAAGTTATCAATAATTCATTGAATTCCCCCCCCCCCACAAAAAAAAAAAAAAAAAATCTGTGTGCCCATGCCTTGAGCCATAATGCATGGCCGTACAGAGGATTTTTATAATTGCTCTGTAGTGATTACATTTTTTAAAATATATATACAGAGGCGGGAGAGTCGAAACGATTTTTAAAATTTGCATGATAATTGAATGGATGTAAAAGTTTGAAATAGGATTGTTCTTTTAATAGATGAGACATTGTTATATATGCGGGAGTAGAGTCGAAGAGTGACGAAGGGAGGGGATGAGCTGGAAGACCGAATAGCCTTTTTTATACAGCAAATGACCTACCGGATTGTTTCATTCACATGAGAGTGTGAAATGTTTCTCAGATTATCGTCCTTTCAAACCGATCGCCCCCGAAACGACCCATCCGCGCAAGAAAGCACTTAGTCAAATATTGAAAGTTGACAGAGTTTGTCTTGTTAACTATTTTCATAAAGGTTTTTTTGTTGTTGCAATGTTACAATAATCTATTCTAGTTAACGACATTGTTCTGTGAGGTCTGGGCAGGGAAAATGGGAAAGTGTCAACAATGATGAACAACCTATGGATTTTCAAATTCAAGAGCGATCTCTCTCTCTCTCTCTCTCTCTCTCCCTCTTTCTCTCTCTTTCTCTGTCTCTCTTTCTCTCTCTCTCTCTCCCTCTTTCTCTCTCTTTCTCTGTCTCTCTTTCTCTCTCTCTCTCTCTCTCTCTCTCTCCTTCTTTCTCTCTCTTTCAATCTCTCTCTCTCTCTCAATCAATCAATCAATCAAAATAATTTCTAAGCAACTAAAATGTCGATTCTGATTTTTTTTTTTAATTGTCCTCTTGCCATCCCCTTCAAGTATGGTGATATTTCTCCTATCTCTTTCCTGTCGATGTTTCTGGTCTTCAAAAAATTACCTTTGGGTTATCAACACGTAACAATGTGATTCCTCGTAATCAATCTCAATTCTTCTTATGCTAATGTATTTCTAAAATCCGCTTTGTTATGGAGCAAAGTTGATGACCCCAAAACCTGCGGGGAAGAATCTGATTCTCACCTTAATGACAAATCATTATTGGATGATTGGGACGTAGTGACAAAGCTTGAGGATGTTTCCACCCTCTTACCCCAAGAATCAAAGGACCTCATTCATGGTCTCACCTGGCATGAAATTAGGGGTAAAAATCGATTATGGGGAGAAAGAAAAGAAGAATGATGACTTCGCTTTCTTTTATTCGGAAGACTGACAAGAATGTGTTTGGGTGATAAAAATGTATGGTTTAAGTGGAACGTAAGCACGCATGACTCATTATGAACGCAGAATAAAGGGGTTAATAGAATACAACAAAGGTGGAAGAGGTAAAGACGGGAGCATAATGGCGGCAAAAGAAGCACCCAATTATTGGTTTCTTTATCTTGGGGTGGTGGAGGTGAATAGAAGGGGTATCAAAGCCAATCGTTTCAATTACATTCTGGTACTCCAAACAGAGACCACCCAACAGAAGGAGTCAACTTGTTGATGAGGGGGGGGGGGGGGGGGTCATTTTTCCTATCTTTTTCTTCTTTTTAGTTGTCAACATGACATCTCTTTATTTCATCCTCCCTTCCTCTTCTTTCTCTTCATTTTTTTGTTCACCTTCATATCTTTTTATTTTCTTCTTCTGCTCCTCTTGGTTATATTTTGCACTTGGTGTCGTATAATATATAATTTGCGCCTCTTTTGTTTCTCTCTCTCTGTCCTCCTCTCCCTCTTCTCCTCCTCTCCTTCTTCACTGTCCTCATCTTCGCATTTTTCATCACCATTAACATCTTCGTTAGAATTATCATGACCATCATCCTCATCAGCAGAAGCAGCAGCACCAACAACACTACAACCATACATTGTCATCTTCTCCTCTTTCTGTTTCTTTTTCTTTAGTCTTGTCATCTTTCCTTCTTTTTTGGTTCTTCTCCTTCTCCTTGTTCTTCTGCTTGTTGTTGTTGTTCTTCTCCTCCTCCTCATCCCTTTACCGCTCCTTCTCTTCCCCTTTTCCTCCACCTCCTCTTCTCCTCCTCATTCTTCTAGCTCCTCCCCCTTTCCCTACTCTTCTTCCTATACTCATCCTCCTCCTCTTATTCTTCAAAGCAACCCGTCTCGTTCTCCTTTAGTATATTTCTCATCATTCCTTATGTACATGTAACCATGATCCGTTTCCCAAGGATTCCCGAAGTAAGGTTGAGGAAAATATTTGTCAAAAAAGAAGTAGTATAAACGCTTGACAAAACTGATCAGCTTAAACTCCACACCTTTTATTCAGTATTGTTTATACCAGTATTCAAACCGCCCTTGGAGTCGATGTGACATGGGTTCGTTTGCTAAAAACAAAAGCTAGCATAATACGATACCAGTATTCAAACCGCCCTTGGACAGCATGGTGTCACATGGGTTCGTTTGCTAAAAACAAAAGCTAGCATAATACGATACCAGTATTCAAACCGCCCTTGGACAGCATGGTGTGACATGGGTTCGTTTGCTATAAAAAAAAGCTAACATAATACGGTTTCAGTCTCTCTGAAAAAATTATCTTTAATCACTGAAGATATTTTAAACATCATAATATTTAGCCCTTATAGCCTACCATAGCCTTCTCTTTTCAATCTTTTGGTGATTTACTTAAATATCAATCTTAAAAACTGTAGTTTCCATGCAAGGTTCATACACTTTTTCAACAAAAGAACAGCATTTCTGTTATATAAAAATACTTATTACTTTAGGCTGCATGTATTTGTATTCAATGTGTAGTTTGACTAGTTTTACATGTATTTCAAAGTTCATAGTGCGAAATTTGTTTTCTTATCTCTTCTTTTTGTCACCGAGCATTCAACAAAGGGTGTGTTTGCAACATAGTGCATGAGGGCGCTCTTTCGAAATCTTATTCGTGTCGTATTCAGTCACTTTTTCATTCTTTATGTCCCCAACTTACCTCTCAATCTTTCTTACTCAGGCTCAGGATTTTCGTTATTCATGAAAGTCTAACGGTCCCCAGATCACGATTATTTGAACTATCAACAACAGAAGAAGAAAAAAAAAAAAAAAAAATATCAGTTGTTGCTCTGAGAGGTAATGCACTGCACAGTTTGATGGGCAAAGTAAACAAAATCCAATGACCGTTAGAGAGAAAGCTGATCAGAATGAAGCAACAATATCTCGCGAATGCTTACCCTCTCAACAAGAAGACAAAACAAATCAAAATTAAAATCGAGTGACCACCAACGTGACCCCTTGGGTAGTGAAAGTATAGGGAAAATAGCGTTAAATTCACTCTTTCTTTTTAGAGAGGACTTTTAAATTAATCGATATTCGCTCCTAAACAAGTCATCCGCTTTTTTTTTTGAGGGGGGGGGGGGGGGGTAGGGGCTTTTATTATTATTATTATTATTTTTTTTAGGCTTCGTCATTGTTGTTTGTTTTAATTTGGGGAAGGGGGTTATTACGATAAGATTTATTCATTCAAAATAATTGAGTTGTGTATATTGTGTACTCTATATGTCATGTAACGCAATTTAAAATTTGAAATAATTTGTATTTGTATGATGTACATGACTTTGTATTGAATGAATACAATAAAAATACTACAAAACAAAATCACTGGCGTGCCTCCCCCTCCCTTTCTTTTGGAGAGTGAAGAGCTTTCTAAACTTTTTTTATTCACGCTTTCATGAGCGTGTTCTGATTGCTCTGAATGAAGGGTATAAGTCCACTCTGATGCCAAGTTAATTTTAACGAAAGCAGAAAATGATGAAATAAATTATTAACTAATGTTTTAGGAAAATGTGAGAAAGGATGAGAAAGTTATGAAGTTTTTTTTTTTCTCGTTGCGAGTTTAACACTCACTTCGTTTATTACCCAAACGGTTATGGTTATGTTCAACGTGAAAAACTAAAACTAAATTGAACGGAACTGAACCGCATCTGAATACAATGTTTCATACGATTTCGATAATATGGCACTGGCAGGAAAATACCGAGGGGTTGTAGGAAAAAGAAGGATACTTTGAAAATATACTGAAAAAAGGGAGAGTAGGCCATGGGTAGAGCTGATGGAGAAGGCCAGAGACAGAGGGTTGTGGAAGATGATGACCGCTATAAAGTGTATCGATAAGGTAGAGGGGAGGGGGAGAGAGAGAGAGAGAGAGAGAGAGAGAGAGAAAAAGAAAAAAAAAGAGAGAGAATGCTTACAGTTAGCATGGTTAAGTTGAGCGGAATAGAGACGACTCCAAATTGAAACTGCCTATAGATGCCCCTGTGGGCCCTGTCTGTAACAGAACGTTCTAGCAATACTTTATGAGTTTAAGCGACAAATGAGGGACGCTAAATTTAAAACTGACCAATGCCACTTTACCGAATGCACCTATCTGTAGGTGTATATAACAGGACGTCCATAAAAACTTAATTAGCATATTGTCGGGTAATGATAATAAGTGTTAACGAGATACGATTAGGGTATAACGGGACGTAATTATGAGTTCCTTGAACTCTTTAACGGTTTGGGCGGGAAATTTAGAACACACAAAGGAGAACCACTAGAAGTTGGAGTTCATCAACACTATTACCCGTGTGCCGAGCTTTGTGACCACTTCCCAAATTGAACGTTTTCATTGCTGAACATATCGAATGAGAACAAGTGGGGAGAAAATCTAATGATTATTTTGGTCAAAAAAAGTGATTGGCTAAATCAAGGTTCAATGTAATGTTCATTTATACAAACATGGACAACGCTGTACACTAACTTTGAATTCAAATATAGAGCGAATTTATATGAGATCAAAGAATTATACATTCTACATCTTTCATGAGATTATTTACAACGGAACGCATCTCTATAAATTCAATAATGTTAAACAGTAGCATCCACGAGCATTGCTCGATATCAAACTCCGATTCTAAGAAACATTGACATTGATCAGAATTACGTTTTCTAAATCTTGAGCAAAGCTGATATAGTATTCAAAGAAGCTTTGAATACTAGGCCTACATCTTAATTCTATCAGGAGTTTTTTTTTCAAATCATGCCAGAGTTCATAGCTTTGCATGAAACAACACAAATTACTGAGAAAATAAAGGTTGCAAAAAATGTTTCAATCGATGTCTTTCATAAAATCGACTATATTCTACCGAAAGTATTGAGCTAACCAATCTCCAATACAAGAGGAATCATTGATCAGTGTGACAGTTTCTAAATCTAGAGAAAAGTTAAACAAGTGAAAAGAAGTACCGACTACTTTATCTATCAGGAGATTATTTACTAGTATGCCACTCTATATAATTCAACAATGTTCTACTGAAACGTCTACAAGACAGTATTGAGCTAACCAATCTCCACTACTAAAGAACCGTTGATAAGTACGTTTCCCAAATCTGGAGCAGATTTTTTTTTAAATATTATATATTATTCCGTATGTATGTCAAATCCCTGTGAGAGTTGACCACACGGAAACCCTACAAGCCATGCGTTATGAAACCCTACATTTGGAGAGGAGATAGAGAAGGGGAGGCAGGAAGTCACCCTATGCATGACTCATACATATCCCAGGCAAAGCAGGATTTTTGAGCTTCAAAGATAGTAATAAAGTTTGTAAAGGTTTTCCGAACCATGCGATTGTCATCATATTCAAGAGCATTTAAGACGAATATTTGAGCTATACTGAAGTATGCCCCATTGGTTTAAAAAGGGGCACAGGCTTGTTTTGCCCTACCCCTAAATTCCAGTCTTTACTACAAATTTGTTAGTCCATCCATTACTGTACGAAACAGTAAACATGCTAAACCTCAAAGGAAACGATAAAGCATTCAAACATATTCAGTATGATGCAGCAAATTACGAAACATTGTGTAGAATCCTTTAGTACAGTAATGGATGGACTAACAAATTTTAGGTAAACACTGGAATTTAGGGGTAGGGCAAAACAAGCCTGTGCCCCTTTTGTTCAAGAGAGCTCTTTAACAAAGTTTTTAAAGTTCTTCTGAGCCAGGATAAGTGTTCATATTCTCCTCCTCCATGTTTATAGCATTTACGAACTCATTGCCATAAAACTGAATAAAAATGAGACAAAATCTTGGGGAGAATGGTCCAACAGAGGAGATGGAGAGGATCGTCTCACAAAGTTTGTTTATTATGTCAAACAATAAAACCGTTATTTTGGCTGTGCTTATTAGATCCACCAATTGAATAGTTCAACGAAACAGTTTGCTTTTGCGACATTATTTATCTTATTTCATAATCATCATCACCATTGCTGTCAGCATTATTGCAATCATTATCTTCATTAACATCATCGCCCATTCATCACCACCATCCCATCCTCATCATCAAATCACATGAACTACATTAAAGTCACAATACGTCCTTTCAATAAAAGAGTCGTACAGTGCGTTACATATGTGCCTAATACCATCAAAATTTTGTTTGCATTTATTTCACTATCACCGTCGCATTTATGAATTCTGTAATCATTGAATTTACCATTTCTAAAGATTTGCTGTAAACAAACCATGTGACCGAAAAAACAATGACAAATTTGCAAAGGAAAAGAAAACAAAAAGCATTTAACAATCCACATCCACATAAGAAACGGTGCAGGACTGACAACTTTTCATCATACAAAGTTTTACAACTGCTAAAGCATTGATAATACTAACTGGAATAAGGATATTTTGCTTTCATTGGAATTCAAGGACACGGTTCACATAAAAATTCACAATAACAGAACATGAAAGTGCAATAAAATGTACAAAAAGATCCATAATATGGAATAAAGAGTGCTGATTTAACGATGCCCTACTCTTTCTTCGTCAACTTCATAATCTTGCTCTACTTTGAAAAACAATACGCCAATATGGCATTCACATACATGACATTGTTAGTTCTTCGCGATATATGATAATAGTTACATGAAAGGCATGGAGCTTTTGCAAAATTTATCATACAATTTATCAATAAATTAAGTTAGAATACATAAGATGATTGCCTGGTGGGATATATAAGGGCTAAATGAACAGATAAAATTACAAAACGTTTACTCTACTCTCTCTCTCATTTTTGTCAGTCAAATTTTGACTTGTCCTTCTCTTTCTCTCAAATACAATGAATAAAAATAAATTATATTTCATTTTGAAGAAAAAACCTTTGGCAAGTAATATATTACATTCATGCATACAATTGTACAGATAAAAGGTTCCTACATACACTCTCTCCAAATGTTTGCACCACAAATTCTTAATACACCTTCAGCATAAGAGCTCAAATTCACATTATGTGTAGGTAAAAATTGAGTTTGATAATATTTCATGAAAATCTACAACATTTAAAATTTGCTTACCTACAAAACTGGATAAAAGTAAAAGCAAGGTAGACAAAAGTTGACCGAGAACGACCAGGGCATCATTCTTGCTATGCATTGTTTCTTTTCATAGATTTGCATACTTTCAAATATGTGTCAAACCTGTACAAAAATGGTTTCATTTTGGTTTTGAAGGTAGAAGTAAGAATTGTGAGCATGTAACTTGTGAATAAATACTGATATGATAATGAGCACTTCTTATATATGGATCAGTTTGTACATTACGACATTTCCTAAATGAATACTGATAGCGATGGAAAAAGTGAGCACATATCACAAGACAAACTTGGCTTTCAGTATCACAAGGGGCAAGTATGTACAATAGGATCATTGTAATGTAAATCTATGCAAACAATCATAATCACATGGGCAATGAATTGACAAGTGAAATTTCTTGTTTTTCAACATTTCAGTTGAAAATGCAGCATTGGTTAAATCTGTTTCCTTACAATCGTAAGACTTTTCAGAGAATAAATACAGTGAGATGATGGATAAAAATGAGATGAGATGATTTAAATTTTGATTTTCAATTTTACAATACCCTTCATGTTCTTGCAGTCGACATGGTATACAAACACTGTGCACATACACGTACATTATACTTGGGCATGCAATTTTTTCTTTTATTTCTTTTTTTGTACATGGATAGATATTTTGATTCCCAAACAATGATCGACCAGCGCTCATCTACAAAGCCGAGCTAATTTACAAAGCCTTTGAACAGATAAAAAATACAAAAAGGGAAGGGAAATTCTTAGAAATCATAACTTGCACTGTGGGACTGCATCTTGCATCTAGCAAGACGATACAAGGTTTGTCCATAATGAAAGAAAACAAATCAAGCATATCAAACTATCACATGTAATTCAAAATATCATGATAAATATAAGTTATCAATGGGGGAGATACCAATTCAAGTTAACAATGAATATTATACATGAGGGATTAGGCAAATCAAACAGTTTCAGTTGAAAAATACTACCATTAACTAGAAAGCTTGCAAATCCACTCTAGTGAAAAAATATACAAATTACAAGTAAAAAATTCATCAAACACGTAAAACGAACAATGTCTACAAATACAGTACATCTAAAACATCTGAGTCTTTTTGTTAAATTTGTTAGTGAACCGAAGTCAAGAAACTACACTACGTTTTCTTGTTTCGTTCTTGTAAATTTGTATAGACTGTACAAGTGTGTGTGTGTGACCTCGTAATAGCTTCTTGGCCGGGGGAATATACAATGAAGGCCATAGTGTGACTGAGGTACCGATCCATCGTTGGGTAGAGGGGCGCTCTTCAAGACGCAGCCTCTGCCTGCGCTGCCTCTTCCTTTGCATCTCCATTCGTCTTCTGCCGTTTGAGGAACTCCTCACCTTCCTGCAAGTTGACAAGTGGAATGCAACAAAATAGATTATTACATTTTAAAAGTCTTTAAGCTTGTATTTTACAGTAACTTCAGAATTCTTGTCTACATTTTTTTTTAAGGGGGAGGGCGATTCATCTGCTCCCTTTCTGAGAAGTATTAAGATGAATGACTTCATACACCAGTTATGGGCTCTTATCTTAACATGGTAGAACACACTCAACAACACATTAATTAAGTTTCTTACAATTATGGACAAAAGATTCTTATTGGAAAATTCAGTTTCGCAGTCTACAAAACTTGGTCAAACCGTTAAAATCTGCCCCCCCACCCCCCCCCCCCCCCCCCCCCCCCCCTCTCCTCGCCTCCAGAAGAATTTCAGTGATACTTACAGCAAGAGTCTCTGCCATGGTAATTGTTCGTTTGAGGTTGGCCTTCTCCTCTTCATCTTCCTCCTCATCACCGTTCTCCTCATCTTCATCACCTTCATCGTCGTCTTCATCATCGTCTTCACCCTCTACAACTTCTGCATCTACAAACAAATATCAGAAATTCAGAGTTTTAATACACATTCCACAAATGTGCAATTGTTTCCATTACCAGTATATTTTCTTGGTATATGGGATTTTTTTGTTGAGGGGCAGGGGGAGGAGAGATTTACAGATTTATATATTACATGGGTGCAATATAAGTTGTAGCCTAGCTTGATGTAAATATTCAGATTTTATCTGATTTTTATTGCCTATACAACATTTGATACTACTGTAATGGTTTATGACCTCAGGAACCAACAGATAAGTATGGGAAGAAAATGATTTGTTCATAAATCTTACACTTCATAATTTTGAGTGTGGGATGGTTTATAATCTGGTAATGATGATAATGAGGTTACTTATACAGTGAAACCTGTTTACAACACAAGAAATACAAGAAAAGTGGTCTCTATAGGAAGGTGTCCTTTGTATACAGGTGGTCACTATAACAGGTTTGACTGTATCTGCAGTGAAACTTGCTCCAGTAACCACCTTCATAAATAGACCAACTGTCTATAAAAACCACTTTTTTAAATTTCCCCTGCTCAAGAGTTTCTTATTGAAACCTATACTAAATGAATCTGTTCCTTTCTCAATTATTGATAATGACATATATCCTTGTCTCCCTTGAGGGGTCTTTATATACAGGTTGCACTGAAAGCCAAGGGAGTTGATTCTTCTATCGTTGCCTCCCTTGAGTGGGTCTTTATATGCAGGTTGCACTGAAAGCCAAGGGAGTTGATTCTTCTATCGTTGCCTCCCTTGAGTGGGTCTTTATATACAGGTTGCACTGAAAGCCAAGGGAGTTGATTCTTCTATCGTTGCCTCCCTTGAGTGGGTCTTTATATACAGGTTGCACTGAAAGCCAAGGGAGTTGATTCTTCTATCGTTGCCTCCCTTGAGTGGGTCTTTATATACAGGTTGCACTGAAAGCCAAGGAAGTTGATTCTTCTATCGTTGCCTCCCTTGAGTGGGTCTTTATATACAGGTTGCACTGAAAGCCAAGGGAGTTGATTCTTCTATCGTTGCCTCCCTTGAGTGGGTCTTTATATGCAGGTTGCACTGAAAGCCAAGGGAGTCGATTCTTCTATCGTTGCCTCCCTTGAGTGGGTCTTTATATACAGGTTGCACTGAAAGCCAAGGGAGTTGATTCTTACCATCTGCTACTTCCTTGAGGGCTTCTGTTTCTGCTCGTGTTGATCCGATTGGTTCATCTCCCAAAAGCTCCTTACCCTCCTATACACAACCACAATAATTGAACATAAAGCATGAATGGTTGGGAACAATAATTTTCTACATTTGATTACATTACCTCTCAGGATTTGTGGGGAACTTGAGAACGTAAAGCAATATGCTATCTCAAATATACCTCACATATAGCCCTGAGAGAAGGTGCAGCAAATGAGAGTTTTTGTGAATTATGTCATAGTCGAATAATCAATTTGCAAATTTGAGATTTACCGGGTACCGGTATGTGAATAATTTTAGAGATCTCGGCTTTCAAACATTCACAACTTTCCTTTCATTTTAAACGCAATTTGTTTCAAATTTCTTCAGCCAAATTTTTTTTTTAAGTTGTTGATCTTTTAACAATTCAACTTGCTAAAAGGGTTTGATTGTCCTTTCCTAATCCATTTTGTGCATCAGTGCATGAAACCTTCACTATTCTTCTCACATGCAAGAGGGCTATTCCCTGCAACATGTGCAGTATAACAACATTTATACACCTATTTCATCAAAAATGAAAATCTCTTGATACTACTATCAATTATTAACGAATGATTCTTTCTGTTAGTTCTGGTATCACTAATATTTTTAAATGGTCTTAACAAGATATTTGTCAGTTTTTGGATGAAATAAATGGAAGAAAGGCAGATGTTTTGAGATTGCCCGAGAATAAAAGATTGAAGCTTTGTAGCTCTGGTTTTGCCCACCTTTGCTGTGACTTGCATGGTGTTATCCCTAGGGATGGCTGGGATTTCACTGGCAGCGAGAGCTTCATCAATTTGCTCCTGCTCTCCTCTCGTCCTTGCCGTCTCGTCTGGCTTGCCACTCGATTCTAGGAATGCCTCTCCTTCCTGAAAAAAGAAAGATCATTTGAGAACTTGAAAATGGTGTCTAATTGTAGAAATGATACATGTAGTAATCTAAAGGGAAATAGAAATAAATCACAGTGAATATAGTCTCACATACATACATGTACATTAGTGCTGTAATATCACGGATATCTCCAATTCCGTTTAACCGCCAGTCAAAACCGGACGGTTTTCGGTTAAACGAATAAAAAATTAAATTAAAAAAAAAAAAAAAAAAAAAACGATTTTTTTTTTTTTTTTTTTTTTTTTTTTGACCGACTCTGTCGGCAGCAAGCCAGGACTTTCATTTAACTGCGAGGTGCATTTGAAGGCGCTGATTTGTAACAATGTCATTTTTAGAAGAATGTGTAAGATCATTAATGTAAATAAAAAAACAGTAGAGGACCTAGGATAGAACCTTGTGGTACGCCATGTGTAAAAGTTGGATGAATTTTTATTATAAAGTACATATTGAAGATGACAGACAAATTGGAGTGTTGTTTTAGTTTCGGAGTGGTGAGTCAAAAAACAGATTACCGAGCTGGGAGACATTGCCAGGTGGAGGGGCATAAATCGAAACTTTAAAAAAAATAAAAAAAAAAAAAACAATTTTTTTTCTTTTTTTTTTCGTTTAACCGAAACCGTCCAATTGAAAACGGAATCCGCCATCGGCGGTCGGATACCGGACGGTTAAACGTTTGGTTACAGCACTAATGTACATACTGGTATATCCAAGAAATTTTGATGTTTGATCTATTACTTCCAATGAATGTTAGAGTAAATAATTATATCTTTCAGGAATGCCAAATTGAGGCTATGGATAAGATCATAAGATATTCCTACACTGTAAACTCACCTGTAGAGGTTTGTATAAATCATGCATACGCAGCAGACAATGTAACAAAAAGTTGTTAGCTTTACAATTTTAACAAGGAGTCATTTCGAGATATTGCAAAATCTGAACAGAGTCCTAAATATCTTAATAAAATATATATCAAGATCAGGGCTCATATTCCTCAAACCTACACTATTACAACTGTAAGCCTAGTTTTCAACTAACTACATGTACAGTATTTAGTTAGTTTACTACTAGCTTAGTAAAGTTTGAAGAATATGGGCCCTGGAGGATAATATTACAGGACAATTTTCCATGTTGAGCCCCGGGTGTTATAAAGTAAAAGCTTTTTGGACTCACTGTAATGCTTGAGATAAATATCTCAGAATTCAACTACATGTGTACAATAACTGATGACCCTTGTCATACCAAGCTGAAACTGCCAATATTGACCTGCTAGTTCATGACCTCTAAAGAACTAAGTCAGTTCTTTGACCAGATGACCAGTAATTGAAAGCTACCATGGACCCCTGCAGTCAGTGACTGGTCAGAGAGTGGGCATTTCCGAACTCTCAATGACAGTGTGCAAGCCTGCATTCCCTCACCCTACCTACTTTTAGGAGTTTCCTTTGTTAGAGTTTAGGGGTGTTAATGCATTTCCGCTTCAAATGATTGAGTTTTACACTGTTCTCTTGCTGTTATACATGTAACTGTTCAAGCCCATTCCCTCCATTATAAGATAATGTCACTCTTCCCATATTATTGAAGACGTTACTTTAAATCAGACTGAGAAGGCCAAACTTTGTTCTTCAATCCTGAAGTACATTTAAGGTTTTTTTAAGTTTAATACAATTCACTTTGATTCTGGACCTCTCTTAATCAAATAAGACAACAGCACATTTTTAGCATCATTATAAATTAAATTAAAAACAAATTATCTACATTGTACTTGTTAATAGATTGATAGCTTTGATAACAATACATAAGTTGTAAATAACTTCTCTTTTCAAACGAAATATGACATACTGTATATCGGTACAATATAAGTGTATGCCTACCGGTACATTATGATTCATATACAACACAGTTCAGCACACTTGTAATCATTACAAATTGAATGCAGATGTAGACCAACATTGTACTTGCACCCATCATACTAATGAGCTTATTGATATGACCAACAGTGGAAATTAGTGCTGTAGTCAAACGTTTAACCGTCCGGTATCCGACCGCCCATGGCGGATTCCGTTTTCAATTGGACGGTTTCGTTTTCCCGATTTTTTTTTTTTTTTTTTTTTTTTTTTTAATATTTTTTTTTTTTTTTTTTTTTTTATAATTTTTTTTTTTTTTTTTTTTAAAGTTTCGATTTATGCCAATATGCCCCTCCACCTGGCACTATGCCTGGCAATGTCTCCCAGCTCAGTAATCTGTGTGTTGACTCACCACTCCAAAACTAGAACAACACTCCAATTTGTCTGTCATCTTGGTTTGAAAGTAATCTTTGTAATAGATCTTATCATCTCAATATGTAGTTTATAATAATAATTCATCCAACTTTTACACAAGGTTCTGTCCTAGGTCCTCTACTGTTTTTAATTTACATTAATGATCTTACACATTCTTCTAAAAACAACATTGTTACTATTATTTGTGACAAGTTCACAAGCACAAATCGGCCCCTTTAAATGCACCTCGTTAAATGAAAGTTGCAGACAGAGTCGGTAAAAAAAAAAATTAAAAAAAAAAAAAACGATTTTTTTTTTTTTTTTTTTTTTTTTTTTTTTTTTTTTAATCGTTTAACCGAAAACCGTCCGGTTTTGACTGGCGGTTAAACGGAATTGGAGATATCCGTGATGTTACAGCACTAGTGGAAATGAGACATTAGGGAATTGCTATGTACGTACATATTGTGGGCATGTTATGTACATGTACATGGGAAAGATGATGCATTCTCAATTTAGGAAAGCCATACAGCATATACATGTACTTGAACAAGATGACATGGATTAATTAGGATGTACAGTGTACATGTACATTGTACATTGCATGCATCATATGCAATTTAATGGGTCAATCAAAAGAGGTGAAACTCTGTGAGAGATAATATAATTTCAGTATCGCTCAGTCATAATTGCTTTATAACATGTGCACATTGTACAGTACTCTACCTGTCTATAGTCTGGTCAAATATTTATTTTAGTAGTTTCATATGTAGTTTACATACATGTACCTTTATTATTTTTAACATAAATGATATTTAAAGGGCAATCTAACCCTTGTAATAAGTTCATGAAAGAAAAAAAGAAAAAGGAAAGGCGATAAACAGAACTGCAAAGTTTTAAAGGTTAAGACCAGTTATGGTCATGCGATTGCATTGTGAAAGAAACGTTGTGGAATCGATCAGAAAAGGTTGATCATCTAGCATCTAGCATCTGCAAGGTTCTGGAATCATCAAAATGATAAGAAATTTGGCCCATTCTTCATAAAAGTTACAAGCACTATACACAGAAAGATGTATATGGGACTACCCTATATCTCTCACAGTCCATGAGAGAAACAAATTTACCAAATATATGAATTAGTAGTAGGCGGTTTCCCCAGCAAATTTGTTATCATCATGTATTAGTCAAAACATATTCTTTCACATGATTGGTAATGAGAGCTTCCATTTCTTTTTTGAAATTGGGGCCTTTCCAATACTGGTCTTTACCTTTAAATAAATCAGACCCATTAATAATACAAAAGTTATGAATGTTTGAAATATGAGATCTTTAAGTCTATGCAAATCTCTAATTGGCAGTTTGGTCAGTGGATTGTGACATAGTTGTGGATAACTCTCCCGTTTATAGAGTACAAAAATATCATCATTTTTTTTTTCTTTCTCGTCAATACATACTCCCTTGGGGCACTACTTAAACAAAATTATGGATATTATATTGTCATAGGTCCTGAGTTATACATTTTTGAAGAATTAAAATTTAGTCATTTTGTGCATTGGAACAAAGAGCAAAGATGTCCGCCACTACATCACAGACACATTATCAATTCTAACAATTTGAAAAGCCCATACCTAATTTATCTAAAGTGATTCCAACATTTAAAACTTTTTAATTTTTTGTCTGATTTCATCCAAACTGTCACCAGTCTACTTTTTTGATTTTTCTGCTTTCCTCTAGTCTGTAGAGTACATGTAGTATGCTATCAAGGTTTGATTTCCCTTTAAAGAAACCTTGTCTATGTCTACACACCAAGTCCAAAGTAATGACCTTTTATGGATGAGGTCAAAGTCAAAGATTGGTGAATACAAACAATAATAATATGCTACCTCCAATTGGGATCATTGGGTGCACATCTACGTCACAAGAATGCAATAAATGCAATAATGTTTACACATTTGTTTATGCCCTTTGCGCTAGCATATATTGGTCCTTCCAACATGCTATCATGATTTCAGTGCAATCTTTGCTTGGTGCAGTATGACAGTCTGATTTTCTGTAATTCTGTCTAAGATTTGATTTTGATGCACAATTTCTCTGCCCTCCTTCCTTCTCCTCTTCATGTTTCATGCTGTGCATTGATTAACGAAGGAACCAGAAACTGGAACAAAATGCCCGCCAAAAAATTGTGCACACTTTTGACCCCTATTCAGTGAGTGTCCCGCTGCTGATTTATCAATCCATCTTCGACCTTTTGAATCTGAATCACACACACACACTGGATGGTCTTTGTTTGAAACAGAAAGGAGTATGCATCTGTACATGACCTCATTTTACCATGTGGGTTGAGAACTGTAGTCTGCAATTGCAGACCCAAGTGACACTTTTAACCTATTTATAAAAATAAATAAGAAATGAACAGATCTTGCAATTTATAATATTTTTCTTTTGTTTTTCATTTTCACACATTTTCAAATGCAGTCATATGATGTTGACAATGTTTTTTCAAGAAAGCCCCCAACAGTTTTAACTTTGTCTCTCGAGGGTTAGAAAGGCTGGAAAATGAAATCTATTTTTACATTTGTGGTTTGCTAGGGGTCACTGGTTGTAGCATGGACTGAGAAGAACTGTGTGTGACCTCAGACAAAAGCCAAGGTTGGTCTGTGAGGAACAATGAAGAGGGTATCATAAAAATATATAGTCTTTGTTGCAGTAGAGTGCAAAGAGGAAGTATTTACTAAAAACCAAGGACAAAATGCGGGGGATGGGAGAAATATTTCAAAAAACTAAAATTGTCCATATCTATGAGGTTAGCTGAACATCAGTTGTAGTATTAAATTAATACTGAGTTTTTTAAATTTTATTTTATATTTCCTTCTTTTACTGTTTTCATTTTCATTGGGTTTACTGTCTGTATGAGTCCATATTCAGGCACAGCGGAGCACCCCAATTTGCATATCATTAGCGGCCCGTTCTATTTGAATAACCAACGGACATCTGCGTGAATCCGAACATGTGTGTGCTAGAATGTCAAATCTTAAAATTCGCGTTGCGCCTTTATTACTGCCAATATCGCTATGAAACTTTCCATACTAACTAAAATTATTATGAATTTTATGTCAGTGAAATAAATACGAAATTCCATGGAATAAAACTCGAGATATTAATGTGTTTTGAGCTTCGCCCCTCGAAAAACACGACGTCTACTTTATAATGTGATGACCCTATCAAGCAATGCACGAAGTAGAGACTTGGTATGAATATTCATTAGGGTTGAATCCATACATGGGCGAAATTTTCGCTTCTCCGCTGTATTTTTTTTGGTTATAACGTTCTTTTTCATGGGGCTTCATTTTTAAAAGTTGTAGTCAGCGAACTCATTGAACATGACGTCATCGATCTCAGCGATGTACTGCGCATGCGTCTTAGGCCCGGTGCAGGCCAGATCGAAACAGCTGAGCTTAGCGTGCACGTGTGCAGTCGGCTGGCAAGACATGTATAGCCAACGCACACGCGAGGTTCAAACATGACACACATTTGAATGTATGGGACTGGTCAAACAATTTTGCGACAACGAAGGATTATTTTTGTTCGATGAGATTCGGACATTGGGGTATGTTTTTCTCTGTTACGACCCTATCAAGCAACTATGAAAAGAGATATTTCACAAGGATTGAGATTATTAAATTTTCTTTCTGTTCATACGAGGCAATTCTTTCTCGCTCTGAAAGAAATGGTGAATTTTACGGTGATTTTGTATCTCATTTTTTTTCGTTTTTGTTCGTCAAAACTATCCCTTAAATTTCACATTTTCTGTGCATCAATAACTCTTTTTATACACATGAGTGTCTTGCAAATTTATTAAATACTCGATTTAGTAGCTTTGATTGGTGATATTCATCACATTAATGAAGAATTTGTCTTCGAAATTTGTTTACTTTTTTTCGCATCGATCGGTACACAATTGTTGATTTTATGCAAATGATGTTTACTGGACGAGAGTCGATCGCACGGTAATTGGGGTGCTCCGCTGTGCCTGTATTCTCTATTCTGCACTGTAAATGCATAAAAATGATGAATTTTGAAAGTTACTTTAATGTATAATACCAGACCGTCACACACCAGATTTCTAATATGATAGACTCCAACATGTGGGAACAGTACCTTTTTTTTGGGGGGGGGGGGGGGGGGGTACAGGGATGCTTTTCCACAATCTTTGACAACCCTGCTTTATCCAGTTGTATCGCTTACCACACCCATGCATACGGTACTTTTCACTGGTTAGAGTCTTGAGGATAAAAGGAAAAAATTAGAATAAAATTAGGAAGCCATACCTTTAGCGTGGCAGCCATTGTGGTATCTCGTTTGAGATCTGGTTTAGCATCACCCTCACCATCCACTGCTGGAATAAGATCCTCTGCTCCAGACCTCTTCAAGAATTCAGCTCCCTCCTGAGATAGAGAAACATAAAATAAAACATACAAAATATTAGACCCTATTCTCACTAACTTCCTAGACCACTGGATTGCTCCAGAGGTACGCTTCGTTTATGTTCACACTCACAAGCTAGACCGCTCTTGTTGCTATGGTATAGCGGGAACGAGCCAGACCACTACTGTTGCTGGGGTAGCAAAGGTCAGCAGTCATATGTTTCGGGCAGAATTTAAAACTGAATAGATTGCCTATCTCCTGCTATATTTTGTTATTTTTTTTTGTTTTCCTTCTATCATTCCTCCTTATGTTTTTATTGTAATTCTTCGTTTCTTCCTTCTATCACCTTCTCTTATGTTATTCATTGTTTTTACTATTCTATTCTATAATTTTCTCTTCTTATCTTTCCTTTGATACGCTGTCCTTTGTTTCTTTCTTCTATCACCTTCTCTTAATATGTTATTCTTTGTTTTTATCATTCTATCACTTTCTCTTTCTGTCTTTCCTTATGTTAGGTATTACTGTACATGTATGTCCACTTTTAATCAACAATACATGTAAATCCGCAGAAGTTATATGAAGTTTTTTCTTCCTTTTCAATATAAATTGACACCACATGTACAGAATAACCAAACTAATCATGGGAGATATGATCAGTAATCATCTTACATGTAGCTACATGTAATGTACATCCACATTTCTGCACTTCTAGAGCAACGAACCTAATCCTGTAAATGAACATCAACACACATTACCCCTGATGAGATTAATAGTGCCTTGAAAAGCCCCTTGATGGGGTTTCATCTCCCTACTCCCCGTGGACGAATAGCTTGTTACATGCATGGTAACCTGCCTGTACAGTTTGGTGCATTGTATGCTGATTTATCGGACAGCAACGATGTAGGTTTTAGAGAGGAATTGGCAGGGAGGCAGGCATGCATCCATACTGCATGTATGCCTTGAGAGGTTCACAATGAATAAATGATTGCTCAACGCTCCATCCTTGGAACACTACTAAAGTCATTTTCATTTCATGCACATGAACATATTGAAGTACTTCATACATTGTAAATATACATGTCGACAGTCGGCTGTCCTCAAGAAGGCTACATGTATAGCCTGGGAGCTATGAATTCTCTATGGCAGTAACATCCTTCCAGATAGCTAACGATGTGCATTATTTTAATATGAGCATAAAATGCAGTGTTGCACACATGTATGTAGAATTCAGGATCATCATTACACTGACTTTGATTCCAAGTCAGGATTCTGAGCAAGGATTAATTTTGTTGATTTATCTGGAACTCTACAAAGGATTCCCAGTTAGACAAAACAACCATACATGTACATGTACATATAGATTTGGGCCACAATGAAAGCTCAGCTTAGAATTAATTTTTCATTCACAATGTACAGTGGCAGTCACCATGGCGCTACATGTATGCAAGCCTTAGAAGGCCTGTTATACATCAAGCAGTAGTAGACAGTCTTTCCTTCTTTTGAAAGAAGTATGGTTCATTTCAAAACGATGTCATGATGAAGAGAAAATGGAACTATAAGGCTGCGATATAAACCTCAACGAGGGTAAGTAAGTCTTTCATAAACAGAGAAGCTTTTCTAATGGTGATGCACACTGTGCAAAGTTATAATACAAGCATCCGGCATGAAAATATATTTTTTCCTTCTATGTCTCTGAGTCTCTATGAGCATGAAATTTTTATTCTCAAAAGGCAAATTAAACTAAATTACATGCAGAGCATTTCTATCAAAATGAGCATGTACATGTAGATGATTAACATTATTTTAACACATGACAGTGATTTCAAGCTTATGATTTTGTAATTTGAAATTGACATGTTCATAACTTTATATGGAGTATGGACTTATGGACACATAGTACCATACCAGTTTTAAAAATCCTTCTTCTCTATTTTTTCTCTCGGGTGCCCTTTTTTTAGAGTTACCGGTATTGTAAAAGTGAAATTTCTGATAAGCAATGCTAAATTTATTTCACCAGTTACCCTAGCTCTTTTGAGCTTTTTATGAGCTGTTACGCTACATGTATCTGCTTCAACAGCTCCTGTGTATTTTTTAACTGGCAGATTTTCTGCATTTCTCTCTTTCTATTTTCTGTTTACTTCTCTCAAAGTGTTTGGAAAATAGTTCAGTGCTTTAACAAGTATGAAAACAATTTTAAGCATTTACCAAATATTGTATTAAACTTCTTTCCTGAAATCTTTTTTTATATATTCCACAAATGTTCAAACTGCAAACTAACCTCTAAAGCTTAGACTCCAAGGATGTAGCAAAAAGAAATGTTAAGCTCATAGTCATACAAAGTGTAATGCATGTGCCATGGAGTGCATCTAAAGATGGAGGATGTGCAAAGATGCAATTGCAAGGTGATATTCAAAACAGAAATCATCAACATTCAACCGACACAAGCTTTCTCCTTGCACACATGCAATATTGATAAGGCATGATGAACCTGGGGAAGAGCGTATAATGTATGATAATGAATGTGGAAGCCGCTCATCTCAAGAAATGCAGATGCACAGGGAGAGATGGCCCAGACATTGAACCCATCACACGCCCTGTTCACATCTAAATCTTCATAGTTCTGTCAAGTCGAGTTACACTGATTCCTGGCTGACTGACATCAAGCATTGTACACCTTACCATCCTTCTTCACATGCTCATCATGATCTCATTTTAAATTGTGAATCGTGAATAAATTCACAATTTAAATGTGTGTGTTTGACTGTTTGTTCATGATTTTATCACTAACTACAAGAGTTACTAGTAACTTGTCAAAGATAGTCAAATATTATTTCTGTTACATTTCCTGACACACTGTCGAGTTACTTGCAAAAGTAAATATCTCTTTATCATACAGTAATTTAGGAGAACCTATATGTACAAGGTAGTGAGCTAGCTAGGCCCCAGATGTGCCAGCTTTGACCATTTCAGGGCTAGGGGAGTTTGTAAATACCGTACATGTAAACAAGACTATTAGCAAAAGGACAATCCGGGATCCTGTTTTGACAAGTGAAAACATTTCAGTACAGCTCCGACTTCCAAGATGGGTCTGAATAGGTACCGGTATAACATTATTCCGTATTGATGTGCCTGAATACTAAAAATAGTTTCCTGTTACAAAATTATGACCCCTCAAGATAGTATTCACAGCACACCAATATCTTGTCATCACCCCTATTCTCTAGCAATTTTGCAGGTACTGTATCAGGAAGTTATACTTAAATGTCTGTGATCCCCACAGCTACGGGTGATAAATTTATTGTGATGAGCTAATGCTGCAGGATTTAACATTCAGGCTAGGATTGGCCAGCATGTTGGCATGTAACGATAAATCACACTTTGAAAGGGATATAAAATATGTATGAGAGCAAAGTCTGGAGCGTGTAGTGCCCATAAAGCTGTGTGTTGACAAAAGCGACATTCAAGCCAATATTGTGTACATGTGTACAGGTAGTAGAAGAAACAAATGCATCATAAAGACAAGTATTTAAAATAAATACCACATTTTAGTGGCCCGGCTAAAATCTATGTTAAAGAGTACATTGTACACATCACAACTGATTGTATACCTTTATATTGTCTTTAGGAGGATATCAAGTACATACATGTACTACAGTACAAACAAGCTTTCTTTGTTCCATAGTAGATTTCTTCTTCTAACTAATGATGTGCATCTCTTCACAAATAAGTAAGATCGTGTGTATCATCGCCTTGATTGAGGATGCTTGGATGGACTCATTAGCATCTTTAGTATTTACATCAATGTTGATGGATACTGTGTTAGATTTCATTTATTTATCTACGGGTGCACAAAGGAGGCGTTTATTTGACATTCTTATGGAAAAATAAAGTGTCCAAAGCTTGAAAAAACGAATTGGAAGTTTCAAGCAATGTCACATTGCCCCATCAGTGTTGAAGTTAGACATGATGCACAATTGCACATGGGTGGCCCAAATTCAAGTTTGGAGTCTGGACCGTTTAAATTTCAAATTAAATGCATAGCTGTAGATGCTCAAAGCCAAAAATAGAAGAGAAAAGTTAGGGTGGAGTTCTGTTTTTTTAACGCAATGTACTGTACACTTTACATTAATTACAGTCTATATTTTGTAGACTAGCTAGCTAGGTAGAACTACCAGACAGAGGATGAGGGAAACAGCTGTGTATTTCAGATATCGTTGTCAACATTGATATTGTATTTGTAATCATATACACTTCCAGTGACATCTTCACAAGCTCTTGGTCGTTGACATTTGATGAAACCATGAACTTAACACAAAGGATGGAAGTTGGACCCCTACTCAATTAATGGTTAAGAAAGGTCTGGAAGGAGACTGATCTCTCCAGCTTCCAGGAAGCTTGGTCCATGCTAGATATGGATTCCCATTACATGTACACTGTAGGTGCTGCTTTCTTTCTTCGACAAGACCCTTTCAATAATTCAGTCTGTGCACATTTCAAACAGGACACTTTATACTGTACATCCTTACATGGCACTGGCAACTAGGGATACAAACAGTGTGCCGTAATGAAAGATCAAAGGGGACTGAAAAAGGCCTAGAGAAATTGACATTTTGAACATGAACTCTTGTTACTTGGAAAGGCACATTGTAACAGTCATTCAATCAATTTGGGTAATTAGTTATCCCTTGAGCCTACACTGCATTTAATACGCTTCCTGATCTATTTGGACCCCTCCTGATACATCGGTACAGTGCATTCAATCAAATAATTTGATTTCCACAATTACTGTTTGTAGCAGTGGGCTACACCCTTCTACCCCTCTGAAAAAAAGATGGGTCAAGTACTCAAGTGTATAAGAAAACCCAAACAAATCTGTGACTTTACTCTCAATGTCATACATGTAGTGATTGTAGTTCTCTGCAGGTTGGATGACTAGATCATATACACACTTGTTCCACCTGTAGATTGGGTTTGTATCCCATCCAATGTCAGGACTCTTGATTCGATAGGACAGGGGACAATCCATGTAAATTAACAAGAGGGAGCTCATGGCAAGTTGGGGAGCTTAGGGGCTCTTTGTGTGACTGAAGTGCAAATGGAACAGGAAGTTTTCAATTCTTTTATGACTAACCGAGGACACAATCAGACACCAACAATACCAGTGAGTATTTCTCCAAACAACCAAAAGTTTAGAACCTTTTTGAAACTCAAATTAATCTGTGCAATTATTGCAATACATGTATACTACCAATCTACTGTGATCTCACTATGAATATGACTGACAAAGAAAGCGGACAAAATATACAGTTCCTCAGGTAGACAAAGGAACATCCCTTCACTGCTATTATGTAAAAATGTGTAGAACAGGTGAATATGCATGTGACACATTTTTACATAATAGCAGTGAAGGGATGTTCCTTTGTCTACCTGAGGAACTGTATATTTTGTCCGCTTTCTTTGTCAGTCATGTTCATAGTGTCTACAACATAACAGTGACACTCATAAAGATGTTAATCAGCTGTGCTAAAAAGTCATCAAATGAGGAATATCAAAGTAATTCATAAGACACTTCAACTTATTAATGTGAAAGTATTTATATTACTTTCACTTTTGTCACCTGCTAAATTTAAAACTGAAACAAGTTGCAGTGATAATTTCTGTGATAATAGCCTCCATTATACTGTACCTCACTAGTACCCAGGGATGCCAACCTTTCAGAGCACAAATCAGTAATCATAAGGCTAAAAATCCGTAATTTGGAGACAAAATCCGTAATTTTCTGCGCGACGCAAATTTTTCTGCACGCTGGCAAGCGCAGCTCCCGCAGGCAAGCGCGATAGCACAACAAGTTAAATAAAAGTAACATAGGGTCTACATACCTGTTCATTAGTTGGTGTTACACGATGCATTTCCATTTCTTACTGTATTCTTCTTTAAAAGTCTGTAACTTCTTGCCACGCTTCTTAGTTGTGGAAGACATGATGATTGATATCTAAATCCAACCAACATGAGTTCAGATTGTCGACGAAAATCGACGAACGCTGTGACAGCCTGTGAGAAATCCGACAGTGTACACGGCGCTAGCGTAGCGAGGCCTGGCGCTGGCCCGGCGGTAGCGGCGCGGCCAAGAGAGGTATTTCACCCGGCCCCCGCTCGCGAAGCACATGTATGCACCTGCGCTGTGAAAGGGGTGTGCTAGATAACAAATTGTCCGATCGGAAGCGCTATGGGATTTCTATGCATGGATTCAAGGATGGCTGCGCTGCAATAGTCAAAAGTACCGGTACGTGCTAAACCTTAAAGTGCTAATTTTGAAATCGGCAAAATCCGGGATTTATGGTATGAAAACCGTACCGCCCGTAATTGGCCGATTTCCCGTAGAAATTACGGGAAATCCGTACTAGTTGGCATCTCTGAGTACCGCCTACACTATTAATATCCATTTTCATCTTCAACTTCCCTCACAGTTCCAAGTGATATTACCATAAAGAAGGCATTTTCCAGTATGATATGAAAATACATGGATCATTTTAATTGCAAGGAATCCAACATAAGCCAAGTACCAATGACAAACCTGTATGAACTCATTACACAAGAATACCATCAGTTGGTTTTCCTGTTTAGCCTGAAAAGTAACCTAGACATAGTGGATCCCCATATTTTCTGTACAATCAAAAACATGAAAAGGTCTGAAGCAGAAAGGTGACAGGGCCTGAAATCAGGCAAAAGCCAATGAAATAGGATTGTAATTTGCATGTTGATATTTCTACGATTTTTAATCTGCAAAAGTTTTTGTTTGTATGTACTTCATTGTGAATACTCCCAGTCAAAATGTAAATGAATCAGCTTATGTACAGTATATACAAGTACATACACTAGGATAATTTTTCTTATGTCTTCCCTGAAAAGAAGTATGTGGTCAATCTAAAAACGCTTCCTTCATACATGATACCAAAAGGGGAAGCCTTTAAAAATACTACATGTAATCACACACCAGTTTCCTTGATATTAAAATATACTGCCGTGTATGTGAGACCACTATTTCCCATTTCCCAATGAAGCAAATGAAAATGAAAACAAATTCCTTCTACATTCCTGAAGTATCAATGCCGTTTTCATGCTCCATGAACTACTTGATAAAAAGAAAGATCGCATGGCCTGTAGTGTACGTGTACATGCTCATTTCCTCAAACTACCAAGTGCAGGCAAGCGAATGAACCATGGACTTTGACTACTCAATAGAGTCGATACCCATCTATTAAAATGGCAAACAGTGTTTGGCGGGAAATGGAATGATCATATCAAATAGCAAAGAGAATGCAGTGTTTAGAAGACTAATATCGTTGTCACATGGAAAAGCGTAGTAGGCTTATCTGCAAGTTCAAGTGTTGATAACTTATTGATGGATAGATTCCAAATTTTGTCTGTAAAGTGATTACATTGTAGGTGGACATATTAAATCAAAATCTTAACTTGCATGTGGTGGACAGTAATGTGACTTTATTTCAACATGCCATTGTACATAAACAGTCAGTAGGACACTCGGAATGTCCACATACACAATACGGTATAGCATTTACAGACATACATTTGTAAATAATCATATTTATCTGATTGATAGTTGATACACATCTGTAAAAACCCAATTAAACGCACACACACACACAGTGAAGTCTTGGTTGAACAATGGAACTAGGCCTAGGTCTATTTTGGACTTAGACCGAATTTTCCGTCTCTTTCGTTCGTTAGCCTCTTATTGGGGTAGGGTCGGCTCTCTCTTTAGAGACGGAAACCGTCTATACACATTCCCTTGCTAACGCCACGGCCATTTCAGGTCGTAGCGTTTTGCCCCCAAAATCCCCCAAAATGTCATTTTACCTCGTGCATGTTATATTGTAAATTAGGCCTAGATCTAGGCTATAATAAATCAGTTCCACTTACCAACTTGACTGAAATAATCAGTTTAATAGTCCCTTTTTAGGAAATTATGGGTCAAAATCGAAATCCATGTTGAAAAAGATTTTCAAACCTAGATCTATATTAGGCCTATATTACATCTCTGAAATTTAGATATTTCTTAGTCTTTTTTTTAGTCCAACAATACTAGACCCTAGACTTTCAGTCAAAGATCAAGTTAGAGACTGAAAAAGTGAAAGGGTACGTTGTTGTTAATAATAATATTTTTGTTAGATATTATAACTTGTTTACGTTAACTTAGATATAGATTATAGAAATCTAACTTAGATCTAGAGTAGATTCTCCGGTTTGCGGCATAGCCCGGTTTGCGGCCAGGGGTATTTGTAGACTAGTCTAGAACTAGTCTAGACTAGTCTAGATGTAGAGTCTAGATCTAGTAGATCTACTCTAACTTAGATCTAGAGTAAGACCGCCAAACTTCGGACACTTAAGACAAAACGGGGGAAAACATTAAATTCTTTTTTAATTATTGAAAGATCAAATATACTATTATTGTGCAAATACTGTTTATGTATGTCATGTAAAAGAAAATTAGTAAAGGAAATGGAAAACTAGAATTATTTACTTACCCGCCGAACCTTTTTTCATGCCAAGCTTCGGACGCACTTGCCAAGCTTCGGACGTTCATGTGAAGCGCACGTATAGCGCACGTAAAGCGCGCGCTAAAGTGCGCATTCATCGGAGGTTTGGAAACCGGATCAAAAATCGTACGACGGGGGTAAGTTTGACTGCGTTGATTTCATGAAAAAAGTATTATTTTCTTGTTTTGGGTAGATTTAAGTTAGATAGAACTATCAGAAAGGTGTTTTTCACAACACTCGCACTATATTTTGGTGCTAAAATCTTACGAAAGCGCATTTTTTTTCGTAGTCAAAATGACACTCAATGTTGCCTGTCCGAAGCTTGGAAGAGCGCCATCTTCTGGTAGGGGTATCTGTCTAGTACCCCTAGGTCCGTGGTAACGGCCGCCATTAGAAAAATTTCGCGATAGAGTAAAAAAGTATCTCATAAGCTCCCATAATTTTGGCAGAAACCACCTGAAATATGCCAAGGATTTGTTTGTAATCGATATATTGGAGGCTCTACACCTTAAATCCCCTGTTAAGGGACTGTAAAAATCTAGGTAACCTGAAATCTGTCTCTGAATTCGATGTTTTTTGTGAGTTTTGCAGACGGCAACCTGCCCTAACTTTTTGTACTAATGATATAGGTTAGTAGTAGTATCAAATGCATGCAAGTTACCCGCCTGAGCTAGGCTCATATTTTGCGTTCGAGCCATTGAAGTACTTTTTGTCCGAAGCTTGGCGGCGTCCGAAGTTTGGCGGTCTTACTCTATTCTATTTCTACTAGATCTACTACTAGTTCTAGGGCCAACACTCTACTCTCTAGTCTAACTTAGTCTAAGAACTACTTCTACACTAGATCTAGACCTAAGTCACCTAGATCTAGATCTAGATCTACATGTAGAGTCTACTACATAGTCTACTACTGTCTAGACCCCTAGATCTAGATCTAGACTAGCCTACATTCAATAGACAATAGATCTAGATCTAATCGACCCGAAACTTAATTTTAGTCTCTAGATCTCATGATCTAAATAACTTTGTATCACTTGATTGTCACTCTAGTAGAAATCTAAACTTTCTAGATCTAGTCTAAAGACTAAACAAAGTGTAGAAATTATTTAAATATCACTAGACCCTAGATCTATCATCTAGGTCTAGATCTAACTTAGATCTAGAGTCTAGATCTAGATTCTAGATCTATTCAGGACAGGTGACAACTTTGATCAAGAAGATCTAACTTTAGAAAGTAGAATCGACAATTACAAAGCTATTTTAGGGGCCTACTGATATTATTACATCTACTGTAGATTGTACTGCAAACAAAGGCCAAAAGTTCCCTCTACTTTTTCTTTCAAACAAAGCCCTGTTTTTTCTGTTGCCCTACAATTACAAACCAAGGCCGCTTCACTGCATTGATAAGGAGCAAAGGCACATCGGCGAAGACTTACACACGTGTGTGTACTAGCTCGCGACAGTGGCAATGCAAAACAACATTGAACATGGCGATTTTTTAAAATCTCAACACAAAGGAGATAAAATGCATCCAAATTATTACCTTTGCTGTGACTTGCATAGTTCCATCGCGCTTAAGTTCTGGTGGATTGACTTCCATGTTTTGTGATGTGCGATAAGTAAGACAAGAGAAAATTAAAGAGTAAAAAGTCAAGAACAGGCAATCTTTATATTTCCACAGATGCACAGCAGTCACACACAAAGGATTGTCAATGAGAATGAATGAACACACAGCTTCCGCCTCGTCAGGACAGGATAGTCAATAGTAGGATTCGGTACTCAGGTGTCCTCAGGCCTAGTTCCTCCGTTCTTCTTGTGTCCTTTTCGGGGTCTCCTCTTTCTCCACTTTTTCTTCTTCCCCATCTCCTTCTTCTTCTCCATCTCCTTCTTCTTCTCCATCTCCTTCTTCTTCTCCAACTCCTACTTATTCTTATTCTCCTTCTTCCCCTCCTCCTTCTTTTATTTTTTTATTTTTTATGTTATTGGTTCTTCACATGCAGGCTTCTCCCCTCCGGTTCTTCTTCATATAGCCCTCTCTCTCTTCCTCTCTCGATCTTTCCGCCGGAGCCCCGGCCCCCCACTCAGTGTTATTTAGGGTACGCATTATGCTTGTTCCCTCTTCTTGAAAGCACCCCCTATCTGAGGACTGCCAAGTGCCAACATTTCCGAATCCCCCTTTCGCGGGCTTTTCGCGGGCTTTTCCTGCCTTGGAAACCCCCCTAAATCATGAAAAATGCTCAATGTACCCCCCTTAATTCAAAATAATTTCTCAAGAGTCCAAAGAGATGAGAGAAAGAAATCTCCGGGTGAAAAGTTAATACACCCCTTTTTTTTTACAATTCTCGGGCCGGACTTTGTCGCACGAAAAGTACCCCTTTACCGGACATTTTGGTAACACGCATGGGGTCCGTCCGTTCTCGGAGTGGGGGGGGGGGGGGGCGGGGGGCGGACCCTCATAGTCTGATTCTGATTCTTCTTCTCCTCTTTCTTCTTCTCCCCCCTTTTCGGTTAATTTTTTCATCCTTTTCGTCAGTGTCACTCTCCCTTTTTTCTTAGCTTTGGGTTCTTCTCTTCGGCTTCTTCTTCTTCGCCGCTTTCTCGGAACCCCGCTCGAAACATGCCCCTCAAGCTCAAGCTTGGTCACTTTTCAAGGAGGAACTTTTGAAAATCTTAAACTGAAGTAAAAAAACAGAGCAGCAGACTGCCTTTATAGTTTGAACAAAATTGGACAAACACAAATATTTGTATAAAGGGAAAAGGACAGTTATTAGAAAAGAAAAGGTGCTCGTGTCCGAGTAAAAAGGGCAATTATCAGAGGTGAAAATGGCACTTCTTGCACCTGAAAAGGGACACTGAACAGAAATGAAAAGAGGCACGTGTGAGAATGGAAATGGGGATTCTGTTGATGGAAAAGGGCACCTATCAGAATTTTATAGGGGCATTTATCAGATGTTAAAAGAGGCATTTTTTTTAAAGGGGGAAGTACTCATATAAAAAAGGGAAAAGGGGCACTTATCCGTTGAAGGAAATATGGTACTTAGAGAAGTATGGTACTTAAAGGGGGGAAAAGATAGTTATTAGAAAAGAAAAAGGGGCAGTTTGGGGGAACCAGAAAAAATGGGGGGGAGGGGCTTGGGGGCAGCCCCCTCCCAATAAAATTCAAACGTGGTTTATTTCTAATTCGATACCAGAGATTTACAAATGTTGCTGAAATTACATGATTTTCAAGGGTTTAATTTTTCTGCCCTCCCAAAAGTTTTTGCTCATTACGCCACTTGTCTGTAGTAACAGGTTATTATTATAGACCACTTTGTAGCAAGTGCTCCATAGTGAAGAGGTGCGACGTTGGTGGCACTACCAGTCAAAACAGCGACGGATCAACCATTGCCGCTACATCATTGCTTGTATCTGTGACATTTGGATGAATATGTCAACAATGACATGTCCCCTTTGCTTCTATAAATTCTCATTTATTTAGATTTCTTTATAATTTATCACCGTCAAAGAAACCTAAACCATCGTAAAATAAAAACGAAGCCGAGGCACAATTCTATTTTCTATGACGTCATTGAAAACCCAACATCCAATCCTCTTTCAATGTACAATCTATTATGACAGACGTGTGCTAACCCGTACTCGCGGTTCAGCTGTATGTAAATATATGCAGCTGACGCAAAGCAAACTCGCGTCATGATTGGCTCATTATCCCTCGATTCACACTGACGATTGGTCCATTGAGGATATGAATATGGATTTATGTAGAATTACAAAAAAGGCGGGCGCGTGGGTTTTCGGAGACTGACAATAAATGTTGCTAGTAGTGACTTGCTGCTGCTAATAATGTGCGATGATATCATTATCCGTTGCCATTGGACACCGATTCGATATGTTATCAAATTTGTTACGACTTGTTGAAGAGTTCAGAGGGGTGAAAAAAGAGTGTTAGTTAAGAGAACCCGGCAGAATGTTCTCTAATTTTCCTTGGAAATGCTTGTAAGAAATGTAAGACTGAGCGAACTACAAAAGATCTCACGTCTTCGTTTGAGAACAAAGAAATTGTTTTTTTTATTATCATGACTGACCAGTATAAAGTATAAAGGTCATGTCATGGTCAATGGGAATGGGAAGGGGGGGGGGGGAGGGGGGGATGTATCAACCTTTGCAAAACATGACTTTGTGAGAAATGTTACCCCCTCCTATCTCTCTCTCTCTCTCTCTCTCTCTCTCTCTCTCTTTTGGAGTGGACGTAAGCAACTTAACTGCATGTTAGCTGTTTAGCGAATTGTATTAATTCTGTGTGATATGTCTACGATTTGCTGGATAATTTTATTGTAGTTTATTTATGTTTTTACGCAATGTACACAATTCTGCAATTCAGCCATCATTCTGGCTGCAAATGAATTTTCAATAAAACCAATCTCTCTCTCTCTCTCTCTCTCCCCCCCCCCCCCTGTAGTCCAAATTGTCCAGTGCCCGGGGGGGGGGGGGGTATATTCACAGTATACATCGATTCTTATTTACGGGCCGCATGCAATATATATAATCCACTTTATATTTATCTTTATAATTTGCTTCTAATTTATCTTTTAACTTCATTATACCGTCAAAAAAAAATTTACACCTAGAAAATTGCTAATTATTTAAAAAATCATCTATAAACAGTAAATTGTTATACATCTTATGAAAGAGTATTTTATCATTTTTGTGTAGTATGTTCACGCTTTAGAGTGCTCCAAAGTGATGCCTACGGCATGTATTATGTTGGGATTAGCAGAGTGAGAGAATGAATTGAATGTATCAAATGAAATGCATACCGGTACTGATTGCATAATATATGCTTTTTGCAGAAGCAAAGTCACACACACACGCGCGCACAAATGTTCGTTGATATTTGATATTCGATATTCATGTGTGGCATGATTAATTTTGTTAGGGATGTTATTTAGATCTGCGAAGACCGAATTAATACCCAAATCCCAATTGTTTTATTCAAACATCACTTGCTTCCTGTTCATCCAAGCACATCCAAGCACATACCAAACAAAAATGATACCAAATGATTCTGGATAAAACACTCTTTCATAAGATGTATAAGAATTTACTGTTCATACTCATAGATGATTTTTAAAATAATTAGCAATTTTCTAGGTGTAAACTTTTTTTTTGACTCAAACTATATAGTGGAGAAAGGTTGAATTGAATCCCAATTGAATTTTAATGACGTTGTGATAATTAATTCTTCTTCGTCTCCTTTTTACTTAATCCTCGTTATTTTTTTATTTTTTTATTTGTTTTTATTTATTTATTTATTTATTATCATTATTTATATTATTATTATTATTATTATTATTATTATTATTATTATTATTATTATTTATTATTATTTTTTTTTTTTTGGGGGGGGGGGCTGGTATTCGTGACCTGTTTTTTATTTTATTTTACATTTAATCTGTCTTCTTTCTTATGACTATGACGAGACCGTAAAATAGTTTTCAAACTTAACGAAACATAAGGCATGGAGGGTCTTTACGACGATATTACATACATTGACAGAGTGGACTTTGACCGATTTGATGAGAAGAGAAGTTGTGCCAATGAGGAGCTAACGCTTATTCATTTACACCCTTAATCAATTCTGAACCTTTATGAGATATCCTATTACAATTCATGATGGAAATTATTCTACAAAATACATAGTGTGCAGAGATGCGACTCAAACGGTTTTATATTCAATTCAATTCAATTCAATTCAATCTCGGTTTATTAATATCAACATAATGTACAATGCAGTAGTCCAGGGACCGATAATGCAATGTTTATACATAAATGTGCATAAAAACAGGAATGATCAATAAATGTACAATAAAAATGATAAAAGATAAAGTTAACATTATTGTTCATACCTAAAGTTATATACACTGTCGCTCATAAAGGTGGAATTTTTTTTATTATTCCAATTTATGGAATTATTTTAAAAATAATTTAAAAATAATAGATCTAGATAATATTATAGTATACATTCTCAGATTTTATTGAATAATAATTTGCCAATGTGTGTTTTGCGTGACTGCTAAAGCATGTGTATGCTACTATGCTTATCAACCAGGGGACCTATGCCCTTAAGTCATAAATGACAGTAATGAGGATTAATGCCCCACAAAAGGGCACTAATATAGCACATTGACACGGTTTTGATCCTGGGGCCTCACAGTTACGAGGCCATTGTGGTGTCGCGAGGAGACAAGGATTGATTTGGCAAAGTTGGTAAATAAGTCATTACTTCGCCTGGCACGGGAGGGAATGCCGAAACTGCTCAGGAGTTCCTCATAGTGATGTTGATCAGGGTATGATATCATCCTGAGAGACCTACGCTGTACCCGCTCTATGCTATCTGACTGCTGTATTGTCAGGCTACTGCTTCACACTGGTGCACAATATTCCATCAATGATAGGATATACATTGTGTATATGAGCACAAGATCACTGGTTGGAACTCCATTCCTCTTCAATTTGCACAGGATATTATTATAGACGTCTGGATGCACGTTTGATGACTCCACTTGTAGATCCCACTTTAGGTTTGTCTGAATGATAACACCAAGTAGGCGAAGCGACGTTACAGACTCCAACACTTGATTTCCAATAGTAATTACCGGTGAAGGTGGACCATTACGCAGGAAACTTACATACATCACCTTACATTTTTCAGGTTTTGGTTTCATTGAATTCAACTCACTCCATGCAGATAGAGCATCTACATGAGATGACTTGGCTCTGCTTTATGGACAACTTCAGCAATAGTTACGTCATCAACATACTTCCATCTCTTCGAGGTAGTCTCGGCGGCTTCGTTGATCATAATTAGGAAGATTACCGGACCGAGTTTGGTTCCCTGTGGAACCCCACATGAGAGCTCTTGCTCAGATGATGATGTACCGCAACATCGAGTTGTCTGCGTACGTTGCGTGAGAAAACTAGCTATCACTGTGATGATGGCCGGGTTGAAATCCAGTTGAATCAGCTTCTGTAGCCTTCGTATGGTCGATGAGGTCAAAGGCCTTCATGAGGTCGATTGTACAAATCGTGGCATGATGACTTGGCTTATCCAGGCCCCGCTGTAGATCATCAAGCAGGCTGACTAGGTAATGTGACACAGAGCTGCCTTTCATATTGCTTTAGATCGATTTAGTGTTTGGTATCAGCCATTCACCCATTCTGCCAGACAGCCTTCAAAAACACGTGCTTTAATCGGTGTGATCGAAATTGGTCGAAGCTGATTGTACTCGGTGACTGGTGATGTCTTCGGAACAGGACAAACTGATACAGTTTTCCAAGAGCTTGGAAAGTGTCAATTGTTAAGACAATTATTGAAGATGATGGTCAGGGGTAATGACAGTTCATACGCAAACTCCTGTAAGAGTCGGATGGGAACATCAGTTGGGTGTCCAGCCTTTGATGCATTCAACCTTCTGAGCCGTTTGTAGACTTCCTCCCTATGGTTGGCGGACGAGGCCCCGGAAGGTAAGCCGATAGTGCAGCCAAGTTGAAAGAAGGAAGTTCATTACAGATCCTAGCAAAGTGACAGTTCAATTCATGAGCGATCTCTGTTGGAAGATTATCTGTTTCCTTCAGCAGAAGTGGTGCTTTGCGCATTCCAGTTAGATTCCTTATGCTGGTGCCATTTACCAGGTTCGCTCTGTTTCAACTGTTGAATCTTCTGGGCGTAGAAATTCTTCTTGGAGTGGAAAATCTCTCGCTGCACAGTATTACGAGCTTGATTGTAGGCACGAACATCCCCTCGACGAAAGTGTGCATGACGAGTTCTTATCAGTCGTCTGATATAGTTGTTCATCCATTCTTTATCCTTTGGCCGACGGACGATGGAGATTTGTTCAAAGTGTTATCTATACTGAGCTGTTAGAATTTGATGGAACCGGACAGCTTTCATGTCAGTATCAGTCAACTCGTCTAGCTCAGACAGTCCTCCTGCGTTATTCACTGCCCGAAAGATCGCAAAGAGGAGTCTCGAAAAGGTCGACTAAAGTACTGTGATCTCTGTCGAGGGATCTGACCACTCTTTGGTTTTAGAGAAATAACCGTGTGATCGCTTTTCCCTATTGGTGCAGTAATCACAGAATCGTGATAGTCACCTCCCATGTCGGTAAAGTTCTTATCCAGGACTACAGTTCCTCTGGTTAGTTTAGTAATAATCTGGCGAAGTAGTAAAGTGTGTATTTCAATGGGTTGAAACTTCAGGTCATTGAAGTCTCCCATTCATGGACATCTGAAACTACTACCCCATTCCATACTCGTTGGGGGTGCATGTCGGAAAAGAAAAAGAAATCAGATGGTGACGTCATTGTTTACTTTTAAATAGGTTTAAATTCCCAAGTCATTTGCCTACGACCATACCATGCTGAATATACCGGTTCTCGTCCGAACACCGAAAGTCAAGCAGCATAGGGCCCAGTCAGTACTTGGATGGGAGACCGCTTTTGGAATACCGGGTGTTCTAGGCATTTTGTTGCCGGAGTTGTAGACAATGTAATGACCTAGACATGGAAACATCCTTCTCTTACCTTTTTCTTTTATTTCTCTCCTTTTTCCCCTCTTCAAAATCCCTCATAGGAAAAAATATATAACGCTTTCTGGAGGAAAGACGGGGAGCAAAGAAAAGGATGACGAGTTTTTTTGGTGGCTATTCCCTTCTAAAAGAAGCTTATTATCGACCTCTTAATCCATCCTTCCTTCCCTCCTCCACCTCTTTAACAAACTCCCGCCCCCTTCCCCGGCCCGGCTCCTCCTTTTTCTTTTCTTCCATCCTTCATGTAGCATTATGGCACAATGTGCCATAATCAACCGTTTCCAAGACAGTGTCAATGCGCACACTCTGTGCGCATGCTGAATGTTACGTCATAAACGAGGACAAGGTGAATACTATATCCCGTGTCGAGGTCTGCCCCTTCGCTATTCTCACCAATCAAAGGCTAATTTCGAATATGACGTCACCGTGTTATATTCCTCTTCCCAAGACATGATCTGAACAAGGCATAGAAGTGCAGCTCTGGAGTAATAATATTGATACCCCCAATATAATGTTGAACAAGAGCTCCATCTACAGAGGACACATTCTCTTAGTTGGAGAAATGGCGTTTGGGCTAAACCCGTTTCCTCACCCAATCGGTCACTTGGAAACAATCATGAACATCTGAAACTACTACTACCCCCATTCCATACTCGTTGGGGTCGGAAAGAAAAAGAAATCAGATGGTGACGTCATTGTTTACTCTTAAATAGGTTTAAATTCATGAGTCCTTTGCCTACGACCATACCATGCTGAATATACCGGTTCTCGTCCGATCACCGAAAGTCAAGCAGCATAATTATAGGGCCCGGTCAGTACTTGGATGGGAGACCGCTTTTGGAATACCGGGTGTTGTAGGCATTTTGTTGCCGGAGTTGTAGACAATGTGATGAACTAGACATGGAAACATCCTTCCCTTACCTTTTTCTTTTATTTCTCTCCTTTTTCCCCCCTTCAAATTCCCTCATAGGAAAAAAAATATAACGCTTTCTGGAGGAAAGACGGAGAGCAAAGAAAAGGATGACGAGTTTTTTTGGTGGCTATTCCCTTCTAAAAGAAGCTTATTATCGACCTCTTACTCCATCCTTCCTTCCCTCCTCCACCTCTTTAACAAACTCCCGCCCCCTTCCCCGGCCCGGCTCCTCCTTTTTCTTTTCTTCCATCCTTCATGTAGCATTATGGCACAATGTGCCATAATCAACCGTTTCCAAGACAGTGTCAATGCGCACACTCTGTGCGCATGCTGAATGTTACGTCATAAACGAGGACAAGGTGAATACTATATCCCGTGTCGAGGTCTGCCCCTTCGCTATTCTCACGAATCAAAGGCTAATTTCGAATATGACGTCATCTTGTTATATTCCTCCTCCCCAAGACCTGATCTGAACAAGACATAGAAGTGCAGCTCTGGAGTAATAATATTGATACCCCCAATATAATGTTGAACAAGAGCTCCATCTACAGAGGACACATTCTCTTAGTTGGAGATATGGCGTTCGGGCTAAACCCGTTTCCTCACCCAATCGGTCACTTGGAAACAATCATGAACATCTGAAACTACTACTACCCCCATTCCATACTCGTTGGGGTCGGAAAGAAAAAGAAATCAGATGGTGACGTCATTGTTTACTCTTAAATAGGTTTAAATTCATGAGTCCTTTGCCTACGACCATACCATGCTGAATATACCGGTTCTCGTCCGATCACCGAAAGTCAAGCAGCATATAGGGCCCGGTCAGTACTTGGATGGGAGACCGCTTTTGGAATACCGGGTGTTGTAGGCATTTTGTTGCCGGAGTTGTAGACAATGTGATGAACTAGACATGGAAACATCCTTCCCTTACCTTTTTCTTTTATTTCTCTCCTTTTTCCCCCCTTCAAATTCCCTCATAGGAAAAAAAATATAACGCTTTCTGGAGGAAAGACGGGGAGCAAAGAAAAGGATGACGAATTTTTTTGGTGGCTCTTCCCTTCTAAAAGAAGCTTATTATCGACCTCTTACTCCGTCCTTCCTTCCCTCCTCCAACTCTTTAACAAACTCCCGACCCCTCTCTCCGGCCCGGCTCCTCCTTTTTCTTTTCTTCAATCCTTCATGTAGCATTATGGCACAATGTGCCATAATCAACCGTTTCCAAGACAGTGTCAATGCGCACACTCTGTGCGCATGCTGAATGTTACGTCATAAACGAGGACAAGGTGAATACTATATCCCGTGTCGAGGTCTGCCCCTTCGCTATTCTCACCAATCAAAGGCTAATTTCGAATATGACGTCACCGTGTTATATTCCTCTTCCCAAGACATGATCTGAACAAGGCATAGAAGTGCAGCTCTGGAGTAATAATATTGATACCCCCAATATAATGTTGAACAAGAGCTCCATCTACAGAGGACACATTCTCTTAGTTGGAGAAATGGCGTTTGGGCTAAACCCGTTTCCTCACCCAATCGGTCACTTGGAAACAATCATGAACATCTGAAACTACTACTACCCCCATTCCATACTCGTTGGGGTCGGAAAGAAAAAGAAATCAGATGGTGACGTCATTGTTTACTCTTAAATAGGTTTAAATTCATGAGTCCTTTGCCTACGACCATACCATGCTGAATATACCGGTTCTCGTCCGATCACCGAAAGTCAAGCAGCATAATTATAGGGCCCGGTCAGTACTTGGATGGGAGACCGCTTTTGGAATACCGGGTGTTGTAGGCATTTTGTTGCCGGAGTTGTAGACAATGTGATGAACTAGACATGGAAACATCCTTCCCTTACCTTTTTCTTTTATTTCTCTCCTTTTTCCCCCCTTCAAATTCCCTCATAGGAAAAAAAATATAACGCTTTCTGGAGGAAAGACGGAGAGCAAAGAAAAGGATGACGAGTTTTTTTGGTGGCTATTCCCTTCTAAAAGAAGCTTATTATCGACCTCTTACTCCATCCTTCCTTCCCTCCTCCACCTCTTTAACAAACTCCCGCCCCCTTCCCCGGCCCGGCTCCTCCTTTTTCTTTTCTTCCATCCTTCATGTAGCATTATGGCACAATGTGCCATAATCAACCGTTTCCAAGACAGTGTCAATGCGCACACTCTGTGCGCATGCTGAATGTTACGTCATAAACGAGGACAAGGTGAATACTATATCCCGTGTCGAGGTCTGCCCCTTCGCTATTCTCACGAATCAAAGGCTAATTTCGAATATGACGTCATCTTGTTATATTCCTCCTCCCCAAGACCTGATCTGAACAAGACATAGAAGTGCAGCTCTGGAGTAATAATATTGATACCCCCAATATAATGTTGAACAAGAGCTCCATCTACAGAGGACACATTCTCTTAGTTGGAGATATGGCGTTCGGGCTAAACCCGTTTCCTCACCCAATCGGTCACTTGGAAACAATCATGAACATCTGAAACTACTACTACCCCCATTCCATACTCGTTGGGGTCGGAAAGAAAAAGAAATCAGATGGTGACGTCATTGTTTACTCTTAAATAGGTTTAAATTCATGAGTCCTTTGCCTACGACCATACCATGCTGAATATACCGGTTCTCGTCCGATCACCGAAAGTCAAGCAGCATATAGGGCCCGGTCAGTACTTGGATGGGAGACCGCTTTTGGAATACCGGGTGTTGTAGGCATTTTGTTGCCGGAGTTGTAGACAATGTGATGAACTAGACATGGAAACATCCTTCCCTTACCTTTTTCTTTTATTTCTCTCCTTTTTCCCCCCTTCAAATTCCCTCATAGGAAAAAAAATATAACGCTTTCTGGAGGAAAGACGGGGAGCAAAGAAAAGGATGACGAATTTTTTTGGTGGCTCTTCCCTTCTAAAAGAAGCTTATTATCGACCTCTTACTCCGTCCTTCCTTCCCTCCTCCAACTCTTTAACAAACTCCCGACCCCTCTCTCCGGCCCGGCTCCTCCTTTTTCTTTTCTTCAATCCTTCATGTAGCATTATGGCACAATGTGCCATAATCAACCGTTTCCAAGACAGTGTCAATGCGCACACTCTGTGCGCATGCTGAATGTTACGTCATAAACGAGGACAAGGTGAATACTATATCCCGTGTCGAGGTCTGCCCCTTCGCTATTCTCACCAATCAAAGGCTAATTTCGAATATGACGTCACCGTGTTATATTCCTCTTCCCAAGACATGATCTGAACAAGGCATAGAAGTGCAGCTCTGGAGTAATAATATTGATACCCCCAATATAATGTTGAACAAGAGCTCCATCTACAGAGGACACATTCTCTTAGTTGGAGATATGGCGTTCGGGCTAAACCCGTTTCCTCACCCAATCGGTCACTTGGAAACAATCATGAACATCTGAAACTACCATTACCCCCATTCCATACTCGTTGGGGTCTGGAAGAAAAACAAATCAGATGATGACATCATTGTTTACTTTTAAATAGGTTTAAATTCATTAGTCCTTCGCCTACGACCATACCATGCTGAATATGACGGTTCCCGTCCGATCTCCGAAAGTCAAGCAGCATAGGGCCCAGTCAGTACTTGGATGGGAGACCGCTTTTGGAATACCGGGTGTTGTAGGCCTTTTTGTTGCCGAAGTTGTAGAAAATTTGATGACCTAGACATGGAGACATCCTTCTCTCACCTTTTTTCTTTTATTTCTCTCTTTTTTCCCCTCTTCAAATTCCCTCATAGGAAAAAAAAATACCACGCTTTCTGGAGGAAAGACGGGGAGCAAAGAAAAGGATGACGAGTTTTTGGTGGCTCTTTCCTTCTAAAAGAAGCTTCTTATCGACCTCTTACTCCGTCCTTCCTTCCCTCCTCCACCTCTTTAAAAAACTCCCGCCCCCTCCCTCCGGCCCGGCTCCTCCTTTTTCTTTTCTTCCATCCTTCATGTAGCATTATGGCACAATGTTTTACCATCAACGGTTTCCAAGACAGTGTCACTGCGCACACTCTGTGCGCATGCTGAATGTTACGTCATGAACGAGGACAAGGTGAATACTATATCCCGTGTCGAGGTCTGCCCAAGGCTAGTGTCGAATATGGCGTCATCTTGTTATATTCCTCCTCCTCAAGACCTGATCTTAACAAGGCATAGAAGTGCAGCTCTGGAGTAATAATATTGAGACCCCCAATATAGTGTTTAACAAGAGCTCCATCTACAGAGGACACAGTCTCTTAGTGGCGTTCGGGCTAATAAAACCCGTTTCCTCACCCAGTCGGTCACTTGGAAACAATCATGAACATCTGAAACTACCGCTACCCCCATTCCATACTCGTTGGGGGTGCATATGTCTGGAAGACAAAGAAACAGATGGTGACGTCATTGTTTACTTTTAAATAGGTTTAAATTCCCAAGTCATTTCCCTACGACCATACCATGCTGAATATACCGGTTCTCGTCCGAACACCGAAAGTCAAGCAGCATAGGGCCCAGTCAGTACTTGGATGGGAGACCGCTTAGGAATACCGGGTGTTGTAGGCTTTTTTGTTGCCGGAGTTGTAGACAATTTGATGACCTAGTCATGGAGACATCCTTCTCTTACCTTTTTCTTTAATTTCTCTCTTTTTTCCCCACTTCAAATTACCTCAAAGGAATTTTTTTTTTCACGCTTTCTCGAGGAAAGACGGGGAGCAAAGAAAAGGATGACGAGTTTTTGGTTGCTCTTGCCTTCTAAAAAAAGCTTAATATCGACCTCTTACTCTGTCCTTCCTTCCCTCCTCCACCTCTTGAACAACCTCCCGCCCCCTCCCTCCCTCCGGCCCGGCTCCTCCTTTTTCTTTTCTTCCATCCTTCATGTAGCATTATGGCACAATGTTTTACCGTCAACCGTTTCCAAGACAGTGTCACTGCGCACACTCTGTGCGCATGCTGAATGTTACGTCATTCACAAGGAGAAGGTGAATACTATATCCCGTGTCGAGGTCTGCCCAAGGCTAGTTTCGAATATGGCGTCATCTTGTTATATTCCTCCTCCCCAAGACCTGATCTGAACAAGGCATAGAAGTGCAGCTCTGGAGTAATAATATTGAGACCCCCAATATAGTGTTGAACAAGAGCTCCATCTACAGAGGACACAGTCTCTTAGTTGGAGAAGTGGCGTTCGGGCTAATAAAACCCGTTTCCTCACCCAGTCGGTCACTTGGAAACAATCATGAATATCTGAAACTACCACTACCCCCATTCCATACTCGTTGGGGGGTGCATATGTCTGGAAGACAAAGAAATCAGATGGTGACGTCATTGTTTCCTTTTAAATAGGTTTAAATTCCCAAGTCATTTGCCTACGACCATACCATGCTGAATATACCGGTTCTCGTCCGAACACCGAAAGTCAAGCAGCATAGGGCCCAGTCAGTACTTGGATGGGAGACCGCTTAGGAATACCGGGTGTTGTAGGCTTTTTTGTTGCCGGAGTTGTAGACAATTTGATGACCTAGACATGGAGACATCCTTCTCTTACCTTTTTCTTTAATTTCTCTCTTTTTTCCCCACTTCAAATTACCTCAAAGGAATTTTTTTTTTCGCGCTTTCTCGAGGAAAGACGGGGAGCAAAGAAAAGGATGACGAGTTTTTGGCAGCTCTGGAGTAATAATGTTGATACCCCCAATATAGTGTTGAACAAGAGCTATGCTGCTTGACTTTCGGTGTTCGGACGAGAAGCGGTATATTCAGCATGGTATGGTCGTAGGCAAATTACTTGGGAATTTAAACCTATTTAAAAGTAAACAATGGCGTCACCATCTGATTTCTTTGTCTTCCAGACATATGCACCCCCCAACGAGTATGGAATGGGGGTAGTGTTAGTTTCAGATGTTCATGATTGTTTCCAAGTGACCGACTGGGTGAGGAAACGGGTTTTACTAGCCCGAACGCCACTTCTCCAACTAAGAGACTGTGTCCTCTGTAGATGGAGCTCTTGTTCAACACTATATTGGGGGTCTCAATATTATTACTCCAGAGCTGCACTTCTATGCCTTGTTCAGATCAGGTCTTGGGGAGGAGGAATATAACAAGATGACGCCATATTCGAAACTAGCCTTGGGCAGACCTCGACACGGGATATAGTATTCACCTTCTCCTTGTGAATGACGTAACATTCAGCATGCGCACAGAGTGTGCGCAGTGACACTGTCTTGGAAACGGTTGAGGGTAAAACATTGTGCCATAATGCTACATAAAGGATGGAAGAAAAGAAAAAGGAGGAGCCGGGCCGGAGGGAGGGAGGGGGCGGGAGGTTGTCCAAGAGGTGGAGGAGGGAAGGAAGGACGGAGTAAGAGGTCGATAAGAAGCTTCTTTTAGAAGGGAAGAGCAACCAAAAACTCGTCATCCTTTTCTTTGCTCCCCGTCTTTCCTCCAGAAAGCGCGAATTTTTTTTCTTCCTAGTATGACGGAATTGGAAGTAATAAAAAAAAAAGAGAGAAATAAAAGAAAAAGGTAAGAGAAGGATGTCTCCATGTCTAGGTCATCAAATTGTCTACAACTCCGGCAACAAAAAAGCCTACAACACCCGATATTCCAAAAGCGGTCTCCCATCCAAGTACTGACTGGGCTCTATGCTGCTTGACTTACGGAGATCGGACGAGAACCGTCATATTCAGCATGGTATGGTCGTTGGCGAAGGTCTTATGAATTTAAACCTATTTAAAAGTAAACAATGACGTCATCATCTGATTTCTTTTTCTTCCAGACCCCAACGAGTATGGAATGGGGGTAGTACAAATAGTAGTTTTAGATGTTCATGATTGTTTCCAAGTGACCGACTGGGTGAGGAAACGGGATTAGCCCGAACGCCACTTCTCCAACTAAGACACTGTGTCCTCTGTAGATGGAGCTCTTGTTCAACATTATATTGGGGGTATCAATATTATTACTCCAGAGCTGCACTTCTATGCCTTGTTCAGATCATGTCTTGGGAAGAGTAATATAACAGGATGACGTCATATTCGAAAATAGCCTTTGATTGGTGAGAATAGCGAAGGGGCAGACCTCGACACGGGATATAGCATATACCTTGTCCTCGTTCATGACGTAACATTCAGCATGCGCACAGAGTGTGCGTATTGACACTGTCTTAGAAACGGTTGAGGGTAAAACATTTTGCCATAATGCTACATGAAGGATGGAAGAAAAGAAAAAGGAGGAGCCGGGCCGGGGCGAGGGGGCGGGAGTTTGTTAAAGAGGTGGAGGAGGGAAGGAAGGACGGAGTAAGAGGTCGATAAGAAGCTTCTTTTAGAAGGAAAGAGCCACCAAAAACTCGTCATCCTTTTCTTTGCTCCCCGTCTTTCCTCCAGAAAGCGTGGTATTTTTTTTCCTATGAGGGAATTTGAAGAGGGGAAAAAAGAGAGAAATAAAAGAAAAAAGGTGAGAGAAGGATGTCTCCATGTCTAGGTCATCAAATTTTCTACAACTCCGGCAACAAAAAAGCCTACAACACCCGGTATTCCAAAAGCGGTCTCCCATCCAAGTACTGACTGGGCCCTATGCTGCTTGACTTTCGGAGATCGGACGAGAACCGTCATATTCAGCTTGGTATGGTCGTAAGCGAAGGACTAATGAATTTAAACCTATTTAAAAGTAAACAATGATGTCATCATCTGATTTGTTTTTCTTCCAGACCCCAACGAGTATGGAATGGGGGTAATGGTAGTTTCAGATGTTCATGATTGTTTCCAAGTGACCGACTGGGTGAGGAAACCGGTTTAGCCCGAACGCTACTTCTCCAACTAAGAGACTGTGTCCTCTGTAGATGGAGCTTTTGTTCAACACTATATTGGGGGTATCAATATTATTACTCCAGAGCTGCACTTCTATGCCTTGTTCAGATCAGGTCTTGGGAAGAGGAATATAACACGGTGACGTCATATTTGAAATTAGCCTTTGATTGGTGAGAATAGCGAAGGGCAGACCTCGACACGGGATATAGCATTCACCTTGTCTTCGTTCATGACGTAACATTCAGCATGCGCACAGTGTGTGCGCATTGACACTGTCTTGGAAACGGTTCATGGTAAAACATTTTGCCATAATGCTACATGAAGGATGGAAGAAAAGAAAAAGAAGGAGCTTGGCCGGGGGGAGGGGGCGGGAGTTTGTTAAAGAGGTGGAGGAGGGAAGGAAGGACGGAGCAAGAGGTCGATAATAAGCTTCTTTTAGAAGTGGAGAGCCACCAAAAACTCGTCATCCTTTTCTTTGCTCCCCGTCTTTCCTCGAGAAAGCGCGAAAAAAAAAATTCCTTTGAGGTAATTTGAAGTGGGGAAAAAAGAGAGAAATTAAAGAAAAAGGTAAGAGAAGGATGTCTCCATGTCTAGGTCATCAAATTGTCTACAACTCCGGCAACAAAAAAGCCTACAACACCCGGTATTCCTAAGCGGTCTCCCATCCAAGTACTGACTGGGCCCTATGCTGCTTGACTTTCGGTGTTCGGACGAGAACCGGTATATTCAGCATGGTATGGTCGTAGGCAAATGACTTGGGAATTTAAACCTATTTAAAAGTAAACAATGACGTCACCATCTGATTTCTTTGTCTTCCAGACATATGCACCCCCCAACGAGTATGGAATGGGGGTAGTGGTAGTTTCAGATATTCATGATTGTTTCCAAGTGACCGACTGGGTGAGGAAACGGGTTTTATTAGCCCGAACGCCACTAAGAGACTGTGTCCTCTGTAGATGGAGCTCTTGTTAAACACTATATTGGGGGTCTCAATATTATTACTCCAGAGCTGCACTTCTATGCCTTGTTAAGATCAGGTCTTGGGGAGGAGGAATATAACAAGATGACGCCATATTCGACACTAGCCTTGGGCAGACCTCGACACGGGATATAGTATACACCAGTTTACAGTTGTGTGCGCCATTTTAAACAAAGCCAATGATCTAGAGGTCATGTATTTATGCGTAAATTAAGATTGCGCCCATGCAAATTATGATGATATCACTGCCTGCGCGCTGCGTTGTGCGCGCATATCATCATTTGCATGGGCGCAATCTTAATTTACGCATAAATACCAGAGGTCAGAGGTCAGTGGCCCCGGAACAGGGCCAATTTGGCCCTGTTCCGGGGCCACTGACCCGAGGTCAACTGTCTGCGCATGCGCACTGATACAACTGTAAACTGGTGTATTCACCTTGTCCTCGTTCATAACGTAACATTCAGCATGCGCACAGAGTGTGCGCAGTGACACTGTCTTGGAAACCGTTGATGGTAAAACATTGTGCCATAATGCTACATGAAGGATGGAAGAAAAGAAAAAGGAGGAGCCGGGCCGGAGGGAGGGGGCGGGAGTTTTTTAAAGAGGTGGAGGAGGGAAGGAAGGACGGAGTAAGAGGTCGATAAGAAGCTTCTTTTAGAAGGAAAGAGCCACCAAAAACTCGTCATCCTTTTCTTTGCTCCCCGTCTTTCCTCCAGAAAGCGTGGTATTTTTTTTCCTATGAGGGAATTTGAAGAGGGGAAAAAAGAGAGAAATAAAAGAAAAAAGGTGAGAGAAGGATGTCTCCATGTCTAGGTCATCAAATTTTCTACAACTCCGGCAACAAAAAAGCCTACAATACCCGGTATTCCAAAAGCGGTCTCCCATCCAAGTACTGACTGGGGCCCTATGCTGCTTGACTTTCGGAGATCGGACGAGAACCGTCATATTCAGCATGGTATGGTCGTAAGCGAAGGACTAATGAATTTAAACCTATTTAAAAGTAAACAATGATGTCATCATCTGATTTGTTTTTCTTCCAGACCCCAACGAGTATGGAATGGGGGTAATGGTAGTTTCAGATGTTCATGATTGTTTCCAAGTGACCGACTGGGTGAGGAAACCGGTTTAGCCCGAACGCTACTTCTCCAACTAAGAGACTGTGTCCTCTGTAGATGGAGCTTTTGTTCAACACTATATTGGGGGTATCAATATTATTACTCCAGAGCTGCACTTCTATGCCTTGTTCAGATCAGGTCTTGGGAAGAGGAATATAACACGGTGACGTCATATTTGAAATTAGCCTTTGATTGGTGAGAATAGCGAAGGGCAGACCTCGACACGGGATATAGCATTCACCTTGTCTTCGTTCATGACGTAACATTCAGCATGCGCACAGAGTGTGCGCAGTGACAATGTCTTGGAAACGGTTGAGGGTAAAACATTGTGCCATAATGCTATATGAAGGATGGAAGAAAAGAAAAAGGAGGAGCCGGGCCGGAGGGAGGGAGGGGGCAGGAGGTTGTTAAAGAGGTGGAGGAGGGAAGGAAGGACGGAGCAAGAGGTCGATAATAAGCTTCTTTTAGAAGTGGAGAGCCACCAAAAACTCGTCATCCTTTTCTTTGCTCCCCGTCTTTCCTCGAGAAAGCGCGAAAAAAAAAATTCCTTTGAGGTAATTTGAAGTGGGGAAAAAAGAGAGAAATTAAAGAAAAAGGTAAGAGAAGGATGTCTCCATGTCTAGGTCATCAAATTGTCTACAACTCCGGCAACAACAAAGCCTACAACACCCGGTATTCCTAAGCGGTCTCCCATCCAAGTACTGACTGGGCCCTATGCTGCTTGACTTTCGGTGTTCGGACGAGAACCGGTATATTCAGCATGGTATGGTCGTAGGCAAATGACTTGGGAATTTAAACCTATTTAAAAGGAAACAATGACGTCACCATCTGATTTCTTTGTCTTCCAGACATATGCACCCCCCAACGAGTATGGAATGGGGGTAGTGGTAGTTTCAGATATTCATGATTGTTTCCAAGAGACCGACTGGGTGAGGAAACGGGTTTTATTAGCCCGAACGCCACTTCTCCAACTAAGAGACTGTGTCCTCTGTAGATGGAGCTCTTGTTCAACACTATATTGGGGGTCTCAATATTATTACTCCAGAGCTGCACTTCTATGCCTTGTTCAGATCAGGTCTTGGGGAGGAGTAATATAACAAGATGACGCCATATTCGAAACTAGCCTTGGGCAGACCTCGACACGGGATATAGTATTCACCTTCTCCTTGTGAATGACGTAACATTCAGCATGCGCACAGAGTGTGCGTAGTGACACTGTCTTGGAAACGGTTGAGGGTAAAACATTGTGCCATAATGCTACATGAAGGATGGAAGAAAAGAAAAAGGAGGAGCCGGGCCGGAGGGAGGGAGGGGGCGGGAGGTTGTCCAAGAGGTGGAGGAGGGAAGGAAGGACGGAGTAAGAGGTCGATAAGAAGCTTCTTTTAGAAGGGAAGAGCAACCAAAAACTCGTCATCCTTTTCTTTGCTCCCCGTCTTTCCTCCAGAAAGCGCGAATTTTTTTTCTTCCTAGTATGACGGAATTGGAAGTAATAAAAAAAAAAGAGAGAAATAAAAGAAAAAGGTAAGAGAAGGATGTCTCCATGTCTAGGTCATCAAATTGTCTACAACTCCGGCAACAAAAAAGCCTACAACACCCGATATTCCAAAAGCGGTCTCCCATCCAAGTACTGACTGGGCTCTATGCTGCTTGACTTACGGAGATCGGACGAGAACCGTCATATTCAGCATGGTATGGTCGTTGGCGAAGGTCTTATGAATTTAAACCTATTTAAAAGTAAACAATGACGTCATCATCTGATTTCTTTTTCTTCCAGACCCCAACGAGTATGGAATGGGGGTAGTACAAATAGTAGTTTTAGATGTTCATGATTGTTTCCAAGTGACCGACTGTGTGAGGAAACGGGATTAGCCCGAACGCCACTTCTCCAACTAAGACACTGTGTCCTCTGTAGATGGAGCTCTTGTTCAACATTATATTGGGGGTATCAATATTATTACTCCAGAGCTGCACTTCTATGCCTTGTTCAGATCATGTCTTGGGAAGAGTAATATAACAGGATGACGTCATATTCGAAAATAGCCTTTGATTGGTGAGAATAGCGAAGGGGCAGACCTCGACACGGGATATAGCATATACCTTGTCCTCGTTCATGACGTAACATTCAGCATGCGCACAGAGTGTGCGTATTGACACTGTCTTAGAAACGGTTGAGGGTAAAACATTTTGCCATAATGCTACATGAAGGATGGAAGAAAAGAAAAAGGAGGAGCCGGGCCGGGGCGAGGGGGCGGGAGTTTGTTAAAGAGGTGGAGGAGGGAAGGAAGGACGGAGTAAGAGGTCGATAAGAAGCTTCTTTTAGAAGGAAAGAGCCACCAAAAACTCGTCATCCTTTTCTTTGCTCCCCGTCTTTCCTCCAGAAAGCGTGGTATTTTTTTTCCTATGAGGGAATTTGAAGAGGGGAAAAAAGAGAGAAATAAAAGAAAAAAGGTGAGAGAAGGATGTCTCCATGTCTAGGTCATCAAATTTTCTACAACTCCGGCAACAAAAAAGCCTACAACACCCGGTATTCCAAAAGCGGTCTCCCATCCAAGTACTGACTGGGCCCTATGCTGCTTGACTTTCGGAGATCGGACGAGAACCGTCATATTCAGCTTGGTATGGTCGTAAGCGAAGGACTAATGAATTTAAACCTATTTAAAAGTAAACAATGATGTCATCATCTGATTTGTTTTTCTTCCAGACCCCAACGAGTATGGAATGGGGGTAATGGTAGTTTCAGATGTTCATGATTGTTTCCAAGTGACCGACTGGGTGAGGAAACCGGTTTAGCCCGAACGCTACTTCTCCAACTAAGAGACTGTGTCCTCTGTAGATGGAGCTTTTGTTCAACACTATATTGGGGGTATCAATATTATTACTCCAGAGCTGCACTTCTATGCCTTGTTCAGATCAGGTCTTGGGAAGAGGAATATAACACGGTGACGTCATATTTGAAATTAGCCTTTGATTGGTGAGAATAGCGAAGGGCAGACCTCGACACGGGATATAGCATTCACCTTGTCTTCGTTCATGACGTAACATTCAGCATGCGCACAGTGTGTGCGCATTGACACTGTCTTGGAAACGGTTCATGGTAAAACATTTTGCCATAATGCTACATGAAGGATGGAAGAAAAGAAAAAGAAGGAGCTTGGCCGGGGGGAGGGGGCGGGAGTTTGTTAAAGAGGTGGAGGAGGGAAGGAAGGACGGAGCAAGAGGTCGATAATAAGCTTCTTTTAGAAGTGGAGAGCCACCAAAAACTCGTCATCCTTTTCTTTGCTCCCCGTCTTTCCTCGAGAAAGCGCGAAAAAAAAAATTCCTTTGAGGTAATTTGAAGTGGGGAAAAAAGAGAGAAATTAAAGAAAAAGGTAAGAGAAGGATGTCTCCATGTCTAGGTCATCAAATTGTCTACAACTCCGGCAACAAAAAAGCCTACAACACCCGGTATTCCTAAGCGGTCTCCCATCCAAGTACTGACTGGGCCCTATGCTGCTTGACTTTCGGTGTTCGGACGAGAACCGGTATATTCAGCATGGTATGGTCGTAGGCAAATGACTTGGGAATTTAAACCTATTTAAAAGTAAACAATGACGTCACCATCTGATTTCTTTGTCTTCCAGACATATGCACCCCCCAACGAGTATGGAATGGGGGTAGTGGTAGTTTCAGATATTCATGATTGTTTCCAAGTGACCGACTGGGTGAGGAAACGGGTTTTATTAGCCCGAACGCCACTAAGAGACTGTGTCCTCTGTAGATGGAGCTCTTGTTAAACACTATATTGGGGGTCTCAATATTATTACTCCAGAGCTGCACTTCTATGCCTTGTTAAGATCAGGTCTTGGGGAGGAGGAATATAACAAGATGACGCCATATTCGACACTAGCCTTGGGCAGACCTCGACACGGGATATAGTATACACCAGTTTACAGTTGTGTGCGCCATTTTAAACAAAGCCAATGATCTAGAGGTCATGTATTTATGCGTAAATTAAGATTGCGCCCATGCAAATTATGATGATATCACTGCCTGCGCGCTGCGTTGTGCGCGCATATCATCATTTGCATGGGCGCAATCTTAATTTACGCATAAATACCAGAGGTCAGAGGTCAGTGGCCCCGGAACAGGGCCAATTCTCGCTACCCCAAATAGCGATTCTGCCGAGATCCGGGGAAAATCCTGAAAACGCGCATTGCATTATGGGATAGCTTTTCGACATTACAGCTTCCTGTGCAGGCGCTATATTACTAGGCGCGATAGCGTATGCACCGAATATGTCGTCTGCTCGGTCTTGTTTTTTTTTCGCAAATATTTCAACGTTTATTTGAACATTTCATTCGTTGTTTTTTGCGTCTTTTGACATCAGTGACGATGGTTTTCTTTTGTGAGGCTGCACAGTGCTGGGCTCATGATTCCAAGCGTAAGAACCCTGAAAAATGGGGGTGGATGAAGGCCGTGACTTGGGATGGGACTCTATACCGGAAGTTGTAGTGACGACCCGAGAGAGTGAAAATTACCTCGTCTCGCGAATTTCGAGATTTTCGTACCTATTTAGGGTAGCGAGAATTTGGCCCTGTTCCGGGGCCACTGACCCGAGGTCAACTGTCTGCGCATGCGCACTGATACAACTGTAAACTGGTGTATTCACCTTGTCCTCGTTCATGACGTAACATTCAGCATGCGCACAGAGTGTGCGCAGTGACACTGTCTTGGAAACCGTTGATGGTAAAACATTGTGCCATAATGCTACATGAAGGATGGAAGAAAAGAAAAAGGAGGAGCCGGGCCGGAGGGAGGGGGCGGGAGTTTTTTAAAGAGGTGGAGGAGGGAAGGAAGGACGGAGTAAGAGGTCGATAAGAAGCTTCTTTTAGAAGGAAAGAGCCACCAAAAACTCGTCATCCTTTTCTTTGCTCCCCGTCTTTCCTCCAGAAAGCGTGGTATTTTTTTTCCTATGAGGGAATTTGAAGAGGGGAAAAAAGAGAGAAATAAAAGAAAAAAGGTGAGAGAAGGATGTCTCCATGTCTAGGTCATCAAATTTTCTACAACTCCGGCAACAAAAAAGCCTACAATACCCGGTATTCCAAAAGCGGTCTCCCATCCAAGTACTGACTGGGGCCCTATGCTGCTTGACTTTCGGAGATCGGACGAGAACCGTCATATTCAGCATGGTATGGTCGTAAGCGAAGGACTAATGAATTTAAACCTATTTAAAAGTAAACAATGATGTCATCATCTGATTTGTTTTTCTTCCAGACCCCAACGAGTATGGAATGGGGGTAATGGTAGTTTCAGATGTTCATGATTGTTTCCAAGTGACCGACTGGGTGAGGAAACCGGTTTAGCCCGAACGCTACTTCTCCAACTAAGAGACTGTGTCCTCTGTAGATGGAGCTTTTGTTCAACACTATATTGGGGGTATCAATATTATTACTCCAGAGCTGCACTTCTATGCCTTGTTCAGATCAGGTCTTGGGAAGAGGAATATAACACGGTGACGTCATATTTGAAATTAGCCTTTGATTGGTGAGAATAGCGAAGGGCAGACCTCGACACGGGATATAGCATTCACCTTGTCTTCGTTCATGACGTAACATTCAGCATGCGCACAGAGTGTGCGCAGTGACAATGTCTTGGAAACGGTTGAGGGTAAAACATTGTGCCATAATGCTATATGAAGGATGGAAGAAAAGAAAAAGGAGGAGCCGGGCCGGAGGGAGGGAGGGGGCAGGAGGTTGTTAAAGAGGTGGAGGAGGGAAGGAAGGACGGAGCAAGAGGTCGATAATAAGCTTCTTTTAGAAGTGGAGAGCCACCAAAAACTCGTCATCCTTTTCTTTGCTCCCCGTCTTTCCTCGAGAAAGCGCGAAAAAAAAAATTCCTTTGAGGTAATTTGAAGTGGGGAAAAAAGAGAGAAATTAAAGAAAAAGGTAAGAGAAGGATGTCTCCATGTCTAGGTCATCAAATTGTCTACAACTCCGGCAACAACAAAGCCTACAACACCCGGTATTCCTAAGCGGTCTCCCATCCAAGTACTGACTGGGCCCTATGCTGCTTGACTTTCGGTGTTCGGACGAGAACCGGTATATTCAGCATGGTATGGTCGTAGGCAAATGACTTGGGAATTTAAACCTATTTAAAAGGAAACAATGACGTCACCATCTGATTTCTTTGTCTTCCAGACATATGCACCCCCCAACGAGTATGGAATGGGGGTAGTGGTAGTTTCAGATATTCATGATTGTTTCCAAGAGACCGACTGGGTGAGGAAACGGGTTTTATTAGCCCGAACGCCACTTCTCCAACTAAGAGACTGTGTCCTCTGTAGATGGAGCTCTTGTTCAACACTATATTGGGGGTCTCAATATTATTACTCCAGAGCTGCACTTCTATGCCTTGTTCAGATCAGGTCTTGGGGAGGAGTAATATAACAAGATGACGCCATATTCGAAACTAGCCTTGGGCAGACCTCGACACGGGATATAGTATTCACCTTCTCCTTGTGAATGACGTAACATTCAGCATGCGCACAGAGTGTGCGTAGTGACACTGTCTTGGAAACGGTTGACGGTAAAACATTGTGCCATAATGCTACATGAAGGATGGAAGAAAAGAAAAAGGAGGAGCCGGGCCGGAGGGAGGGGGCGGGAGGTTGTTCAAGAGGTGGAGGAGGGAAGGAAGGACGGAGTAAGAGGTCGATATTAAGCTTCTTTTAGAAGGCAAGAGCAACCAAAAACTCGTCATCCTTTTCTTTGCTCCCCGTCTTTCCTCGAGAAAGCGCGAAAAAAAATTCCTATGAGGGAATTTGAAGTGGGGAAAAAAAAGAGAAATTAAAGAAAAAGGTAAGAGAAGGATGTCTCCATGACTAGGTCATCAAATTGTCTACAACTCCGGCACGAAAAGGCCTACAACACCCGGTATTCCCAAGCGGTCTCCCATCCAAGTACTGACTGGGCCCTATGCTGCTTGACTTTCGGTGTTCGGACGAGAACCGGTATATTCAGCATGGTATGGTCGTAGGCAAATGACTTGGGAATTTAAACCTATTTAAAAGTAAACAATGACGTCACCATCTGTTTCTTTGTCTTCCAGACATATGCACCCCCCCCCCCCCCCAACGAGTATGGAATGGGGGTAGTGTTAGTTTCAGATGTTCATGATTGTTTCCAAGTGACCGACTGGGTGAGGAAACGGGTTTTATTAGCCCGAACGCCACTTCTCCAACTAAGAGACTGTGTCCTCTGTAGATGGAGCTCTTGTTCAACACTATATTGGGGGTCTCAATATTATTACTCCAGAGCTGCACTTCTATGCCTTGTTCAGATGAGGTCTTGGGGAGGAGAAATATTACAAGATGACGCCATATTCGAAACTAGCCTTGGGCAGACCTCGACACGGGATATAGTATTCACCTTTTCCTTGTGAATGACGTAACATTCAGCATGCGCACAGAGTGTGCGCAGTGACAATGTCTTGGAAACGGTTGAGGGTAAAACATTGTGCCATAATCCTATATGAAGGATGGAAGAAAAGAAAAAGGAGGAGCCGGGCCGGAGGGAGGGAGGGGGCGGGAGGTTGTTCAAGAGGTGGAGGAGGGAAGGAAGGACAGAGTAAGAGGTCGATATTAAGCTTCTTTTAGAAGGCACGAGCAACCAAAAACTCGTCATCCTTTTCTTTGCTCCCCGTCTTTCCTCGAGAAAGCGTGAAAAAAAAAATTCCTTTGAGGTAATTTGAAGTGGGGAAAAAAGAGAGAAATTAAAGAAAAAGGTAAGAGAAGGATGTCTCCATGACTAGGTCATCAAATTGTCTACAACTCCGGCAACAAAAAAGCCTACAACACCCGGTATTCCTAAGCGGTCTCCCATCCAAGTACTGACTGGGCCCTATGCTGCTTGACTTTCGGTGTTCGGACGAGAACCGGTATATTCAGCATGGTATGGTCGTAGGCAAATGACTTGGGAATTTAAACCTATTTAAAAGGAAACAATGACGTCACCATCTGATTTCTTTGTCTTCCAGACATATGCACCCCCCAACGAGTATGGAATGGGGGTAGTGGTAGTTTCAGATATTCATGATTGTTTCCAAGAGACCGACTGGGTGAGGAAACGGGTTTTATTAGCCCGAACGCCACTTCTCCAACTAAGAGACTGTGTCCTCTGTAGATGGAGCTCTTGTTCAACACTATATTGGGGGTCTCAATATTACTACTCCAGAGCTGCACTTCTATGCCTTGTTCAGATCAGGTCTTGGGGAGGAGTAATATAACAAGATGACGCCATATTCGAAACTAGCCTTGGGCAGACCTCGACACGGGATATAGTATTCACCTTCTCCTTGTGAATGACGTAACATTCAGCATGCGCACAGAGTGTGCGTAGTGACACTGTCTTGGAAACGGTTGACGGTAAAACATTGTGCCATAATGCTACATGAAGGATGGAAGAAAAGAAAAAGGAGGAGCCGGGCCGGAGGGAGGGGGCGGGAGGTTGTTCAAGAGGTGGAGGAGGGAAGGAAGGACGGAGTAAGAGGTCGATATTAAGCTTCTTTTAGAAGGCAAGAGCAACCAAAAACTCGTCATCCTTTTCTTTGCTCCCCGTCTTTCCTCGAGAAAGCGCGAAAAAAAATTCCTATGAGGGAATTTGAAGTGGGGAAAAAAAAGAGAAATTAAAGAAAAAGGTAAGAGAAGGATGTCTCCATGACTAGGTCATCAAATTGTCTACAACTCCGGCACGAAAAGGCCTACAACACCCGGTATTCCCAAGCGGTCTCCCATCCAAGTACTGACTGGGCCCTATGCTGCTTGACTTTCGGTGTTCGGACGAGAACCGGTATATTCAGCATGGTATGGTCGTAGGCAAATGACTTGTGAATTTAAACCTATTTAAAAGTAAACAATGACGTCACCATCTGTTTCTTTGTCTTCCAGACATATGCACCCCCCCCCCCCCAACGAGTATGGAATGGGGGTAGTGTTAGTTTCAGATGTTCATGATTGTTTCCAAGTGACCGACTGGGTGAGGAAACGGGTTTTATTAGCCCGAACGCCACTTCTCCAACTAAGAGACTGTGTCCTCTGTAGATGGAGCTCTTGTTCAACACTATATTGGGGGTCTCAATATTATTACTCCAGAGCTGCACTTCTATGCCTTGTTCAGATGAGGTCTTGGGGAGGAGAAATATTACAAGATGACGCCATATTCGAAACTAGCCTTGGGCAGACCTCGACACGGGATATAGTATTCACCTTTTCCTTGTGAATGACGTAACATTCAGCATGCGCACAGAGTGTGCGCAGTGACAATGTCTTGGAAACGGTTGAGGGTAAAACATTGTGCCATAATCCTATATGAAGGATGGAAGAAAAGAAAAAGGAGGAGCCGGGCCGGAGGGAGGGAGGGGGCGGGAGGTTGTTCAAGAGGTGGAGGAGGGAAGGAAGGACAGAGTAAGAGGTCGATATTAAGCTTCTTTTAGAAGGCACGAGCAACCAAAAACTCGTCATCCTTTTCTTTGCTCCCCGTCTTTCCTCGAGAAAGCGTGAAAAAAAAAATTCCTTTGAGGTAATTTGAAGTGGGGAAAAAAGAGAGAAATTAAAGAAAAAGGTAAGAGAAGGATGTCTCCATGACTAGGTCATCAAATTGTCTACAACTCCGGCAACAAAAAAGCCTACAACACCCGGTATTCCTAAGCGGTCTCCCATCCAAGTACTGACTGGGCCCTATGCTGCTTGACTTTCGGTGTTCGGACGAGAACCGGTATATTCAGCATGGTATGGTCGTAGGCAAATGACTTGGGAATTTAAACCTATTTAAAAGGAAACAATGACGTCACCATCTGATTTCTTTGTCTTCCAGACATATGCACCCCCCAACGAGTATGGAATGGGGGTAGTGGTAGTTTCAGATATTCATGATTGTTTCCAAGTGACCGACTGGGTGAGGAAACGGGTTTTATTAGCCCGAACGCCACTTCTCCAACTAAGAGACTGTGTCCTTTGTAGATGGAGCTCTTGTTAAACACTTATTGGGGGTCTCAATATTATTACTCCAGAGCTGCACTTCTATGCCTTGTTCAGATCAGGTCTTGGGGAGGAGGAATATAACAAGATGACGCCATATTCGAAACTAGCCTTGGGCAGACCTCGACACGGGATATAGTATTCACCTTCTCCTTGTGAATGACGTAACATTCAGCATGCGCACAGAGTGTGCGCAGTGACACTGTCTTGGAAACGGTTGACGGTAAAACATTGTGCCATAATGCTACATGAAGGATGGAAGAAAAGAAAAAGGAGGAGCCGGGCCGGAGGGAGGGAGGGGGCGGGAGGTTGTTCAAGAGGTGGAGGAGGGAAGGAAGGACAGAGTAAGAGGTCGATATTAAGCTTCTTTTAGAAGGCAAGAGCAACCAAAAACTCGTCATCCTTTTCTTTGCTCCCCGTCTTTCCTCGAGAAAGCGTGAAAAAAAAATTCCTTTGAGGTAATTTGAAGTGGGGAAAAAAGAGAGAAATTAAAGAAAAAGGTAAGAGAAGGATGTCTCCATGACTAGGTCATCAAATTGTCTACAACTCCGGCAACAAAAAGGCCTACAACACCCGGTATTCCTAAGCGGTCTCCCATCCAAGTACTGACTGGGCCCTATGCTGCTTGACTTTCGGTGTTCGGACGAGAACCGGTATATTCAGCATGGTATGGTCGTAGGCAAATGACTTGGGAATTTAAACCTATTTAAAAGTAAACAATGACGTCACCATCTGTTTCTTTGTCTTCCAGACATATGCACCCCCAACGAGTATGGAATGGGGGTAGCGGTAGTTTCAGATGTTCATGATTGTTTCCAAGTGACCGACTGGGTGAGGAAACGGGTTTTATTAGCCCGAACGCCACTAAGAGACTGTGTCCTCTGTAGATGGAGCTCTTGTTAAACACTATATTGGGGGTCTCAATATTATTACTCCAGAGCTGCACTTCTATGCCTTGTTAAGATCAGGTCTTGAGGAGGAGGAATATAACAAGATGACGCCATATTCGACACTAGCCTTGGGCAGACCTCGACACGGGATATAGTATTCACCTTGTCCTCGTTCATGACGTAACATTCAGCATGCGCACAGAGTGTGCGCAGTGACACTGTCTTGGAAACCGTTGATGGTAAAACATTGTGCCATAATGCTACATGAAGGATGGAAGAAAAGAAAAAGGAGGAGCCGGGCCGGAGGGAGGGGGCGGGAGTTTTTTAAAGAGGTGGAGGAGGGAAGGAAGGACGGAGTAAGAGGTCGATAAGAAGCTTCTTTTAGAAGGAAAGAGCCACCAAAAACTCGTCATCCTTTTCTTTGCTCCCCGTCTTTCCTCCAGAAAGCGTGGTATTTTTTTTCCTATGAGGGAATTTGAAGAGGGGAAAAAAGAGAGAAATAAAAGAAAAAAGGTGAGAGAAGGATGTCTCCATGTCTAGGTCATCAAATTTTCTACAACTCCGGCAACAAAAAAGCCTACAACACCCGGTATTCCAAAAGCGGTCTCCCATCCAAGTACTGACTGGGGCCCTATGCTGCTTGACTTTCGGAGATCGGACGAGAACCGTCATATTCAGCATGGTATGGTCGTAAGCGAAGGACTAATGAATTTAAACCTATTTAAAAGTAAACAATGATGTCATCATCTGATTTGTTTTTCTTCCAGACCCCAACGAGTATGGAATGGGGGTAATGGTAGTTTCAGATGTTCATGATTGTTTCCAAGTGACCGACTGGGTGAGGAAACCGGTTTAGCCCGAACGCTACTTCTCCAACTAAGAGACTGTGTCCTCTGTAGATGGAGCTTTTGTTCAACACTATATTGGGGGTATCAATATTATTACTCCAGAGCTGCACTTCTATGCCTTGTTCAGATCAGGTCTTGGGAAGAGGAATATAACACGGTGACGTCATATTTGAAATTAGCCTTTGATTGGTGAGAATAGCGAAGGGCAGACCTCGACACGGGATATAGCATTCACCTTGTCTTCGTTCATGACGTAACATTCAGCATGCGCACAGAGTGTGCGCAGTGACAATGTCTTGGAAACGGTTGAGGGTAAAACATTGTGCCATAATGCTATATGAAGGATGGAAGAAAAGAAAAAGGAGGAGCCGGGCCGGAGGGAGGGAGGGGGCAGGAGGTTGTTAAAGAGGTGGAGGAGGGAAGGAAGGACGGAGCAAGAGGTCGATAATAAGCTTCTTTTAGAAGTGGAGAGCCACCAAAAACTCGTCATCCTTTTCTTTGCTCCCCGTCTTTCCTCGAGAAAGCGCGAAAAAAAAAATTCCTTTGAGGTAATTTGAAGTGGGGAAAAAAGAGAGAAATTAAAGAAAAAGGTAAGAGAAGGATGTCTCCATGTCTAGGTCATCAAATTGTCTACAACTCCGGCAACAAAAAAGCCTACAACACCCGGTATTCCTAAGCGGTCTCCCATCCAAGTACTGACTGGGCCCTATGCTGCTTGACTTTCGGTGTTCGGACGAGAACCGGTATATTCAGCATGGTATGGTCGTAGGCAAATGACTTGGGAATTTAAACCTATTTAAAAGGAAACACTGACGTCACCATCTGATTTCTTTGTCTTCCAGACATATGCACCCCCCAACGAGTATGGAATGGGGGTAGTGGTAGTTTCAGATATTCATGATTGTTTCCAAGAGACCGACTGGGTGAGGAAACGGGTTTTATTAGCCCGAACGCCACTTCTCCAACTAAGAGACTGTGTCCTCTGTAGATGGAGCTCTTGTTCAACACTATATTGGGGGTCTCAATATTATTACTCCAGAGCTGCACTTCTATGCCTTGTTCAGATCAGGTCTTGGGGAGGAGGAATATAACAAGATGACGCCATATTCGAAACTAGCCTTGGGCAGACCTCGACACGGGATATAGTATTCACCTTCTCCTTGTGAATGACGTAACATTCAGCATGCGCATAGAGTGTGCGCAGTGACACTGTCTTGGAAACGGTTGACGGTAAAACATTGTGCCATAATGCTACATGAAGGATGGAAGAAAAGAAAAAGGAGGAGCCGGGCCGGAGGGAGGGGGCGGGAGGTTGTTCAAGAGGTGGAGTAGGGAAGGAAGGACGGAGTAAGAGGTCGATATTAAGCTTCTTTTAGAAGGCAAGAGCAACCAAAAACTCGTCATCCTTTTCTTTGCTCCCCGTCTTTCCTCGAGAAAGCGCGAAAAAAAAATTCCTATGAGGGAATTTGAAGTGGGGAAAAAAGAGAGAAATTAAAGAAAAAGGTAAGAGAAGAATGTCTCCATTGACTAGGTCATCAAATTGTCTACAACTCCGGCAACAAAAAGGCCTACAACACCCGGTATTCCCAAGCGGTCTCCCATCCAAGTACTGACTGGGCCCTATGCTGCTTGACTTTCGGTGTTCGGACGAGAACCGGTATATTCAGCATGGTATGGTCGTAGGCAAATGACTTGGGAATTTAAACCTATTTAAAAGGAAACAATGACGTCACCATCTGATTTCTTTGTCTTCCAGACATATGCACCCCCCAACGAGTATGGAATGGGGGTAGTGTTAGTTTCAGATGTTCATGATTGTTTCCAAGTGACCGACTGGGTGAGGAAACGGGTTTTATTAGCCCGAACGCCACTTCTCCAACTAAGAGACTGTGTCCTCTGTAGATGGAGCTCTTGTTCAACACTATATTGGGGGTCTCAATATTATTACTCCAGAGCTGCACTTCTATGCCTTGTTCAGATGAGGTCTTGGGGAGGAGAAATATTACAAGATGACGCCATATTCGAAACTAGCCTTGGGCAGACCTCAACACGGGATATAGTATTCACCTTTTCCTTGTGAATGACGTAACATTCAGCATGCGCACAGAGTGTGCGCAGTGACAATGTCTTGGAAACGGTTGAGGGTAAAACATTGTGCCATAATGCTATATGAAGGATGGAAGAAAAGAAAAAGGAGGAGCCGGGCCGGAGGGAGGGAGGGGGCGGGAGGTTGTTCAAGAGGTGGAGGAGGGAAGGAAGGACAGAGTAAGAGGTCGATATTAAGCTTCTTTTAGAAGGCAAGAGCAACCAAAAACTCGTCATCCTTTTCTTTGCTCCCCGTCTTTCCTCGAGAAAGCGTGAAAAAAAAAAATCCTTTGAGGTAATTTGAAGTGGGGAAAAAAGAGAGAAATTAAAGAAAAAGGTAAGAGAAGGATGTCTCCATGACTAGGTCATCAAATTGTCTACAACTCCGGCAACAAAAAAGCCTACAACACCCGGTATTCCTAAGCGGTCTCCCATCCAAGTACTGACTGGGCCCTATGCTGCTTGACTTTCGGTGTTCGGACGAGAACCGGTATATTCAGCATGGTATGGTCGTAGGCAAATGACTTGGGAATTTAAACCTATTTAAAAGTAAACAATGACGTCACCATCTGTTTCTTTGTCTTCCAGACATATGCACCCCAATGAGTATGGAATGGGGGTAGCGGTAGTTTCAGATGTTCATGATTGTTTCCAAGTGACCGACTGGGTGAGGAAACGGGTTTTATTAGCCCGAACGCCACTAAGAGACTGTGTCCTCTGTAGATGGAGCTCTTGTTAAACACTATATTGGGGGTCTCAATATTATTACTCCAGAGCTGCACTTCTATGCCTTGTTAAGATCAGGTCTTGGGGAGGAGGAATATAACAAGATGACGCCATATTCGACACTAGCCTTGGGCAGACCTCGACACGGGATATAGTATTCACCTTGTCCTCGTTCATGACGTAACATTCAGCATGCGCACAGAGTGTGCGCAGTGACACTGTCTTGGAAACCGTTGATGGTAAAACATTGTGCCATAATGCTACATGAAGGATGGAAGAAAAGAAAAAGGAGGAGCCGGGCCGGAGGGAGGGGGCGGGAGTTTTTTAAAGAGGTGGAGGAGGGAAGGAAGGACGGAGTAAGAGGTCGATAAGAAGCTTCTTTTAGAAGGAAAGAGCCACCAAAAACTCGTCATCCTTTTCTTTGCTCCCCGTCTTTCCTCCAGAAAGCGTGGTATTTTTTTTCCTATGAGGGAATTTGAAGAGGGGAAAAAAGAGAGAAATAAAAGAAAAAAGGTGAGAGAAGGATGTCTCCATGTCTAGGTCATCAAATTTTCTACAACTCCGGCAATAAAAAAGCTTACAACACCCGGTATTCCAAAAGCGGTCTCCCATCCAAGTACTGACTGGGCCCTATGCTGCTTGACTTTCGGAGATCGGACGAGAACCGTCATATTCAGCATGGTATGGTCGTAAGCGAAGGACTAATGAATTTAAACCTATTTAAAAGTAAACAATGATGTCATCATCTGATTTGTTTTTCTTCCAGACCCCAACGAGTATGGAATGGGGGTAATGGTAGTTTCAGATGTTCATGATTGTTTCCAAGTGACCGACTGGGTGAGGAAACCGGTTTAGCCCGAACGCTACTTCTCCACCTAAGAGACTGTGTCCTCTGTAGATGGAGCTTTTGTTCAACACTATATTGGGGGTATCAATATTATTACTCCAGAGCTGCACTTCTATGCCTTGTTCAGATCAGGTCTTGGGAAGAGGAATATAACACGGTGACGTCATATTTGAAATTAGCCTTTGATTGGTGAGAATAGCGAAGGGCAGACCTCGACACGGGATATAGCATTCACCTTGTCTTCGTTCATGACGTAACATTCAGCATGCGCACAGTGTGTGCGCATTGACCCTGTCTTGGAAACTTTTCAGGGTAAAACATTTTGCCATAATGCTACATGAAGGATGGAAGAAAAGAAAAAGAAGGAGCTTGGCCGGGGGGAGGGGGCGGGAGTTTGTTAAAGAGGTGGAGGAGGGAAGGAAGGACGGAGCAAGAGGTCGATAATAAGCTTCTTTTAGAAGTGGAGAGCCGCCAAAAACTCGTCATCCTTTTCTTTGCTCCCCGTCTTTCCTCGAGAAAGCGCGAAAAAAAAATTCCTTTGAGGTAATTTGAAGTGGGGAAAAAAGAGAGAAATTAAAGAAAAAGGTAAGAGAAGGATGTCTCCATGTCTAGGTCATCAAATTGTCTACAACTCCGGCAACAAAAAAGCCTACAACACCCGGTATTCCTAAGCGGTCTCCCATCCAAGTACTGACTGGGCCCTATGCTGCTTGACTTTCGGTGTTCGGACGAGAACCGGTATATTCAGCATGGTATGGTCGTAGGCAAATGACTTGGGAATTTAAACCTATTTAAAAGGAAACAATGACGTCACCATCTGATTTCTTTGTCTTCCAGACATATGCACCCCCCAACGAGTATGGAATGGGGGTAGTGGTAGTTTCAGATATTCATGATTGTTTCCAAGTGACCGACTGGGTGAGGAAACGGGTTTTATTAGCCCGAACGCCACTTCTCCAACTAAGAGACTGTGTCCTCTGTAGATGGAGCTCTTGTTCAACACTATATTGGGGGTCTCAATATTATTACTCCAGAGCTGCACTTCTATGCCTTGTTCAGATCAGGTCTTGGGGAGGAGGAATATAACAAGATGACGCCATATTCGAAACTAGCCTTGGGCAGACCTCGACACGGGATATAGTATTCACCTTCTCCTTGTGAATGACGTAACATTCAGCATGCGCACAGAGTGTGCGCAGTGACACTGTCTTGGAAACGGTTGACGGTAAAACATTGTGCCATAATGCTACATGAAGGATGGAAGAAAAGAAAAAGGAGGAGCCGGGCCGGAGGGAGGGGGCGGGAGGTTGTTCAAGAGGTGGAGGAGGGAAGGAAGGACGGAGTAAGAGGTCGATATTAAGCTTCTTTTAGAAGGCAAGAGCAACCAAAAACTCGTCATCCTTTTCTTTGCTCCCCGTCTTTCCTCGAGAAAGCGCGAAAAAAAAATTCCTATGAGGGAATTTGAAGTGGGGAAAAAAGAGAGAAATTAAAGAAAAAGGTAAGAGAAGAATGTCTCCATGACTAGGTCATCAAATTGTCTACAACTCCGGCAACAAAAAGGCCTACAACACCCGGTATTCCCAAGCGGTCTCCCATCCAAGTACTGACTGGGCCCTATGCTGCTTGACTTTCGGTGTTCGGACGAGAACCGGTATATTCAGCATGGTATGGTCGTAGGCAAATGACTTGGGAATTTAAACCTATTTAAAAGGAAACAATGACGTCACCATCTGATTTCTTTGTCTTCCAGACATATGCACCCCCCAACGAGTATGGAATGGGGGTAGTGTTAGTTTCAGATGTTCATGATTGTTTCCAAGTGACCGACTGGGTGAGGAAACGGGTTTTATTAGCCCGAACGCCACTTCTCCAACTAAGAGACTGTGTCCTCTGTAGATGGAGCTCTTGTTCAACACTATATTGGGGGTCTCAATATTATTACTCCAGAGCTGCACTTCTATGCCTTGTTCAGATGAGGTCTTGGGGAGGAGAAATATTACAAGATGACGCCATATTCGAAACTAGCCTTGGGCAGACCTCAACACGGGATATAGTATTCACCTTTTCCTTGTGAATGACGTAACATTCAGCATGCGCACAGAGTGTGCGCAGTGACAATGTCTTGGAAACGGTTGAGGGTAAAACATTGTGCCATAATGCTATATGAAGGATGGAAGAAAAGAAAAAGGAGGAGCCGGGCCGGAGGGAGGGAGGGGGCGGGAGGTTGTTCAAGAGGTGGAGGAGGGAAGGAAGGACAGAGTAAGAGGTCGATATTAAGCTTTTTTTAGAAGGCAAGAGCAACCAAAAACTCGTCATCCTTTTCTTTGCTCCCCGTCTTTCCTCGAGAAAGCGTGAAAAAAAAAATTCCTTTGAGGTAATTTGAAGTGGGGAAAAAAGAGAGAAATTAAAGAAAAAGGTAAGAGAAGGATGTCTCCATGACTAGGTCATCAAATTGTCTACAACTCCGGCAACAAAAAAGCCTACAACACCCGGTATTCCTAAGCGGTCTCCCATCCAAGTACTGACTGGGCCCTATGCTGCTTGACTTTCGGTGTTCGGACGAGAACCGGTATATTCAGCATGGTATGGTCGTAGGGAAATGACTTGGGAATTTAAACCTATTTAAAAGTAAACAATGACGTCACCATCTGTTTCTTTGTCTTCCAGACATATGCACCCCCAACGAGTATGGAATGGGGGTAGCGGTAGTTTCAGATGTTCATGATTGTTTCCAAGTGACCGACTGGGTGAGGAAACGGGTTTTATTAGCCCGAACGCCACTAAGAGACTGTGTCCTCTGTAGATGGAGCTCTTGTTAAACACTATATTGGGGGTCTCAATATTATTACTCCAGAGCTGCACTTCTATGCCTTGTTAAGATCAGGTCTTGAGGAGGAGGAATATAACAAGATGACGCCATATTCGACACTAGCCTTGGGCAGACCTCGACACGGGATATAGTATTCACCTTGTCCTCGTTCATGACGTAACATTCAGCATGCGCACAGAGTGTGCGCAGTGACACTGTCTTGGAAACCGTTGATGGTAAAACATTGTGCCATAATGCTACATGAAGGATGGAAGAAAAGAAAAAGGAGGAGCCGGGCCGGAGGGAGGGGGCGGGAGTTTTTTAAAGAGGTGGAGGAGGGAAGGAAGGACGGAGTAAGAGGTCGATAAGAAGCTTCTTTTAGAAGGAAAGAGCCACCAAAAACTCGTCATCCTTTTCTTTGCTCCCCGTCTTTCCTCCAGAAAGCGTGGTATTTTTTTTTCCTATGAGGGAATTTGAAGAGGGGAAAAAAGAGAGAAATAAAAGAAAAAAGGTGAGAGAAGGATGTCTCCATGTCTAGGTCATCAAATTTTCTACAACTCCGGCAACAAAAAAATGTCTACAACACCCGGTATTCCAAAAGCGGTCTCCCATCCAAGTACTGACTGGGCCCTATGCTGCTTGACTTTCGGAGATCGGACGAGAACCGTCATAATAGCATGGTATGGTCGTAAGCGAAGGACTAATGAATTTAAACCTATTTAAAAGTAAACAATGATGTCATCATCTGATTTGTTTTTCTTCCAGACCCCAACGAGTATGGAATGGGGGTAATGGTAGTTTCAGATGTTCATGATTGTTTCCAAGTGACCGACTGGGTGAGGAAACGGGTTTAGCCCGAACGCTACTTCTCCAACTAAGAGACTGTGTCCTCTGTAGATGGAGCTCTTGTTCAACACTATATTGGGGGTATCAATATTATTACTCCAGAGCTGCACTTCTATGCCTTGTTCAGATCAGGTCTTGGGAAGAGGAATATAACACGGTGACGTCATATTTGAAATTAGCCTTTGATTGGTGAGAATAGCGAAGGGCAGACCTCGACACGGGATATAGCATTCACCTTGTCTTCGTTCATGACGTAACATTCAGCATGCGCACAGTGTGTGCGCATTGACACTGTCTTGGAAACGGTTCAGGGTAAAACATTTTGCCATAATGCTACATGAAGGATGGAAGAAAAGAAAAAGAAGGAGCTTGGCCGGGGGGAGGGGGCGGGAGTTTGTTAAAGAGGTGGAGGAGGGAAGGAAGGACGGAGCAAGAGGTCGATAATAAGCTTCTTTTAGAAGTGGAGAGCCGCCAAAAACTCGTCATCCTTTTCTTTGCTCCCCGTCTTTCCTCGAGAAAGCGCGAAAAAAAAATTCCTTTGAGGTAATTTGAAGTGGGGAAAAAAGAGAGAAATTAAAGAAAAAGGTAAGAGAAGGATGTCTCCATGTCTAGGTCATCAAATTGTCTACAACTCCGGCAACAAAAAAGCCTACAACACCCGGTATTCCTAAGCGGTCTCCCATCCAAGTACTGACTGGGCCCTATGCTGCTTGACTTTCGGTGTTCGGACGAGAACCGGTATATTCAGCATGGTATGGTCGTAGGCAAATGACTTGGGAATTTAAACCTATTTAAAAGGAAACAATGACGTCACCATCTGATTTCTTTGTCTTCCAGACATATGCACCCCCCAACGAGTATGGAATGGGGGTAGTGGTAGTTTCAGATATTCATGATTGTTTCCAAGTGACCGACTGGGTGAGGAAACGGGTTTTATTAGCCCGAACGCCACTTCTCCAACTAAGAGACTGTGTCCTCTGTAGATGGAGCTCTTGTTCAACACTATATTGGGGGTCTCAATATTATTACTCCAGAGCTGCACTTCTATGCCTTGTTCAGATCAGGTCTTGGGGAGGAGGAATATAACAAGATGACGCCATATTCGAAACTAGCCTTGGGCAGACCTCGACACGGGATATAGTATTCACCTTCTCCTTGTGAATGACGTAACATTCAGCATGCGCACAGAGTGTGCGCAGTGACACTGTCTTGGAAACGGTTGACGGTAAAACATTGTGCCATAATGCTACATGAAGGATGGAAGAAAAGAAAAAGGAGGAGCCGGGCCGGAGGGAGGGGGCGGGAGGTTGTTCAAGAGGTGGAGGAGGGAAGGAAGGACGGAGTAAGAGGTCGATATTAAGCTTCTTTTAGAAGGCAAGAGCAACCAAAAACTCGTCATCCTTTTCTTTGCTCCCCGTCTTTCCTCGAGAAAGCGCGAAAAAAAATTCCTATGAGGGAATTTGAAGTGGGGAAAAAAGAGAGAAATTAAAGAAAAAGGTAAGAGAAGGATGTCTCCATGACTAGGTCATCAAATTGTCTACAACTTCGGCAACAAAAAGGCCTACAACACCCGGTATTCCCAAGCGGTCTCCCATCCAAGTACTGACTGGGCCCTATGCTGCTTGACTTTCGGTGTTCGGACGAGAACCGGTATATTCAGCATGGTATGGTCGTAGGCAAATGACTTGGGAATTTAAACCTATTTAAAAGTAAACAATGACGTCACCATCTGATTTCTTTGTCTTCCAGACATATGCACCCCCCCCCCCCCAACGAACATGGAATGGGGGTAGTGTTAGTTTCAGATGCTCATGATTGTTTCCAAGTGACCGACTGGGTGAGGAAACGGGTTTTATTAGCCCGAACGTCACTTCTCCAACTAAGAGACTGTGTCCTCTGTAGATGGAGCTCTTGTTCAACACTATATTGGGGGTCACAATATTATTACTCCAGAGCTGCACTTCTATGCCTTGTTCAGATGAGGTCTTGGGGAGGAGAAATATTACAAGATGACGCCATATTCGAAACTAGCCTTGGGCAGACCTCGACACGGGATATAGTATTCACCTTTTCCTTGTGAATGACGTAACATTCAGCATGCGCACAGAGTGTGCGCAGTGACAATGTCTTGGAAACGGTTGAGGGTAAAACATTGTGCCATAATGCTATATGAAGGATGGAAGAAAAGAAAAAGGAGGAGCCGGGCCGGAGGGAGGGAGGGGGCGGGAGGTTGTTCAAGAGGTGGAGGAGGGAAGGAAGGACAGAGTAAGAGGTCGATATTAAGCTTCTTTTAGAAGGCAAGAGCAACCAAAAACTCGTCATCCTTTTCTTTGCTCCCCGTCTTTCCTCGAGAAAGCGTGAAAAAAAAATTCCTTTGAGGTAATTTGAAGTGGGGAAAAAAGAGAGAAATTAAAGAAAAAGGTAAGAGAAGGATGTCTCCATGACTAGGTCATCAAATTGTCTACAACTCCGGCAACAAAAAAGCCTACAACACCCGGTATTCCTAAGCGGTCTCCCATCCAAGTACTGACTGGGCCCTATGCTGCTTGACTTTCGGTGTTCGGACGAGAACCGGTATATTCAGCATGGTATGGTCGTAGGCAAATGACTTGGGAATTTAAACCTATTTAAAAGTAAACAATGACGTCACCATCTGTTTCTTTGTCTTCCAGACATATGCACCCCCAACGAGTATGGAATGGGGGTAGCGGTAGTTTCAGATGTTCATGATTGTTTCCAAGTGACCGACTGGGTGAGGAAACGGGTTTTATTAGCCCGAACGCCACTAAGAGACTGTGTCCTCTGTAGATGGAGCTCTTGTTCAACACTATATTGGGGGTCTCAATATTATTACTCCAGAGCTGCACTTCTATGCCTTGTTAAGATCAGGTCTTGAGGAGGAGGAATATAACAAGATGACGCCATATTCGACACTAGCCTTGGGCAGACCTCGACACGGGATATAGTATTCACCTTGTCCTCGTTCATGACGTAACATTCAGCATGCGCACAGAGTGTGCGCAGTGACACTGTCTTGGAAACCGTTGATGGTAAAACATTGTGCCATAATGCTACATGAAGGATGGAAGAAAAGAAAAAGGAGGAGCCGGGCCGGAGGGAGGGGGCGGGAGTTTTTTAAAGAGGTGGAGGAGGGAAGGAAGGACGGAGTAAGAGGTCGATAAGAAGCTTCTTTTAGAAGGAAAGAGCCACCAAAAACTCGTCATCCTTTTCTTTGCTCCCCGTCTTTCCTCCAGAAAGCGTGGTATTTTTTTTCCTATGAGGGAATTTGAAGAGGGGAAAAAAGAGAGAAATAAAAGAAAAAAGGTGAGAGAAGGATGTCTCCATGTCTAGGTCATCAAATTTTCTACAACTCCGGCAACAAAAAAGCCTACAACACCCGGTATTCCAAAAGCGGTCTCCCATCCAAGTACTGACTGGGCCCTATGCTGCTCGACTTTCGGAGATCGGACGGGAACCGTCATATTCAGCATGGTATGGTCGTAAGCGAAGGACTAATGAATTTAAACCTATTTAAAAGTAAACAATGATGTCATCATCTGATTTGTTTTTCTTCCAGACCCCAACGAGTATGGAATGGGGGTAATGGTAGTTTCAGATGTTCATGATTGTTTCCAAGTGACCGACTGGGTGAGGAAACCGGTTTAGCCCGAACGCTACTTCTCCAACTAAGAGACTGTGTCCTCTGTAGATGGAGCTTTTGTTCAACACTATATTGGGGGTATCAATATTATTACTCCAGAGCTGCACTTCTATGCCTTGTTCAGATCAGGTCTTGGGAAGAGGAATATAACACGGTGACGTCATATTTGAAATTAGCCTTTGATTGGTGAGAATAGCGAAGAGCAGACCTCGACACGGGATATAGCATTCACCTTGTCTTCGTTCATGACGTAACATTCAGCATGCGCACAGTGTGTGCGCATTGACACTGTCTTGGAAACGGTTCAGGGTAAAACATTTTGCCATAATGCTACATGAAGGATGGAAGAAAAGAAAAAGAAGGAGCTTGGCCGGGGGGAGGGGGCGGGAGTTTGTTAAAGAGGTGGAGGAGGGAAGGAAGGACGGAGCAAGAGGTCGATAATAAGCTTCTTTTAGAAGCGGAGAGCCGCCAAAAACTCGTCATCCTTTTCTTTGCTCCCCGTCTTTCCTCGAGAAAGCGCGAAAAAAAAAATTCCTTTGAGGTAATTTGAAGTGGGGAAAAAAGAGAGAAATTAAAGAAAAAGGTAAGAGAAGGATGTCTCCATGTCTAGGTCATCAAATTGTCTACAACTCCGGCAACAAAAAAGCCTACAACACCCGGTATTCCTAAGCGGTCTCCCATCCAAGTACTGACTGGGCCCTATGCTGCTTGACTTTCGGTGTTCGGACGAGAACCGGTATATTCAGCATGGTATGGTCGTAGGCAAATGACTTGGGAATTTAAACCTATTTAAAAGGAAACAATGACGTCACCATCTGATTTCTTTGTCTTCCAGACATATGCACCCCCCAACGAGTATGGAATGGGGGTAGTGTTAGTTTCAGATGTTCATGATTGTTTCCAAGTGACCGACTGGGTGAGGAAACGGGTTTTATTAGCCCGAACGCCACTTCTCCAACTAAGAGACTGTGTCCTCTGTAGATGGAGCTCTTGTTCAACACTATATTGGGGGTCTCAATATTATTACTCCAGAGCTGCACTTCTATGCCTTGTTCAGATGAGGTCTTGGGGAGGAGAAATATTACAAGATGACGCCATATTCGAAACTAGCCTTGGGCAGACCTCAACACGGGATATAGTATTCACCTTTTCCTTGTGAATGACGTAACATTCAGCATGCGCACAGAGTGTGCGCAGTGACAATGTCTTGGAAACGGTTGAGGGTAAAACATTGTGCCATAATGCTATATGAAGGATGGAAGAAAAGAAAAAGGAGGAGCCGGGCCGGAGGGAGGGAGGGGGCGGGAGGTTGTTCAAGAGGTGGAGGAGGGAAGGAAGGACAGAGTAAGAGGTCGATATTAAGCTTTTTTTAGAAGGCAAGAGCAACCAAAAACTCGTCATCCTTTTCTTTGCTCCCCGTCTTTCCTCGAGAAAGCGTGAAAAAAAAATTTCCTTTGAGGTAATTTGAAGTGGGGAAAAAAGAGAGAAATTAAAGAAAAAGGTAAGAGAAGGATGTCTCCATGACTAGGTCATCAAATTGTCTACAACTCCGGCAACAAAAAAGCCTACAACACCCGGTATTCCTAAGCGGTCTCCCATCCAAGTACTGACTGGGCCCTATGCTGCTTGACTTTCGGTGTTCGGACGAGAACCGGTATATTCAGCATGGTATGGTCGTAGGGAAATGACTTGGGAATTTAAACCTATTTAAAAGTAAACAATGACGTCACCATCTGTTTCTTTGTCTTCCAGACATATGCACCCCCAACGAGTATGGAATGGGGGTAGCGGTAGTTTCAGATGTTCATGATTGTTTCCAAGTGACCGACTGGGTGAGGAAACGGGTTTTATTAGCCCGAACGCCACTAAGAGACTGTGTCCTCTGTAGATGGAGCTCTTGTTCAACACTATATTGGGGGTATCAATATTATTACTCCAGAGCTGCACTTCTATGCCTTGTTCAGATCAGGTCTTGGGAAGAGGAATATAACACGGTGACGTCATATTTGAAATTAGCCTTTGATTGGTGAGAATAGCGAAGGGCAGACCTCGACACGGGATATAGCATTCACCTTGTCTTCGTTCATGACGTAACATTCAGCATGCGCACAGTGTGTGCGCATTGACACTGTCTTGGAAACGGTTCAGGGTAAAACATTTTGCCATAATGCTACATGAAGGATGGAAGAAAAGAAAAAGAAGGAGCTTGGCCGGGGGGAGGGGGCGGGAGTTTGTTAAAGAGGTGGAGGAGGGAAGGAAGGACGGAGCAAGAGGTCGATAATAAGCTTCTTTTAGAAGTGGAGAGCCGCCAAAAACTCGTCATCCTTTTCTTTGCTCCCCGTCTTTCCTCGAGAAAGCGCGAAAAAAAAATTCCTTTGAGGTAATTTGAAGTGGGGAAAAAAGAGAGAAATTAAAGAAAAAGGTAAGAGAAGGATGTCTCCATGTCTAGGTCATCAAATTGTCTACAACTCCGGCAACAAAAAAGCCTACAACACCCGGTATTCCTAAGCGGTCTCCCATCCAAGTACTGACTGGGCCCTATGCTGCTTGACTTTCGGTGTTCGGACGAGAACCGGTATATTCAGCATGGTATGGTCGTAGGCAAATGACTTGGGAATTTAAACCTATTTAAAAGGAAACAATGACGTCACCATCTGATTTCTTTGTCTTCCAGACATATGCACCCCCCAACGAGTATGGAATGGGGGTAGTGGTAGTTTCAGATATTCATGATTGTTTCCAAGTGACCGACTGGGTGAGGAAACGGGTTTTATTAGCCCGAACGCCACTTCTCCAACTAAGAGACTGTGTCCTCTGTAGATGGAGCTCTTGTTCAACACTATATTGGGGGTCTCAATATTATTACTCCAGAGCTGCACTTCTATGCCTTGTTCAGATCAGGTCTTGGGGAGGAGGAATATAACAAGATGACGCCATATTCGAAACTAGCCTTGGGCAGACCTCGACACGGGATATAGTATTCACCTTCTCCTTGTGAATGACGTAACATTCAGCATGCGCACAGAGTGTGCGCAGTGACACTGTCTTGGAAACGGTTGACGGTAAAACATTGTGCCATAATGCTACATGAAGGATGGAAGAAAAGAAAAAGGAGGAGCCGGGCCGGAGGGAGGGGGCGGGAGGTTGTTCAAGAGGTGGAGGAGGGAAGGAAGGACGGAGTAAGAGGTCGATATTAAGCTTCTTTTAGAAGGCAAGAGCAACCAAAAACTCGTCATCCTTTTCTTTGCTCCCCGTCTTTCCTCGAGAAAGCGCGAAAAAAAATTCCTATGAGGGAATTTGAAGTGGGGAAAAAAGAGAGAAATTAAAGAAAAAGGTAAGAGAAGGATGTCTCCATGACTAGGTCATCAAATTGTCTACAACTTCGGCAACAAAAAGGCCTACAACACCCGGTATTCCCAAGCGGTCTCCCATCCAAGTACTGACTGGGCCCTATGCTGCTTGACTTTCGGTGTTCGGACGAGAACCGGTATATTCAGCATGGTATGGTCGTAGGCAAATGACTTGGGAATTTAAACCTATTTAAAAGTAAACAATGACGTCACCATCTGATTTCTTTGTCTTCCAGACATATGCACCCCCCCCCCCAACGAACATGGAATGGGGGTAGTGTTAGTTTCAGATGCTCATGATTGTTTCCAAGTGACCGACTGGGTGAGGAAACGGGTTTTATTAGCCCGAACGTCACTTCTCCAACTAAGAGACTGTGTCCTCTGTAGATGGAGCTCTTGTTCAACACTATATTGGGGGTCACAATATTATTACTCCAGAGCTGCACTTCTATGCCTTGTTCAGATGAGGTCTTGGGGAGGAGAAATATTACAAGATGACGCCATATTCGAAACTAGCCTTGGGCAGACCTCGACACGGGATATAGTATTCACCTTTTCCTTGTGAATGACGTAACATTCAGCATGCGCACAGAGTGTGCGCAGTGACAATGTCTTGGAAACGGTTGAGGGTAAAACATTGTGCCATAATGCTATATGAAGGATGGAAGAAAAGAAAAAGGAGGAGCCGGGCCGGAGGGAGGGAGGGGGCGGGAGGTTGTTCAAGAGGTGGAGGAGGGAAGGAAGGACAGAGTAAGAGGTCGATATTAAGCTTCTTTTAGAAGGCAAGAGCAACCAAAAACTCGTCATCCTTTTCTTTGCTCCCCGTCTTTCCTCGAGAAAGCGTGAAAAAAAAATTCCTTTGAGGTAATTTGAAGTGGGGAAAAAAGAGAGAAATTAAAGAAAAAGGTAAGAGAAGGATGTCTCCATGACTAGGTCATCAAATTGTCTACAACTCCGGCAACAAAAAAGCCTACAACACCCGGTATTCCTAAGCGGTCTCCCATCCAAGTACTGACTGGGCCCTATGCTGCTTGACTTTCGGTGTTCGGACGAGAACCGGTATATTCAGCATGGTATGGTCGTAGGCAAATGACTTGGGAATTTAAACCTATTTAAAAGTAAACAATGACGTCACCATCTGTTTCTTTGTCTTCCAGACATATGCACCCCCAACGAGTATGGAATGGGGGTAGCGGTAGTTTCAGATGTTCATGATTGTTTCCAAGTGACCGACTGGGTGAGGAAACGGGTTTTATTAGCCCGAACGCCACTAAGAGACTGTGTCCTCTGTAGATGGAGCTCTTGTTCAACACTATATTGGGGGTCTCAATATTATTACTCCAGAGCTGCACTTCTATGCCTTGTTAAGATCAGGTCTTGAGGAGGAGGAATATAACAAGATGACGCCATATTCGACACTAGCCTTGGGCAGACCTCGACACGGGATATAGTATTCACCTTGTCCTCGTTCATGACGTAACATTCAGCATGCGCACAGAGTGTGCGCAGTGACACTGTCTTGGAAACCGTTGATGGTAAAACATTGTGCCATAATGCTACATGAAGGATGGAAGAAAAGAAAAAGGAGGAGCCGGGCCGGAGGGAGGGGGCGGGAGTTTTTTAAAGAGGTGGAGGAGGGAAGGAAGGACGGAGTAAGAGGTCGATAAGAAGCTTCTTTTAGAAGGAAAGAGCCACCAAAAACTCGTCATCCTTTTCTTTGCTCCCCGTCTTTCCTCCAGAAAGCGTGGTATTTTTTTTCCTATGAGGGAATTTGAAGAGGGGAAAAAAGAGAGAAATAAAAGAAAAAAGGTGAGAGAAGGATGTCTCCATGTCTAGGTCATCAAATTTTCTACAACTCCGGCAACAAAAAAGCCTACAACACCCGGTATTCCAAAAGCGGTCTCCCATCCAAGTACTGACTGGGCCCTATGCTGCTCGACTTTCGGAGATCGGACGGGAACCGTCATATTCAGCATGGTATGGTCGTAAGCGAAGGACTAATGAATTTAAACCTATTTAAAAGTAAACAATGATGTCATCATCTGATTTGTTTTTCTTCCAGACCCCAACGAGTATGGAATGGGGGTAATGGTAGTTTCAGATGTTCATGATTGTTTCCAAGTGACCGACTGGGTGAGGAAACCGGTTTAGCCCGAACGCTACTTCTCCAACTAAGAGACTGTGTCCTCTGTAGATGGAGCTTTTGTTCAACACTATATTGGGGGTATCAATATTATTACTCCAGAGCTGCACTTCTATGCCTTGTTCAGATCAGGTCTTGGGAAGAGGAATATAACACGGTGACGTCATATTTGAAATTAGCCTTTGATTGGTGAGAATAGCGAAGAGCAGACCTCGACACGGGATATAGCATTCACCTTGTCTTCGTTCATGACGTAACATTCAGCATGCGCACAGTGTGTGCGCATTGACACTGTCTTGGAAACGGTTCAGGGTAAAACATTTTGCCATAATGCTACATGAAGGATGGAAGAAAAGAAAAAGAAGGAGCTTGGCCGGGGGGAGGGGGCGGGAGTTTGTTAAAGAGGTGGAGGAGGGAAGGAAGGACGGAGCAAGAGGTCGATAATAAGCTTCTTTTAGAAGCGGAGAGCCGCCAAAAACTCGTCATCCTTTTCTTTGCTCCCCGTCTTTCCTCGAGAAAGCGCGAAAAAAAAAATTCCTTTGAGGTAATTTGAAGTGGGGAAAAAAGAGAGAAATTAAAGAAAAAGGTAAGAGAAGGATGTCTCCATGTCTAGGTCATCAAATTGTCTACAACTCCGGCAACAAAAAAGCCTACAACACCCGGTATTCCTAAGCGGTCTCCCATCCAAGTACTGACTGGGCCCTATGCTGCTTGACTTTCGGTGTTCGGACGAGAACCGGTATATTCAGCATGGTATGGTCGTAGGCAAATGACTTGGGAATTTAAACCTATTTAAAAGGAAACAATGACGTCACCATCTGATTTCTTTGTCTTCCAGACATATGCACCCCCCAACGAGTATGGAATGGGGGTAGTGTTAGTTTCAGATGTTCATGATTGTTTCCAAGTGACCGACTGGGTGAGGAAACGGGTTTTATTAGCCCGAACGCCACTTCTCCAACTAAGAGACTGTGTCCTCTGTAGATGGAGCTCTTGTTCAACACTATATTGGGGGTCTCAATATTATTACTCCAGAGCTGCACTTCTATGCCTTGTTCAGATGAGGTCTTGGGGAGGAGAAATATTACAAGATGACGCCATATTCGAAACTAGCCTTGGGCAGACCTCAACACGGGATATAGTATTCACCTTTTCCTTGTGAATGACGTAACATTCAGCATGCGCACAGAGTGTGCGCAGTGACAATGTCTTGGAAACGGTTGAGGGTAAAACATTGTGCCATAATGCTATATGAAGGATGGAAGAAAAGAAAAAGGAGGAGCCGGGCCGGAGGGAGGGAGGGGGCGGGAGGTTGTTCAAGAGGTGGAGGAGGGAAGGAAGGACAGAGTAAGAGGTCGATATTAAGCTTTTTTTAGAAGGCAAGAGCAACCAAAAACTCGTCATCCTTTTCTTTGCTCCCCGTCTTTCCTCGAGAAAGCGTGAAAAAAAAAATTCCTTTGAGGTAATTTGAAGTGGGGAAAAAAGAGAGAAATTAAAGAAAAAGGTAAGAGAAGGATGTCTCCATGACTAGGTCATCAAATTGTCTACAACTCCGGCAACAAAAAAGCCTACAACACCCGGTATTCCTAAGCGGTCTCCCATCCAAGTACTGACTGGGCCCTATGCTGCTTGACTTTCGGTGTTCGGACGAGAACCGGTATATTCAGCATGGTATGGTCGTAGGGAAATGACTTGGGAATTTAAACCTATTTAAAAGTAAACAATGACGTCACCATCTGTTTCTTTGTCTTCCAGACATATGCACCCCCAACGAGTATGGAATGGGGGTAGCGGTAGTTTCAGATGTTCATGATTGTTTCCAAGTGACCGACTGGGTGAGGAAACGGGTTTTATTAGCCCGAACGCCACTAAGAGACTGTGTCCTCTGTAGATGGAGCTCTTGTCAAACACTATATTGGGGGTCTCAATATTATTACTCCAGAGCTGCACTTCTATGCCTTGTTAAGATCAGGTCTTGAGGAGGAGGAATATAACAAGATGACGCCATATTCGACACTAGCCTTGGGCAGACCTCGACACGGGATATAGTATTCACCTTGTCCTCGTTCATGACGTAACATTCAGCATGCGCACAGAGTGTGCGCAGTGACACTGTCTTGGAAACCGTTGATGGTAAAACATTGTGCCATAATGCTACATGAAGGATGGAAGAAAAGAAAAAGGAGGAGCCGGGCCGGAGGGAGGGGGCGGGAGTTTTTTAAAGAGGTGGAGGAGGGAAGGAAGGACGGAGTAAGAGGTCGATAAGAAGCTTCTTTTAGAAGGAAAGAGCCACCAAAAACTCGTCATCCTTTTCTTTGCTCCCCGTCTTTCCTCCAGAAAGCGTGGTATTTTTTTTTCCTATGAGGGAATTTGAAGAGGGGAAAAAAGAGAGAAATAAAAGAAAAAAGGTGAGAGAAGGATGTCTCCATGTCTAGGTCATCAAATTTTCTACAACTCCGGCAACAAAAAAATGTCTACAACACCCGGTATTCCAAAAGCGGTCTCCCATCCAAGTACTGACTGGGCCCTATGCTGCTTGACTTTCGGAGATCGGACGAGAACCGTCATAATAGCATGGTATGGTCGTAAGCGAAGGACTAATGAATTTAAACCTATTTAAAAGTAAACAATGATGTCATCATCTGATTTGTTTTTCTTCCAGACCCCAACGAGTATGGAATGGGGGTAATGGTAGTTTCAGATGTTCATGATTGTTTCCAAGTGACCGACTGGGTGAGGAAACGGGTTTAGCCCGAACGCTACTTCTCCAACTAAGAGACTGTGTCCTCTGTAGATGGAGCTCTTGTTCAACACTATATTGGGGGTATCAATATTATTACTCCAGAGCTGCACTTCTATGCCTTGTTCAGATCAGGTCTTGGGAAGAGGAATATAACACGGTGACGTCATATTTGAAATTAGCCTTTGATTGGTGAGAATAGCGAAGGGCAGACCTCGACACGGGATATAGCATTCACCTTGTCTTCGTTCATGACGTAACATTCAGCATGCGCACAGTGTGTGCGCATTGACACTGTCTTGGAAACGGTTCAGGGTAAAACATTTTGCCATAATGCTACATGAAGGATGGAAGAAAAGAAAAAGAAGGAGCTTGGCCGGGGGGAGGGGGCGAGAGTTTGTTAAAGAGGTGGAGGAGGGAAGGAAGGACGGAGCAAGAGGTCGATAATAAGCTTCTTTAAGAAGTGAAGAGCCACCAAAAACTCGTCATCCTTTTCTTTGCTCCCCGTCTTTCCTCGAGAAAGCGCGAAAAAAAAAATTCCTTTGAGGTAATTTGAAGTGGGGAAAAAAGAGAGAAATTAAAGAAAAAGGTAAGAGAAGGATGTCTCCATGTCTAGGTCATCAAATTGTCTACAACTCCGGCAACAAAAAAGCCTACAACACCCGGTATTCCTAAGCGGTCTCCCATCCAAGTACTGACTGGGCCCTATGCTGCTTGACTTTCGGTGTTCGGACGAGAACCGGTATATTCAGCATGGTATGGTCGTAGGCAAATGACTTGGGAATTTAAACCTATTTAAAAGGAAACAATGACGTCACCATCTGATTTCTTTGTCTTCCAGACATATGCACCCCCCAACGAGTATGGAATGGGGGTAGTGGTAGTTTCAGATGTTCATGATTGTTTCCAAGTGACCGACTGGGTGAGGAAACGGGTTTTATTAGCCCGAACGCCACTAAGAGACTGTGTCCTCTGTAGATGGAGCTCTTGTTAAACACTATATTGGGGGTCTCAATATTATTACTCCAGAGCTGCACTTCTATGCCTTGTTCAGATCAGGTCTTGGGGAGGAGGAATATAACAAGATGACGCCATCTTCGAAACTAGCCTTGGGCAGACCTCGACACGGGATATAGTATTCACCTTGTCCTCGTTCATGACGCAACATTCAGCATGCGCACAGAGTGTGCGCAGTGACACTGTCTTGGAAACGGTTGATGGTAAAACATTGTGCCATAATGCTACATGAAGGATGGAAGAAAAGAAAAAGGAGGAGCCGGGCCGGGGGGCGAAATTTTTATTCCCAAACAGGTTTGCAATTTCTTATACTTCCGTTCTTCTCAATGGCTGATACGTCATTAGCAGATCGGAGAGAGGTCACAAACAATTAGACTTTGATTTTGTATTGCTTTGCCTCACTATTTATAAAGGCAAAAATACTAAATAAACTGAAACTTGAACCCACGACTCTGAGATTGTATTACGCTGTCCTTACCGATTGAGCCAACGATGGGTTGATGAAAAGTGAATCTGCATGATTTGTGTAACCCTTTCACTCGCCCTAACGGTTACGTCATTGCTAGTGACGTAAACATATCAGCCAATCAGATGACCGGAAACATTAGCATTGGCAAACCTGTTTGGGAATAAAAAATTAGCGGCCGGGGGGAGGGGGCGGGAGTTTTTTAAAGAGGTGGAGGAGGGAAGGAAGGACGGAGTAAGAGGTCGATAAGAAGCTTCTTTTAGAAGGGAAGAGCAACCAAAAACTCGTCATCCTTTTCTTTGCTCCCCGTCTTTCCTCCAGAAAGCGCGAATTTTTTTTCTTCCTAGTATGACGGAATTGGAAGTAATAAAAAAAAAAAGAGAGAAATAAAAGAAAAAGGTAAGAGAAGGATGTCTCCATGTCTAGGTCATCAAATTGTCTACAACTCCGGCAACAAAAAAGCCTACAACATCCGATATTCCAAAAGCGGTCTCCCATCCAAGTACTGACTGGGCTCTATGCTGCTTGACTTACGGAGATCGGACGAGAACCGTCATATTCAGCATGGTATGGTCGTTGGCGAAGGTCTTAGGAATTTAAACCTATTTAAAAGTAAACAATGACGTCATCATCTGATTTCTTTTTCTTCCAGACCCCAACGAGTATGGAATGGGGGTAGTACAAATAGTAGTTATAGATGTTCATGATTGTTTCCAAGTGACCGACTGGGTGAGGAAACGGGATTAGCCCGAACGCCACTTCTCCAACTAAGAGACTGTGTCCTCTGTAGATGGAGCTCTTGTTCAACATTATATTGGGGGTATCAATATTATTACTCCAGAGCTGCACTTCTATGCCTTGTTCAGATCATGTCTTGGGAAGAGTAATATAACAGGATGACGTCATTTTCGAAATTAGCCTTTGATTGGTGAGAATAGCGAAGGGGCAGACCTCGACACGGGATATAGCATATACCTTGTCCTCGTTCATGACGTAACATTCAGCATGCGCACAGAGTGTGCGTATTGACACTGTCTTAGAAACGGTTGAGGGTAAAACATTTTGCCATAATGCTACATGAAGGATGGAAGAAAAGAAAAAGAAGGAGCTTGGCCGGGGGGAGGGGGCGGGAGTTTGTTAAAGAGGTGGAGGAGGGAAGGAAGGACGGAGCAAGAGGTCGATAATAAGCTTCTTTTAGAAGTGAAGAGCCACCAAAAAAAAACTCATCATCCTTTTCTTTGCTCCCCGTGATATTTTTTTTTCCTATGAGGGAATTTGAAGAGGGGGAAAAAAAGAAAAATAATTATAAAGCACTGAAAAAGGTTTTCACCTTTCCCAAAACTGTACCTTCCGTTTAATTTCCTTCCATGCCCATGGTTTCTTCTCGCCACAACCTTTGTCAGCAGTGGTTCTTCTCTATCTAACACATAGCTTTTTTTTTAATATTTAATTTTTATGCTCTTACAACAGATTAAGCTGCTTCAGAGACTGTTCAAACATTATTTCACGAGCTGCAATTTGACACCATATTTTTGATAGTTTTGTCTCAGTGTTTTATATATTTGTGGTTATGATACACATTTCTTTTTATAATTATTCTCGATCTCGATTAATAGAATTATAGAATTAACAGCCGAACCAATAATAATAATAATAACAATAATAATACTCGGCTTTTATATGTCATCGGATTCAGGCTAAAACACATACACACTATATGTATGCACATGTTCCACTCCCTGGGGATCATTCCAGCAAGGCGTCATTTTTACAAGCGCACCCCTAATTGGTCATTTAATTTAATTAAGCACATTAACGTTCACATCCTACCGGGTACCCATTTAACACCTAGGTGGAGAGTGGCCAAATAATATAGATTAACGTCTTGCGAAAAGGACATTGGTGCAGCGGCGGGACTTGAACCCCATACCTTGTGATCTGCAGTCGGATGACTTATCCACTAGACCACTAGACATCTACAGACCTCTTCACCTGTAGAGGTGTCTTGCTCGAGTGATACGACGCCGGACTGAATGTCGATCACAAGTTCCGTAGTTCGAGTCCCGCCGCGGCACTAATGTCCTTTGTCAAGGCATTGATCTTCAACCCAGGTTATGAAAATGGGTACCTGGCAGGAATCTTTTCCTTGAATTGCTAGAGCGCCGAGCTGGCAGCCAGGCGCGTAGCCAGTTGGGGGGCGGTGGGGGCGGTCGCCCCCCCAAAAAAAAACCGCCGGCCCAAAAAAAAGAGAGAGAAAGAGAAGAAAAAAAGTAAGAGGACGTAGGAAGAAAAAGGGAAAAGGAGTCGAGAACGATACAACGAATCGTCTTCTTTCTCTAATAATTTAATGAAACGTCAAAGCTTCCGCGCTTCGCGCGGGAAGGGGGAAACTGATCGGATCGTCTTCTTTCTCTAATAAATTAGTGAAACGTCAAAGCTTCCGCGCTTCGCGCGGGAGGGGAATGAATACAGATAAGGATTAAGAGTCGAGAAAGGTACAACGAGTCGTCTTCTTTCTCTAATAATTTAATGAAACTGAATACAGATAAGGATTAAGAGTCGAGAAAGGTACAACGAATCGTTTTTTGTCTGATAATACGTCAAAGCTTCCGCGCTATGCGCAGGAGGGGGGGGGGGGCTGAATTCAGACAAGGATTATGAGTCGAGAAAAGTACAACGAATCGTCTCCCCCCCCCCCCCCCCCTCCCTGCACCCACCCCCCTAGGGAGCGCCCTTCGCAAGCTTTGCGTGCTCACTGCCGCCGCCCTTAAAATAAAATCCTAGCTACGCGCTTGCTGGCAGCCGTGCTAAAGCCATGGTAGGCCTAATAATCTCCCTCTTAGCCCTGCGTCTCAGAATACTTACTAGACCGATGGCGCACTACAAATCCTGTATTATTATTATTACAATGGATGCATTTTTGACAACAAAGATGTTGTTTTGTTCGTCTCGTGCCTATCCATCTGAAACAGCGACACAATACCTCAAAGCATGCATTTTGGACAACAAAGATGTTGTTTTGTTCGTCTCGTGCCTATCCATCTGAAACAGCGACACAATACCTCAAAGCATGCATGCGGTCAGTTGAAGGGTATTTTATGTGATCGGGAAAGTAGCTTTGGTGCTTGTGAAGAAGGATCGTACACTCTACATGCAGGCTCAAATTTGGTGAGAATCTTTTTGTCTTTATTATTTGCTGAAAATCAATATGATGTTGTCAATGACCAGGCTTAGCCAGCAGTTTTATGACCAACAGGTCTTCTGTATAATGCTAATTGCTATTTATGTTTTATTTTTTACCCAACCGAAGAGTCTACGAGAGACTGTGGATAATCTTTACGGGTTTGATGTGTGCAGACTTCCGGAAGACTTATACACCTAAATCTGGAGTCCGCGAATTATTGTGTCATCCAATGCAGTAAGAAACAATAATGCGGCATTATATTGTGTGTACCCCCCCCCCCCCCTCCCCAGTACACGGTGTCCCCTTTTCTGTATACTAGATCATGGTGTTCTTTAAAATTAAAAAGTTGATGTGAAATTCCGAAAAATGTCGGACAAGCCCCATGCGCCCCCAATGTAAATTAATAATAAGTTATCACATAATTTTTACAGGTGCTCTTTATTATTAGGCCCTCGTTAAAGTGACTCAGTTACATTGTAACAAGGTTCATGAACAAATTTGCATAATTTTTGTTTGAAATTTAACTTATTATATTCCTTCCACTGTACTTACCCTCAAGCATGCACAAAATCCTGAAAAAATTCTCAAACCACAAAGATATTAATGGTTTTCTTTGAAGTCGTCACTGGTCAACAACCTCTAACAGTAAATTCTCCCAACCATTTTCGAATTTTCCCATCCGTTTTTCCCTGAAAATAAGACATAAAACAGGCTTTAAAAAAAAATCTTTCAACACTTTAATGTCTGGAATGCAGGGGCGGCCGAGCGACTTCCAAAGTGGGGGGGGGGGGGGGGGGGGCACTAAGAAAAAAGGCACCTACAAAGGGAAATCTCAAAGCGAATTGGTATATACCCTTACATTGTGATTACAATACCTGCTTCACGTTATACACCATACAAGATATTGCTTAATAATAATAATAATAAATTACATTTATAATGCGCTTCATACAATGTTTCTAAGCGCAAGAGAAAGAAGAAATAAGGATAAGGAAGGAAAAGTGAGAAATACTAAAGAAACATGTTAAAAACATTGAATTACAAGTAAACGGCAAAAAAGAATGTGACATTACACAAAATAAGGACTGCATCGAAATTGATTGAAATATATAAATAAACCAGATATGGACTCAGAATTATAATAAACCATGTGAAATATCAAAATACAACTTAAATGCAAATTATTATATTCAATATAATATAACAATTATGCATCTTAAAATACATATCATAAAACATTATGCGAAAGAAATTACAATATCATTAAACTGCAATATCACTAAACTGTAAAATAAGGACTGCATCAAAATTAATTGAAATTATAAATAAACCAGATATGGAATCAGAATTATCATAAACCATGTGAAATATTCAAATACAACTTAAATACTTAAGTGTCATGCTTTGCAGTTGGGTGCGATAGTCTGAAAAATTATCTGCGAGCGAGCGAAGCAAGCGAGGAAAATTATATATTATAAGATTTGTGAGGTCGTAGTGCGAAAAATTACATCTTATAAAGAGGGAAAAAACCAATCCTGATGGGGTTATAATCACATTCTCATAACGGAAGACTAAAAAGACTTTTGATAAGTATATCATCTATAGATGCATGCGAGCGTAGCGAGCGAGCTTTTGGGGAAATTGCTCTTAGTCGCTTGAAATTAGGGGCGAGTTTAATGATGAGAGGAAAAGGGGACAATTATCAGAAAAGAAAAGGAGCATGTGCCAAAGTACAAAGAGTAATTGTCAGAGGTGAAAACAGAGCACTTCTTACACCCTCAAAGAAAGGCACTCACCAGGGAACAAAAGTCAGTCATGAGAATAGGGAATGGGCATTTGTCGACGGAAAATGGGCTCCCATCAGATTTTGATAGGGGCATTTATAAAAGGTGAAAAGGGGCATTTATGAAAAGGGGATAGGTCCCTTATTTGAAACGAAAAGGGGCACGTATCATTGTTAAAAGGAAAATTATCAGAGGTGAAAAGAGGCACTTATCGCACCTGAAAAGGGGCAATGACTAATATGAAAAGGAGCACTTGTGTGCATGAAAAAGGGGCACTTATAATAAAGGAAAATGTTCATTAGTTGAAAGAAAATGATTTTAAAGGGGCATTTATCGGAGGTGAAGGGGGCACTTATCTGAAGTGAAAAGGAGTAACTTCTCGTACCTGAAAAAGGTCATTTACCAGAGAAAGGGCACTTATGAGAATGGAAAATGGACACTTATTGAAACGAAAAAAGGGAACTTGTCGAAGGAAAAGGGGCACGCTACCAAATAAAAGGGCACTTATCAGAGATAAAACGTTGAAGGGGCACTTTTACTAATTAATAGGGGCACTTTTTGGGTACGTGAAAAAGTGGGGGGCACTGTGCCCCCTCTGCCCCCCGGGAGGGCCGCCTCAGCTGGAATGGGATAAAGAGCCAATTCATAGCTTTGTGACGATTTACATTCACCTTAAAGGGATAGTCCACCCCAGGATTTTCTTTAGCTGACGATATAGACCTAATAATACCATGAAGAATGATACAAGTCTCATTAAAATCCATGATCACATAACGAAGATATATCGACTTTTTTATCGAAAATCAGCCGCCCCCCAAATGCAAATGCGTTACATGGGCATGAAACGATCGCCAAAAAATAACCGATAGTATCGAAATTGTGACGTATGTTGCGAGCTGCCTTCTTATTTCGCAGACATTCACTTTCGCTTTCATTCATGATTCGTCGTGTCAGTGCGATAACAGTGTACCGCGAGCGAAAGTGAATGTCTGCGAAATAAGAAGGCAGCTCGCAACATACGTCACAATGCGATCGTTTCATGCCCATGTAACGCATTTGCATTTGGGGGGCGGCTGATTTTCGATAAAAAAGTCGATATATCTTCGTTATGTGATCATGGATTTTAATGAGACTTGTATCATTCTTCATGGTATTATTAGGTCTATATCGTCAGCTAAAAAAAATCCTGGGGTGGACTTTCCCTTTAAACGTAATCAAATTGTAATAATATAGTAAGGAAAATTAAGGATTCGATCAGATCAGTTTTTCTCATTTCGTTATCATTAATAATGGTCTGTTTTCTCTCAAACGTTCCGATTATCTATAATTGTACATTTAGCATTGAAGTCACTACCTTAGTACCATTTTCTCACATCTGAACAATGTTACCAGGTCCCTTTAAATGGAAATTGGGGGCACAAAGGTATATGAGGTGCACATTTTTTGGTTGTGTACTTACGGGACAATATTATTATTGTGCTCCCCAAACTACGCCCTGTGCTCTTTACACGAAACGGTTTATGGTAAAATAAAATAAAATTATAGCAAATTTGAACCCGTGATATAGGTCCAAACCACGCGAGTTAAATTATGAGCATTTCCAAATAGCATCTTGAAATGCTTATAGACCTTTTATAGTCAGGTCAATATACGGTAAAGAACACCCCAACCCCAAAAAATTGCAACAAAAGGTTTTTCAACGGTTTCTAATAGTCTTCGACCTCAGGAATAACATACTAAAAGTAGACCAAATCGAAGCTTCAGAAAGCTGTTATTTTTCAAGATGGCGTCCAAGATGGCCGCCGATACCTAAAAATGGCCATAAATCACTTATTATCCATCCTAGAGACATAATTTTGGTGTCTTTCCCATGGTTTCGGGGGTTAGAGAATCCATTGAGAGAAGTAAGAATCGTTTGTGATGGTCTAGAAAACCCCCAAATCCAAGATGGCGTCCAAAATGGCCGCCATAACATAAAAATAGCCATAAGTCACTTTATTATCCGTCCGAGAGACATAATCGGGGTGTCTATGCTATGGTTTTCGGGGTCATAGAATCCATTAGGATAAGTTTAAGATAACGTTAAGCAGTGGTTCAGAAAACCACAAAATCCAATATGGCGTCCAAATGGCCACAAAACCACTAAGGTTTCTCAATAGAGGGCGCACTTTATGAACAGGAAATTAACTTATAATGTTTCTCTCCCACCCTTATGGTGTCACCGACCCCCCCCCCCCCCCCCCACTATTTGGTTCTGCAAATGTAGTTTTTGACGGCTATGGTGGAGGGTCGTCAATTAATGATGATACACACCACAGCGATGTGGGCAGAATGCTCATCCAGTTGTCAGATTCAATGCAGACACAGTATTCTCAGGCAAGAAGGGTGAGTTTTTATCAAGAGACTGCAATAAGCAGAGACTCGAAAATCTCATTTGTGAGGAAATGAGGAAGAGTAATTGCACCGTCATCAATGTATCCGGGGATGCAGATGTACATATTGCTAAAGCTGCAGTGAATTCTTCTCGTCGTCAGTCTATACTACTCTGATGTGAGAAGGGCAGAAGGCACTGACATATTGGTTTTACCTCTTGCATTACGCTGATGTAGATAGCAGGGAACTATACTTCCGGTCTGACAATGTAGCCAAGGCTCCGAAGGTGTATATTAGGGACTTTTAGATTTGCGTGGACTGATACGTGTGGCGTCCATTCAATGCAGTGCAGTAAAAGGACGTCGACCTTAGCAATCCACATTGTCTTCGTGCAAATCTAAAAGTCCCTAATATTAAGCAGTTGAAAGTGGACCTGGGTAAAGATCTATGCTCACAACTACTTTTTCGACATGCCTACACTGGTTGCGATTCGACTTCCAGGATATTCGGAATCGGAAAGAGAGCAGTCTTCCAGAAGCTTGTGAAATGCAGCCCCACTTAAGAATCCAGTGCTAGTTCTTTTCTTTTCCCAAGTCAGCCAAAGGAACTAATATAGGAACTTGGTATCAAAGCAATGTCTGTCATGTTTGGTTGCTGCTGTTTGCATCATTACGATACAACTTGTTTGTCAAGAAAATTGCCAATGCGACTCCCTCCTACGCCAGCCTCCACCAAATTCCACTCCCTCAGAACATACTA